>BSQZ01000030.1:0-515000 GCA_033239005.1 Lamellibrachia satsuma | reverse complement strand
TATGTAGATTGAAAGAACTGTACTAATGTTTTGAACATACATTGAAAGAACTATGTACCAATGTTTTGTATGTACCTTGAAAGAACTATGTTCTAATGTTTTGTACATACATTGAAAGACCTATGTTCTAATATTGTGTACATACCTTGAAAGAACTATGTACTAATGTTTTGTACATACATTGAAAGACCTATGTTCTAATGTTGTGTACATACCTTGAAAGAACTATGTACTAATGTTTTGTATATACCTTGAAAGAACTATGTTCTAATGTTTTGTACATACATTGAAAGACTTATGTATGAATTTTTTTTTACATACATTGAAAGAACAATGTACTAATGTTTTGTACATACCTTGAAAGACCTATGTTCTAATATTTTGTACACACCTTGAAAGAACTATGTACTAATGTTTCATCGAGGTCAATGACAACACACTTCTTATTCATCTCGTGTGTCCTTGGTGGCCCCAGCAGATACTTCTGTGTTGGCTACAAACAACAATTATGACATTCATTAACACTGCAATTATACTATACAGCAGCCACCTTCTTATGAGGCCACCCGTTCTTATGACGCCACCCCTTCCTATGGGGCCACCCCTTCCTATGAGGCCACCTGTTCTTATGACGCCACCCCTTCCTATGAGGCCACCCGTTCTTATGAGACCACCTGTTCTTATGAGGCCACCTCTTCTGCAAAGGTACAATGGCCTTATAAGAATTGTGGCTTCTTGTGGGGGGGATTATGATGCAAAAGGCTCATATGCTATATAGCAATCTAGCCTCTGCTGAAGGGCTGGTCTCTGTTGAAGGACTGGCCGCTGGTGAAAGGGTAGCCTATGACAAGAGAGGTCTCATAACAGGGGACAACTATCAAGTTGCTGCACTCCAACTAAATTGTCCAAATTTAACAATTTCAGTACTACAGCCCTTAACTGCTGTGACCACTGAATACTGCATTCCCAGTGAAAGAAAGTACGATAATCAGTGAGGAAAATGAGCCATATCATTTTACATTTCATTGTCATGGTAACCAGCAAACCAAGATGGCCACCACGATTTCAACGTTTTCGCAGTTGCTGCACGCAGATGTATACCAATGTACATATTTAATGTAAACTACTCATGTTGATCATGCTACAGGAGTGTACTATGATATAAAATACAATATAGAGTACATTTTGTATTGTGAAAAACAAGTTATTTATGTGTATTTTAAACATATATGACAGAAGTGATTATTTGTTTATTTGCTAACACATCCATCGCTACTGGACTGATTACAATCAAACTGTGCATGTTGACGGATTCAATGACACCTTTTACTTCTGACAAAAATCAAAATTTTTTTTATTTCTGGCCCAGAAACGTGGGCACACAGAAACATTTACTGTTGGGTCGTTCACAAATATTGGTGTATATAAACAAGGGCCTCCTTCAATTTAGGCCCTCATTAAGTCTTCTGACAACCTAGACTGTGTCCCTACCTTAGACAGGGTGCCATTGCTGGTGTCGTCGGTGGTAGGCACAGGTGTGGGGGTGATTGGTGATGACGGGGTGGAGTTCTGATGACTGGAGCTGTTGCTTCCAAAACAGCAGAAGAACGAACTGAGGAAGCCACGGCCGCGTGGTTTCTTCACACTAGGTGTCGCCAGCGAGCCTGGAACAACAAATGGTGATAACACTATGACAAAGGGTAAATCTTTGTAAAACATCTCCTTAAATAATTAATAAATTTGATATAGCAGTTTCCATGTGCTTTGCAAAAAAATGCATGAAATAAAACTAATATAACTAATAATTAATATAAATTATACGTAGGAAATAAACTCCTACTCAAGTGAAGACACTGTCAGTTCTTCCTTAAAATGGTTGCTATATACATGCTTCACAATGGGCCATGGTGAAACTACTTAAATTTGAATTGTTCTACTTCTTAAATCAATATTTAGACACAAGTTCCAACAACTTGTTTAGAAACCGTAGTTCACACCATCCATTAGACAACAACATAAGAAAACAAGATTATGATCACTCAGTTCAAACACTCCCTGAGGAACAGTTAAGTGCTGGTTTTGTACATTTTCCATAACTTCTAAAAACAGCTGCTAGGATAACATTCAAACTTGGCATAAACCCTCAGACCAAATGCTCAACACAAGTGTGAGCATATATGACCACATTCACCCGAAATCTCTTACATGGTGTGAAGATGAGGGATACAAATAGTAAACTAGGACATATAGTTTATAACAAATGGTAAACTAGGACATATAGTTTATAACAAATGGTAAACTAGGACATATAGTTTATAACAAATGGTAAACTAGGACATATAGTTTATAACAAATGGTAAACTAGGACATATAGTTTATAACAAAACGCTGCTGTAACAACTTAACAATGTAAAACTAAAAGCCTTCTATGTTGGTCTGTTCCCCCCCTCTGTGTTTCTGTGTCAGAATGAGTGGTTGTGTGAAATGCTGAACAAGAACAATAAGCACATACATAAATTACTTTCTCAATAAGATACAGTCACTAGGTTTGCCCAAGGTGAATAACTAATCTGATGGGGCGCTGGCTTGCACTTAGAACAAGCTTCTGTGCAAGGCATACAATGTTCATGATTCATGTATACAGTATACTTCGCAAACATGAGCCACTATAAATATCTCTACACAATGGTTTCACTTGACATAGTTCAGATAAACTCCCTAAAGGCTAACACCAACCACAATATCAACACACTTGTCTTTTGTGGGACGCGATAGCATACCGGTTAGAATGCCGGACTCTCAATCGAGAGAACCCAGTTTCAAATCCCACTGTGATTACTTTCAAGCTTTGGCAAGTTTGATCACCCCACGTTGCTAGAGTTCACTCAGCTGTATAAATGGGTACCTGGCGATACAGACAGTGGTGGATATGTGAACGATTAGCCTTCGTGCAGTAATTGCAGCTTGGCTGAATGGAATGAACAGGTTTGCCAGAGGGTGAAGTGTAAAGCGCTTTGAGCAGTCCTAAGGACTGGACACCGTGCTATGTAAGAACTGACCTTTACCTTTTGTACCAAACTACTTTGATTTGGGACACTTGCTAAAAGTGGATAGAAAAAGTAATTTTGAAGTTATGTGACATAGTAATTTATTCAAAATGGCCACAAAATATTAGGAGTACTAGCGTACTATGGAGCATCACATGCAATAACAAGATAACTAGTAGTCACAGATGAATAATGTTTGCATATTTAAAATAGTTATACAAAGTGGCAAAATATGAAGGAAATCAGTATATTATTTGACAGCTTATACAGACATCATTGGTGAGTGTAAAAATTCAGACAATTTCTATATATACATTCTTGCCAGACTATCTACCAAAATAAAACTAATAGTACTAGTCATAGATCGTGAATAATGATTGCATATTTAGAAAGAACACTAATATTTACACAAAGTGGCAAACTATTAAGGTAATCAGTACATTATTTGACATTTTGGACGAACACCGCTGATAAGTGTAAAAATCAAGACGATTTGTTTACATACTGTCATCAGAAACAGTCACTTCACTGTCGCTCATCAAGTGTTCAGACATGGGCGATTTTATATCAATGTCTCTGGCAGTCGTCTTCACCAGAACATCTATCACTCTCACTGATATTGTTGATAATCCTGATTACTTCATGTGGATGCATGATCAACCACGATGGTAGCGCCATGGTTGCTTCATCTGGATGGACAGGTTTTCGGCAGTGTCTTTCAAATTACAACTGCCGGTTTCAAACTAAAATTTTGCGATGTCATTACAACCAAGCAGTGCCTATGTTATGCCTCTATCGATCAATACCCATACCCCCCTCTATGGAGCAATAGAAAATTTGTTAAATCAGTTAATTTCCAATGTTTACAATTCATGTTTTATTGTATATGTATATGGCAACATTAATGGGCAAGGAGATAATTAAAGGAGGTAGTTTGCTTTCCAGGTGCAAAAATAGAGGATATCACAGAAAGGATCAAGAAAGTCATGGGCCCTGGAAAGGGAGGGTCTATTCTAGTACACGTAGGCACAGATGATGCAGAGAGGGAGGAGAGCACAACTGCCACAAATAAGAAATACAGGCAGTTAGTCACTTAACCCATTAGGCCCCTTAACCCATCCTGGGAACATGGTGGCATGTTCCCAGGATTTCTGGCAAATTTCAAGAGATTTTACCTCCTTGTGTTCAAAAATCTGTAGAAAAACAAATTTCAATATTGACAATTACAAGTTGTGTTTATTTTGAAGAGTAGTAATTTCTCCACATGCATGTATACATAGAAATAGGATATATTAATAAAATGTTGACAATTGATCACAATTTGCAAAGACAAAATAGTACATTTGTTAAAACTTTGAAAGTTGCGACTGACATTTGACAATGATCCCATGCTATAACCCTATGCAACTCAGTTAAGAAAATGTAGCTATATGTATTAGCTTTGCACCACTGAAAACATTATCAAATTCCGACGGTTATTTTTCAGGTTACACCATATTTTATCATGACAAATATAGAAATAAAAAATTTCAAGATAGGGTGAACAAAACCAAAGAAAATCAAGATTTCCAAAAGGGCAACTCATGAACGTAACAAGCTGTTGTTGTTGCAAAATGTATCCGCTAGGGTGTGGCAAAAATTTGGTAGCGTTTAGTTCAGTAGTTATTCGCCAGGATTTTTTTAAATAAAGGGTCTTGTATGCGGCCAGCGGCGGCTGTTCCAGGACTGCACAGAGCGGCCGGCCGCGGCCATTGTGGGGTCTAATGGGTTAAATTAAAAGCCCATGGCATTGGGGATGGTATAATCGACTGGATAGAAAAATGGCTAAGATGGGGAGGTTTCAAACTGGAAATCAGTTTTCAGTGGGGTACCACAAGGATCAGTATTAACCCTTTATTATTCTTAATAATCAATGACTTGGATGATACTATAACAAGCAACATACTGAATTTTGCAGAGGGCACAAAAGTGTTTAGAAAGGTTAAAAATTATGCAGATAAACAAAATTTAACAAAACGATCTAGACAAATTAGTTATATGGTCTGAAAAATGACAGATATTATGAAATTTTGGGAAATGTTACTGGTTACACAAAGGACACAGGAACTTGGATGTAAACTATAAAATATATTGTTCTAGGTACTTAAAGGACTTAGGAGGAACAACAAGTGCTAATAAGAAAGTTTCAGAGCAGTGTGGTATTGCAGCTTCAAAGGGTAATTACATTTTTGGGTTAATTAGGAGAAATATGGCGTATAGGCCTCATTTAGAATACTGTATACAAGCTTGGGTACCATATCATAAGAAGGATATAGATATGCTTGAACAAATACAGAGGAGAGCAACCAAAATTATTCCTGAACTGAGAGAAATTAGTTATGAAGAACATCTTAAAATATGTAGTTTAACAACCCTAGAGAGAGAGGTTACAGGAGATAAAATGATGTTTTTAAGATATTGAATGGGTATTAAAATATTGATAGAAATATATTTTTCCTCACTTAAGAAACCCTGGGAGTGACCACTGGGCTGAATTTGACCTGGGAGTGACCACTGGGCTGAATTTGACCTGGGAGTGACCACTGGGCTGAATTTGACCTGCACGAACATCGAAAAAAGCGTTCCGACTAATTTTGGTATCACTTTGTAAGAACAATTTTTGTTTCCGTCATCAGTATCTCACATGGGAACAAATGATATCATTGAAAAGCTGAATCGCTTTTCGTTCTGATTCATATTTATTCATGAGTTTTTATTCATAGTCAATGATAGCTAATGATGATCTATCTTACAAAACGCGGCACATAGTTGGTGCCCATATTTGGCTGCTTATACTATTATCGTAGGGTTAAGTAATATATTTAGGCACTGGAGGGCATCACACTTTATTTACTTACCCACTAGAGGGCACCTGGTATAAATATCTTTTATTACCCACTAGAAGGCACCCAGTATAAACATCTTTTTATTACCCACTAGAGGGCAAGGAGTATAAAATGAGGGGACACTGGAGGAAGTCTTCTTCCAGGTGGGTTTCAAGTCGGTGTTTGTGAGGATGGCTCTCGGGCAGGGTACATGCTAATGTAGCAAATGTGTAGATAGTACTCGCTTTTTGTAACTTATTTCACACATAAGATTCTGTAAATTTTATTTAGCTGCAACTATTTTATAAGACAGCTATTTTATCTTGTGTTAAAGACCTCCTGCAGTGAAATTACAATGACATTCAACTGGCCAGCAAGGCAGCTTATAGTATACCAAATTCATGTAACAAAATATTAGCAGCATCCATCAAGTTAATTAGTCACCACAGCCAGATTAATGATAGCCATCTGGCATCACTACAGTGCAGTCCGCGAAATCTAGGTCAGGCAGCCTGTGACAGCTGGCGGAAACAGCTGGGCCTACTGCGCGTTCAGCTGTATTGTGCGCAATTGTTTACATTCTTTTAATCCATCCATTGATAACACAGCGTCATATTTTTCGTTATAAAATTGGGATAGTTTGGAACTATTACATATATTTAACAAGTGCAGACATGGTAAATCGTTGTGTACTGTTTGGGTGCTGCAATACACCAAGTGAAACAGTAAGCCTTCCCAAGTTTACAAGTGACAAACATCATCGACACATATGGGCCCGATTCCTCCGCAGAACCCATGCACGTTGACATTTAAAAGAATCTGTTTTCATATGCAGCAAGCACTTTTTAAAAGTTCGACATGGGATACGCCAAGAGCCTGGTGTTGAAGGAAATTGCAATTCATATCATCTACCGCACTGTTACTACGGACGCTAGTAGTACAGCCAGTACCAGCAGCACCCGTGGTGTCGCAGCTACCAGTTCAACGTGCCTGCGGTCCAGTGAGAAAAATCGAAGTCTGGCTTATATTTATCATAAATGGTTTATAGCATGCTTATAAAATGCTAGCACTAAAGATAATTTACAGAGTATTTAAATAGACAAATTATCACTACGAGACGTGAGGGACGGCTTCTGCCTGTGTGCCGTCGCCGTCGGACAGAGCATCTTTATCATCAACCCGCACAAACACAGTCTCTGCCTCTGCCCTGGCTCATTCATGTAGGGTTGTAGGCCAGCTAGAGGCTCAGGGTCTGCATAACACTCCCCAATATCACTATCCACATCTTTTAAATACGAAATAGTGTCATCACATGAAAAATCAGATGAATCCCACATTGTATTGCGAGATTGGCCTTCTCGTCGTGACGTCACAAATACCGTCCGCAGTCGCTAGATGTCGCTACAAACTGGTACATTTTGTGTGCACAAAGCATGATCACGTAAGCTCTTTTACGAGGTGACCGAGGGAATTTAAAAATTATTTGAATAGCAGTAAATTATTTTTTTAGTATGGACAATGCAGTTTGGGAATAAAAAAATTTCATTTCGCGTACCCTTTAAGATATGTTGGTTTGCATTGGTTATAATAAAGAGATATGTTAGAGGTGATTGCTGCGTGGTCTTGATCACTATTAAACTACTTAACGGAGATCTTAGTCGTAAGCGGTTCTATTAATTATATCCCCCATCCCCGTTGGCTGTGAAATGGGAGCAGTACAACACTATGATCTGCAGAATAAATTTACGTTTCCAATTATAATATTTAAATATGTAACACGTTATACCTTTGGAAAGTTCTATGATTGGCCAATTCGAATACATGTGAACGAGCGAGCAGGCTATATGCAGCGAATGAGCATTGTCGTTACAAACGTGTTGTTTTCTTACTTCATTCTGTGTCAGTTTACCTAAGGCCTATTTATTTCAAGTTTCTGCATCAATATTTCAGCAAATTGAATGACAGCATTAGTGAATCACATTATTATACTAGTTCAGACAGTTAGAACGATGTTGAGGGCTTTTATGAGGTAAATATCAGCAAGTTGCCATAGCGATTTCCGCCAGCTTCAACAACTTTTTAGCAACAAAATGATACCTCTATCACATTTGTATGATAATTATTAGCGATGTTATTATTTTTTAAACAACCCTTATGAATAACTCCGATTTGTTTGCACCATGGAAATTTATCATTGGTCACTCCTAGTGTTAAGAAAGATAGTAGAACCAGAGGACACAAGGTGCCATTAGTGAAGGATCAGTGTAGACTGGATATCAGAAAGTACTCATTCTCACAGTAAATGAATGGAACAGATTATCTGTCGATTGTGTAAATGCTAGCAATGCAAATGTTTAAAATTTTTTTACAAATATCTCACGAGGGCGGGTTAACATATACGAAAAATTTTTGAATATGTTAACCCGCCCTCGTGAGATATTTGTAAAATTTTTTTAAACACTTGCATTACTAGCATTTACACAATCTCTCAATAAACCAATGGCTTCCTTGTCTACTTGCCATCTGGGCGCTTGCCTTAGATGGCAATCTTGTTAAGTCTTGCTAAGTCTTGTTAAATCTTGTTAAATCAAATCGTGTCATGTGTCATAATTGGTTTACAACTTATTTATAATGCTTACTACAGTTGATGTACATGTAACATATCCTTATACTGGTAACTCCTTATACTGGTAACATATGGCAGCTTTGTTTGAATTACAAAAAAAATCCCATCAAATCAAATTTATTGTAACTCTTTACAATACATACAAATCAAATCAAGGCAAATCCTATATAATAATGTAAAGAGAACAATAGGGGAAGAACATTGTATAATGTTACACTCCCTCCTCATCCTTTCAAACAAAGTAATGTTTGAGTTAGCTAGGGTTCCAAAAACTATCTATTACAATTTTCTGTTAAATTGGGACTGCATGAATTTGCTGCTTTGTCCTTTCTTCTTAGAATTAAATTATATGTAATGTGATGTGCCAGAAAAAAGATTGAAAGATTGACATTAATTACCCTGTAAAATCACCAGATGGTGGGAATCAGGTAAATCAAAATCTCCAGTGTCATAATGCCCAGGCATAACTGATAAATGTCACAAAAACTAAATGTCTGACTTTATAAAAGATTGGCTAATTCCTTGTATGGTTGAATGTTTGTGAATGAACAACTGCACTCTTATGGTCTGCAGACAAAACAAATTGTGTCGGGCAACATTTGAAGACTCAGGTAAAGAGTCTAATGACACACTGAAGTGTTTGACCCAAGCCGAAATGTTTCTGGCCCCAGGCCAGACCCATGGTTAGCTACTTACCTGGTCTTTACTGGCGCCTCCTCACCACAAATTTAGCCTGTCTACACTACTTCTTGTAAAGTCTGCCACACTACTGCATTATGCTATCATTAGCACACCTGTGACAGGCCTGTTATAAACATTTGTGACTGACTGCTCCAAGGGACAAAAGAGAACAAGTCTTGGGATTTACACAGAGTAAGATTACTATTTTTGGAGTTACAAAAAAGATGCTGTGTAGCGGTAATGTACTGCATGGTCCCTGCCTCGGCAATCATGTGTAGTGCCCACATTTTATTACTTCTAGAATGATGTTGAAGAACATCATATTTTATGATGTAGAGAATAACACGTTGACAAACTATATTTTCACAATAAACTGTAACATTCCTGACAAATGCACTAAAGACCAGCTATCTTGTAGCAACAGATTGTTGTAGAAGTACTATAGATATCAAGCTTGAAGAAACCGCCAACATCCATGCCCTTAGGACAAGATCTCAACCGTTTGGCGTGGCGCCAACTGAAAATGTCAAAGTACGACATGGCAACACACTCTCAGTAAATATATGGGTGTACAAGCAGGATGGACTAAATATATGGGTGTACACGCAGGATGGACTAAACTTCTTATGTGTATGCACTCGCACATAATGGTACGCAGAGTGTGGCTTACAAACTACAAATATAATATTATTTATGTCACATTTACAGAATAACGTAATTAGTATGTCTTTCCCAATTATGTTTTCCAGTATTGACAAACTTTGACAACTGGGTCAGAATGAAAATTTGTAACGGGGGGGGAGGAGATTTAATTACAGTTTACAGTTTATAGTTTATAACAATGATTTTCCAAAAGCAAAGTGGACATTTATACATTAAGTATTAATTGAATCTCTAATACACGCTTCTTATAAGATTGATATGTCACAGTAAAGTAATATGGATTAAAACTTTGCTTTTTTTGCAAGGAATGCTGGTTCTGTAAATATTACAACTGCCAATTTGGAATTTATCATATAATCACAAAAAGCTTGCTTTTATCAGTTTTCCCAAAACATCATTTTATAGGTTTTGCTATCATAAAAATTACAACCATAAATTATTTTTCATATATATATATATATATATATATATATATATATATATATATATATATATATAAAATATTGTTGTGCCTTTTTAACTGAAGAGTGAGGCTGGTTCACACACATACATGGTTACATCCATCTACTGTACATATAACTATGAGCTGCATCCAGGGACTAATACTGAACAACTATCTGTTTAGCAGTTGTTGTTTTGGGGTCTATGGGTACAGGAACAGTGGACACTAGCAGTGATAAGCAGAACATCACAGAGAAAATTAATTGGCACAGAGCCAGCACAATGTTATTATCATAGTGTTATGCATAAATTGGGTCGACTGCATTTATCCAGGATAAATGCAACTCAATGCACCAAGATAACAGGTTTTTATGCACCCAAACATTGCAACCCACCAGGCAAATGTCCTGGGCCAAAAACAGAGTGTCCAGAGATAAACTGAATCAGCCTGGAGGAGTTCTGACAACTCCACCAACGGTTGTTCTGACAACTCCACCCAAAGTTGTTTTGTTGTGGTTGGGTTAAATTTTACTTCCTCATTCATGGTAGACAAATGAAACACCAGTAATTTTCAAACTTTACCCCTTCAATACTCACTTGTTATGCTTGGAACTACCAGCTTTGTGTACTTGCCTCTCTTGGCTGCTAACATTACGCACTTGGACTCTCGATAAGCCAATGGCTTCCTTATCCACTTGCCATCTGGAACTTGTTGTTTGGGATGGCAATCTTGTTAAATCTTGTTAAATCACTTGTTTCACCTGGTGCCATAGTATTCTTTCCACACGTATCACATTTCCCTGTATGCGCAAACTAAACCCAACTGCCTACATTACCGCTATGAAGTTATGAACTCTTAACATGCATATTCACAAACTTGACTTACGGCACATGGACAAGTACTTACATTTTACATCCTGGCATTTTGCCTGCAACGGCACGACCATGTCGAGGTAAGAGATGGGGGCGAGGGTGCCATACATGGCTGAATCTACAGCAGGCAGATCTATCAACATGTTACTCCCGATCTCACCGTTACTCTCACACCAAGAACCCTTAACCAGTGAACTATAAACCCAACAGGTTGTGCAGAAATTACAAGACACACTGGTGAGTCAGAAAGTCTAATGCACATCTGAACAGTCTTCCATCCATCCGTCAAAGTCCAACTGTTGTCTTCCACTGATGACACCTGCACTTTTTATATCACACAAAACAACTCAGAAACTGTGATCAACTAAGGACACACACTGGTTGACACAAGTGTGATCAACTGAGGACACAACAACAAGTGGTCACCTGATGACCACTGTCAACACTGTTTACATGCCTGGACACAGCCGCCTGTAAACAATGAGCACAGCTGAAGAGAGGCCCAAAATAAATTAGTGTCAGCTGCATGAATTATCTGCTCAGGAAGTCTCATGAAGCTGCAGGCCCAGTAAACAATCTGAGGTATTAGACCCCAAGATAAACCCAGTGTCCATTGGCTGGCTCAGCAGCTAGCACACGAATAGCTAATACACTCATGCAGTGTTATTGTACAGAGAGGTAAACAAACAGGGTGATACTCTCCACTACCCCCAAATGAAGGTAGCTGATATGTCCTGTGTCACAATATTTGCTACCTTTTATTACGCCAGTATTTTATATTTGATTTTTTTTTTATTTAATTATTTGTCTATATTGTTTTTAGTGTTCAATATGCTGTGAAGTACAACTAAATATGCATCAAGCATTAAACAATCAGCTTATTTTAAAATGCATTATTATTTTGTACGAACAGAACATATGCAGATCAAGAACACAATACTGCTTGGCCTGAACACTTGCTGTCTCAAGGGTTGATATATACTTAACTGTAAGTAAAAATACTCGGGTTAATTACTGCAACAATAGACCACTTAGAAGTGTCCTGTCACAAAGAAAGAATGGGCGCCTGGTGTAAATATAAACATGATTGATTGATAATGTAAATATAGCTATTTGTTGTCTATCAACAATGCTGTTAGCATGTACTTAAATGTCAATTTGGCCACTACTATGCAACCTATTTCAATACACTTGTTGAATCCCTATTATTTTGGACGATAGGAAAACGTTTAATCTTTAACAATATCAGTGGAGTGAACTTTCCTACATACCAGTTTTATTACGTAAATATGATAAAGACTGCATTTGTCTATTGGGCAGTTAAACAACAAATTATGTTATAAATATAAATCATAAAAAGCTTACAGTTCAAACTGGTTAAGTTTACTAACATTTCATTATTACGACTGGCATTCTACTTTGCTTCTACTGCTACATCTTAATCTGGCTTACATCTCTCAAAATTATTATTTTTATTACTATTAGCCAGTAATCTAGCACTGCCAACAATCTACGCTGGGAATTCACTGGCACTAATTGGTATGCAAGTCAGTGATGAGATGGTCCCTCAGACCTGGGTCCAAGTATATTTTCCTGAGTATGAGTACATTGGTGATATTAAACATAATTAATTACCTTTGGTGATGGATGAGTACGAGTATGAGTATATTACTAAAAGCTGAGTACGCGTACATTTACATGAGTACGAGTACATATTGTATGATATAGTAAAGTATTAGTAATAGCATATTTAAACAATAAAACTTGTTAATTAATTTATACAATTCAGGAACAATTGATTATGCAAAGGCAGTTGATCAGACATGTGGCATGATATATATATATATATATATATATATATATATATATATATATATATATATATATATAGGGGCACTCTGATTAACCAACCTTTGAGTCATTGACAGGGTAAGCACATGTACACTCACTTCAACCAATCATTACGTAGGGTTACCATCTCAGAAAAACCTAGCCAATAAACCTCAAATATTTCTGTAATGATCTCAAAAGAGTGGGTAATTGCTAAATCTGCTCAGTGTTATAAAATAAAGCAATTAGCAAGACGTCTGAGACACCAAACCACTTCTCTTATATCTGCTCTCTCAGACCCTAGATGTAGTTTTGCTAGCACCTCTCTGTTAATTGCACTAATCATCTGACCACCTGATTTTTGGAGACTATGTAGAGACTATGTAAATGTGGGTTGCATAATTTATTTATTATAATAACAAATACTGGTGCTGTATGACTTGAGTAGGACATAACCCCTCACGGACAAAACCTCTCAAAACATGACCCCTATGGACATAACCCCTCATGGACAAAACCCCTCCCAATTTTAGAGGAATTACCTTTTAGAGATAGGATAGATGATATTTGAATCAGGCTGTTTATGTTTGAACATTACTAATGTACTGGTATAAGTTGTTTGTGAGACACAATGTCTATATTTTGTGAGTAGACTTGAGTTAATGTTTGCAAGAGACTGGTTACTTTGAACACTGATTGCATTTCATGGATACTCCTTCATCTGCGTTTATCTGAGTTTATATTTGATTTTGTGCAATAAGAGTCCCCAGAATAAAAGGTGTGAGTTTGTTTAGGAGGTTTATAGGTGCACAAAGAAATGTACTTGCTTTGACAGGTTTCTACGAGTAGATTTGAGCTAATGTTGGAGACTGAGTTTCAGATAAATTAGGATTTCAAGTGATTGTTTGAACTCACTGATTGCATTTCATGGATACACTTTGCATGGGGTACTGCTGAGTTCATATTATGGAATTATGGATTCCAGCAGCTCACTGACCAGGATCACTCCAGTGTATGGAAATTGATCACAGCAATCCAGAAGGATAATGCAGAGGCTCATGACAACCTGCTGTGCAATGAGCAAGGTGAGCCACCACAGAAGTGAGTGAAACAGTCTACACGTCAACTGCAGAAGAAGCTGTACACACTGTGCACTACCTAAAGCCACGGAAAAAAGTCCATTGAGGAACTTCTCAAGGCAATTGGACATTGCACAAGATTTTTAAAGATGTGTGATGTGTCAGAGTTGTGCCACACGGCGACAATCATAATTTAGCAAGAAACTGGATGTATTTTTGGTTTTTTAAACAAAACATGAAGTACCAAGGTGTATGTGAGAAGTGCTGCATGTATATGTGAGTGAATGGTAACTTTTAAATACAAAAATTATTTTATTTTAAGTCTATGTATTTAATACAAACCCCCACTTAAAGCAGTCTTTCACATTTCTTACTGATAATAAGACAAACAAGATAATTTATTTCCTGCAACTTTTTTCTGGTGACTTTATTTCCAACATTCAAAATAATGACTGTGAGGGGCTATGTCCGTGAGGGGTTATGTCTGTACCCCTAGAAATAGACTCTAGTTCTTAACACTGTCCCTTGTAGGAGCTACAAAGACTACAACTGTATTTAAAATAAAATCATAAATAATTATCACAGCATCATATTTTAAAAAGTACTCAGATGTACTCATAAAATCTGAGTACACTGAGCATAAGTACGAGTACATGACCCATAATTTCCATATGAGTACGAGTACTTCAAAAATGTACCCGAGTATACCCAGATCTGGGTCCCTTCCTGTGATAAAGAACATTCACATTATCCTCCGGGGCTTGCATTTCCCAATACATGTAAATCAACAACCGTCTGTGTGCCAGCTATTTATTTATCTGCTAACACACAAACTATTTATGTTGTCAGTGAGCCTGTTATGATAAAACACAAATGTAGGCATCCTTGCAAGACCCTTGTACATATATTAAATCATTTAGAAACTGCTAGTCTCTGCTCAAACTTTTTGATGGAATATCACGCCACTTTCAGTTTATCTGAAACAGTGTAAGAACATTTATATAAACCGTGCCCAGTAACATAGCTAATGAAGTCTGATCTGGCACAAAGTTATGTTACAAACAACACTGTCCCAATTGCTGTCTGCTATGGATGTGAATTGGTCATAAAATTATGTCAATATATATGCTAAACGATGCTACTTTGATTACTGGGTAGTGTAAAAATCAATGTTTTGAGTTTGTCCCTTATTTTGTCCACATTCAGGCACCTGTCAAATGATCAGACACTTTGTGAAAACTAGCAACATAGACTTACTGCAGGTGTGTGACTAGGTAAAATTTGCGTGGTTGTGAGAACTAGAGTTTGGTTTGACGTCCCGTCCCGATGCTAGTGGCTGTCAGTTGGCACCAAGGCTAGGTGATACAGCCAGACTGACACCAGTGAATACACTTTCCTACTTCCTACTAATACAAGTGAACACACTGGCTAAGTAATGAGCACTCACCAGACCCAACCCTTCAACCCACCCCCACTACAACCCTCCCTTCAACCCACCCCCACTACAACCCTCCCTTCAACCCACCCCCACTACAACCCTCCCTTCAACCCACCCCCACTACAACCCTCCCTTCAACCCACCCCCACTACAACCCTCCCTTCAACCCACCCCCACTACAACCCTCCCTTCAACCCACCCCCACTACAACCCTCCCTTCAACCCACCCCCACTACAACCCTCCCTTCAACCCACCCCCACTACACCACTATACCTTCAACCATTCAGTGCTTTCAAAGGTCAAATGAACATGATGACCTGATGTGTCCACACGGCCACCTGCTGTGACATTAATGACTCCAGACTATATGGAGCCTAGGCATCATGCTGTGTCATGGACAAATGTGTCACAATAATCTCTTACACCCAAAGTAAGCAGCATGTGTGCTTAGTGGTCTAACCCCAGTGCTTCACATTTTAAAACAACAGTGATAAATCGCTTGCCTAAATATGACAAATTAATTTAGCCGAGCGATTTGTTGTTCTTTTGACTATGTGGTTGGCACTGCCATTTCACATTCGGATTCTGCCTTTACATCACCATGAAATGTGTAATTGTAATAGGTACTTGTTGGCGCTATAACTTGTACTGCCACTGGCACTGCATGGCCACTGCCACTGGATTCGCTCTTCACTTTGCTTTGGAGGTTTGAAAATTGCAATTGAGATTCACAAATACACCTTGTATAAAAATCAGATAGTCTTAAATGCAGCACAGTAGGCAACACCAATGCTGGGGTGAAATGGCATGCTTCCATTGCATCATAAATCGCTATGGCCTATGCCAAACTCTCAACTCAAAATCGATGCACAAAAATATGAATTCGTCATCCATAAAGTGGTACCAGAGATGTGCGTCGTGAATTTATGTGTTGAGAGTGGTAGAAAGACAAAGTGGAACAATTATTAATATTGCTCGGTTACCCAGATCCAGGTTATTATTTTTGATTCCCATTACTCCATTAGTCCGTCAATCAGATCGGATCCATAATCTATTCCATAACTGTACATACATGTATTTTATTCAGTTCGACATTCAACAGCATGTGACATTTAAAAATAATACACAATGATGCTAGGTCACTCATTTGATAAGTTTCACAAACCGCATACAGACCAGACTGCGCAGCCAGCACATCACGGCTTCGATGGTGTTCTTGCGATTTTGGTGCAGCGGGCAGCGATCACTATTTGTTTAGTAGCTCCATGGTAACTGCTGATACAGGAACTCCTGACACGCCTCGCCGAAATATTGGACCCCCGAACACTGCATTATAGAGGCTAGACTTTCTTGGGGAATCTGATACTCAAGAAATTAGTCCTTGTCGAGACGAACACTTGGCAGTCAGCGAGCGATTTTTGCAATTGGTGCAAGCGATAAATCGCTCCCTAGATTATTGATTTGCATGAGCGAGAGGGAGCAAGAGCGATCACTCACCTCAAACATGGACTGTAACCCCACTAATTCAGTTTTGACAATCTCTTCAGCAGGTTCACAGTGGGACAAACAAAACAGACACATCCCAATATTACAGTCAAATTAACAACCTAAAGCATCACTGTTTGGGCTATCTATTTACATGTAACCTATCATTGGCAGGCCTGAGCATTGGTTTGTGGTGTTGTTCACCACCGATTAAGCCTAAGCTATTTAATTGACACACATCAACTGCTAATGGCATCCAGGCATCAATACAGTATTGCATGTTATATAACTTACATTACTTATTATACAACAGATCCAGACTCTTTGCACTACCATAAATTTTAAACTTTCTTCCGAAACACCACATCAAGGCAGTTGTAACTTAATTTAAAGAACTACCTGAGTAGACCATCAACTTGGGAAGCTAAGATTAAGTGGTGAAAATCACAATTTGCCTTACAATCTAGCTATAAAAAGATGAAACATACACAACTAATTCAATCAAATCATAGGTTGATAACTGTTGCAATACTGACTGTTGCAATACTAATTGTTATGTACCATGATTTAAAGACAGAATTAAGAAATGGTCTACGATTTGGATAAAACAGTGCAGCAATCGTCCTGGAGGACAGAACTGTCATAAACAGTTCACAGTCACACGGTTTTGTATATACCAGTTCAGAAACTAACAAAAACCAGATGTGTTTTGTCAGAAACCATCTGGTTCCTCACATTAATGTTGTGAATGCGTGTGACCACACATGATGTATTCCTGATAACAGGACCTGTTAATGCTACACAGTGAATTGAGTAACCAATGAGTGTTGTTACAACACTGACCGCTCCAGTGGTCACACTAACCTTTAGCTTCACGGTCCAGCAGACACATTGACCATGGACCATATCCTTCACTGGATACATTGACCAACTTTGATAGCAATCACAGTACATAATTCTTGATGTCTGAAATAATCTGTATGTACAGGTTTTATCTACACATGTATATCAAATTGGCCCACATCACAGGTTCTTTAGAAACTAACAACAGACACATCCTGTCTGCTGTCAGAGCTTTCTTCATGTGGGGTGGGAGATTGCATGGCAGGTAAAGCCAAATATAAGAGGGACTTGCAGTCAATTAATGGACCTGGCTATCGCCTACTGTACTCAATAATTTCTTGGAGATCATGCGTAGCTCCCAACACAAATACTCCTGCCATTTATAGATGAACACATGAAGTCAACTACAGGAGTGTCCCTTATAAAGCTGTCAACTCAACATGGCCCTTCCTGTTCTAGTCAACTGTCATCATGTCCTGTTACATAAATCATTTCATTTCAAAACCCTAACTTTTTAAAAAAGTACTGGAAACATTAATAACTTTGACAGGTGATGGTAACTAATGTTATAAGTGTATTGTTAAAATCATTTTATTTGTAATTTTATACCACGTTGGCCAACAATCACTGCTCACTGCATGTTACACTTCACACCCAATGGACCTGTGGACCGTTTCACTAAGATAATGAACTCATAAAGAAAACCCTTCTTAAAACAGAATCCATCATAGATTTCTATGAGCATTTTCAAAATGCATTTCACTAAGATGCTCATTAAATCCATAATAAGCTAATGATAAAAATTTCCATAATAAGTTCCAGTGTGCATAACTGGGCAAAATAAATAGAAAAGTTGCCCAAAAGTGGCTGTTAACATGTTCCATCGAACACTTTTCAACAACACTTGACTTATTTGCTCATTGGGTGAAGAGAAAGACACAGAGGACACTATTTCTGTGACACACCAGTGACGTGTTGTTTTAACAAGTGAAATTTTGACAGATTTCAATAATAAAGCTCGTGGAGAGCACCAACAACCTCAGCCGAAGTTGTGTCATCGAGTATTCCAATATGAACGTGTACATATTTTGGTTACAGTTTAAAATTTGCTCAACGTCAGTGCTGTAAAATAAACGTTGTAGACAAAAGCCATAATTTGCAAACTATTCATCGCTCACATTTTGAAAACTTATTTGGCTGCAGAAAACTGGAGCTCTACGTAAAAGTAGAATCAAGATAATATACAGTTAGCTAAATTTGACTGTTTATGATGGATATGTTTTGCTTATGAGCAGTCTAACCTTAGTGAAACGCAATTTTCTGTTTCAACCATAGCCAAGGAGTGAAATCGATTTTAAAGAGCAAAATCACACTAATGAGCTCATAGAATCTTAGCACAAAGAAACGTCCAGTCTTTTGTCCAGAATAAGTGTACACAGCAAAACCACTATTATGGATTTTCATAATAGTATCTCTAACGGGAATGCAGAGCCCTCAGTTTTAAGCACTACACACCATAAACTGGACAAACAATATATCTCATTTACATATTAATAAATATCTTCCTTTGCCAAGTGCAGAGGTCAAGACCTTTTATTTGGTCCCAGTAGCTACAGTTAATTAACCTAACGGGCCCCAAGATGCTAGCAACAAATGGAGGTCACCAAAGCAGTGCAATGAATTTCTAATGAGACTACAACTACTACTGTTCAGTCTCAATACCAACTTACAAGTATTAATACGAAGCCAGTATATCACTGCCATTGTCTGCCAAAATCCCATGTTTCTATAGTATTGCCGATTATCAACAAATAACATGGAAAACTGTACCTGCATTGCAAATAAATTTAAAATATTTGACAAACATGAGGCTGGAAATATATTCACTTTCATCAAATGCATTATGTATCAGCTACCTACTGTCTTCCAGGTCAAAGCAATCATAATTTTTTTTATTGTCCTAACATCTAAGGTATTAATTTATGCACTTCAAAAGTGTTACAGTTTTACCTCAACAGTGCTAAATAAAAGGATATTTGAAGATGATACTTGAAAGCATAATGCCAGGCATACATTGCTACACTTTGCTGTGACTGGGTCAGCACTAGTGCTGTGTACCGTGTGGCGGTACACAGGTATTTTTCTGCGGTTTTGAAACTGGTATTTTTATTCAGTCACACCAGTATTCTATATGTTATGTTAAATCTTCAACTGACAATACTTGAGAACGTGTGTTCTCGTGTCAGGTTTAAGGAGAAATAAATTAAGAATGAGTTTAAATCATGATAGCAGATACTAAGGTTTAACAATAACTGTAATTTGGCACTATGCGTGCGAATACAAGGGAAGTCTTAGCAGTTTTTCAATGGTATGTTTTTAGATGCACCAGAAAAACCATACAACGTACTGTATAGCGCATAAAATATAATATAGTACGTACCATACGCCATATAAAGCCATAC
The DNA here is from genome assembly GCA_033239005.1 of Lamellibrachia satsuma. Lineage (NCBI taxonomy): Eukaryota > Metazoa > Annelida > Polychaeta > Sabellida > Siboglinidae > Lamellibrachia > Lamellibrachia satsuma. Next base: position 494,667 of record BSQZ01000030.1, on the reverse strand, counting down.
AGTACACAACACCAGTCAGCACACATTACACAACATTTGTTGCTGCAATTCAATTTTCAAATCGGTTCTACTGCCTGTTTTGGACAAGCTTGTTTTCAGAACAAGGCGTGCATGCCCCACTTCAAAGAGCAGTTCCACGAAATTGCCTATCATTACCTGTCCAACCAGCAATGGCCGGTCCACAGCCAATTAAATTCCCAAAAACGAAGAACCGAATCAATGAATGCGAGTAATATCATTGAATAACACAGCAACTGACAAATACACTAATGGATCTAGGTTGATCTGCCACTGATGTAGACAGCAGTCCATGATTGGAGAATTTGCCATTATTTAATCATAATTAAATGTGTGGAGCTTAGTATATCTTCATCATCTGAAATAAAATATTATCACGTATATACATGTAAATTACCTAGCCAATACATAAAAACAGTAACTATAAACCAATAATATGATAATAAATAATTGTATCAAACCTTGTAAAGTTGTAGTGGTCCATTATGACCACTGTCATTGTGGCATCAATAATTCTTTATTATGTACAGCAAAATGTTTTAATTTAATGAACAGCAGTTTGTTTTGTGCTAGATAAACTCGTCTTTTATGCTTCTGAAGACAATTTCACCAAGGCCATTAGGACAAATCTATTTGAAATGTACAGGAAGTACTCGGTTGCTAGACAAAGAATATCTGGTTGCCAAGTAAACATACATGATATGCTCTGATTGTTTAGTATATGTAATGTGAGATGCAGCAGCAGAACAGTAGCTGAGCACAGGCAAATAATTTACTGTCTCTATCCGGTTATGTCCAATCAGGGCATTTAGCTTCCTTTTGGTACACTGTATTGATGTGCCGGGTCCACCCGATGTGCCTGCTATATGGGATAACCAAGCTGGGTCTGTAACAGCAGCAGTGGTTGGAAATGGCATGGATATGATTTAACACCGACTACTTTAAAACTTTCTATGTACCTAATTGAATTACAGCAAAAAATGCACAAGCACAGACAGCTGTTGGAAATATGAAAGAAAGCTCCAATATTTAATAACATTTCAAGGTTTAATTACACAAAAAGCATCATTCGTCGCAAGCCTGATTCATTATAAAAGTAATTTATATTTCTTAATTGTCCTATATGTTGATAATGATGCCTAATGAATAATGATAGGTGTTATGATCCGCTAGGTGAGCTGCGGAAAGTTTGTTGCGTAAATATTTACCCAGAATCTGTGACCTCCGTGGTGGTGACGAAAATGTCATTCATAAACAGTATGCAAATGAACGTATGACCTTCATTGATACATATATCAACCAATGAGACTGACGAAGCATGTGGACTTGTCGCGGGCCTTCCCGGATTGAATTTGACCGGGGTAAGCTCGTTGAAACTTTTGTCTTGTGAATAGTAGTTAAAAATAATGGTAAATAATCATCAAACAACTTTAGCATATCAATAAATGAAACCTTCAGTATTTCAGCTTTATAATGATGTGCGTATTATATATATATATATTACAGTGAACTATAAATATTGTTGCATTATGCATGCAGAAAATGTCAAAGCTCTCTTAATGTTTAATAAATTGTGTTATTTTTATGCAATGATATTGCGATTTAAAAAAATTATTTCAACATGCAACAATATATTGTTCTTTAAAATTCATGCACAATTACTTATGGCTGCAATAGGTAACTGATCAACATAAATCTGTCAAAGGTCAATGGAGGCCAAATAATCAGGTCACCAAGGTCAGTATTATGGTCAACACTTACAGCCTCTATTAACTTGATAACAGCCCAATCCAAACTTAATTAAAAATAAATAGGCCATTAAGACATGTAATTAGGTCAAAGGTCAAGTTGTAATAAATTAGTCCATTAATGGGTATTAAGGTCAGTGTATACATAAATCCTCTCTTACACCCCTCCTTGGTCTCACATCATACATAATTACTTAATTAGGCCATTTTCAACATAAATAGGGCCTTGTAGGCCAAGGTCAAAACAAGGTAATTGCAAGGTCACGTCAAGGTCGCATGTTAATAGGTCAACATCTTACATTCTTCTAACTTTTTATTCCACCTCAATATCTTGTTTAGTACACATTCTGCCATGTTCCCCTGCATTCAGTGACAGCGCAGCCAACAAACATAAAGGTCACAAGACATGGACTCAATTCAAATACCTGTACACACAACAGACCTCGTTTTTTAAAAACCAAAAAGTGGAATAACTTCACAAATAATAAAGATATTGAAAATATTTTTAAAGGGTGATAAATGGCATAACATACTTTATCAGACAGAAGTGTTTAAATTATTATAAAACAATTTAAATTTTTTTTAATATACCTACTAATGATAACAAAAGAATGCACAATGACTCCCATCCATATTAAATTGTGCATTAACGGTAAACAAATACTGAATTAACATCCATTAGTATCATTGACATAATATACAGACTAGGCAGTTAATAGCGAAGTCCTGGAATCTAAACACACACAAACTTATGTGTGTTTTATATTTAGTGTTAACTTAATGATTATTTGTTTTATGAATATGGGAGATTTGCAAGCAAAATGTTGTTATTTTACGCTTATAACACAAAGAAAAATAACCAGTTCTACTCATAATGTTTATGGGCATAATCTGAATCAACACCAGTGGCAGCGCAGTGACAGTAAACTGTCCTAATTCAACATCAAATACAATGAATTTAAGGTGCATTGCAAAATCTAAACGTGATCCAGGTCAAGGAAAATCCATAATAAATTTACACAGTCAACATCACGAGTCTGGGAGTCTAAGTGAAATGGCACATTTGTAATGCATTTCAGTAACATGTTTTGTGTGTGAAAACATCATTAATTCGGAGCACGAGTCGAGTTGATTAAACTACCGAAATTCATGACTAGTCGATTAGATGATCAACTGCCCAAATAATCTCACAGCGAATCTTCCTACTTGACATAACACATGTGAATATCATCTTGACCACTCATCTGCAAGGTAATAACTTACTCATGACATGACCGTAAACACTAGTTGATACGTGCTTGGCTTCCCAGAGAAAGCAGACTTGTCTGCTCGGGAGTTGGGGGCACTAGCGCTACCAATTTAGCACATTCACTTACTTTTTTCCAGTGCAGCAGATGTGTTGAGTGGTTCGTCATCTCGGCTGACTTGTGTGATAATGGACGTACCGTCCATGGATAGCTTTGTTCAGATGCAGAGCCGTTGCGATTACTTATTATCCACTGAAATTGGGGAAACTTTGAAAAACATTCCAAGATGGACGATCAACTTCAAAATAAATATGTCCGCCGATAGTTTCTAGACCCTCATGAATATCCATTACACAGCGTTGCGAACCAACTGGTTATTATTGCTGTAACATGAACGTATTTTGGTCAAATTGGTTCGCAATCATTATATTTCAAGTACTATAAAAGAATAATTATTAACACAAACTAAGTATATTCAATTTATTGACTTCAAAACAATTCCCGCGGAAATTACATTTTGGGGATATAGAAACCACTGCGAGGCAAGTGCCCGTACGACCGTGCGCTGATTGGATATGGTTTTACCTTGGTCTCTAAGTAAACACCCATGTGTGTAAGCTGTAGTATATGTTCTTGTCCCATGTTACATTGATAGACTGTTACAGTTAATGTCATGTGTCGAATGTTAAAAACTGTTTACACTTGTCTGCAGTGCTGTTAGTTTGGCTACACCATCACAACTTAATCACATAGCGTGTTGATGTTAAATTCGTTCGGTATTGTCTATGGTAAAGGTCAGAGGAGTTCGGGTCAAAGTTGACATACAAGCCATGTTTACGTATACATGTACATGTGATTGAATTGAGCGCTTGCTTAATAATGGGTCATTCCAGCAACTCCCAATCACATATTATAATTATTATTATGATCAGTGGAGGCTAAAAGTAGTTGTCGCGTGAAAGTAAAAAAAGAATGTTCAGAGTGCAACAGAATTTTTCTAGCCACGTAAGATGAGCTAACTTACCTAAGACTAAGTCTAAGTGGAAAGGGGGCAGCAGTATTCGCGGAGAAACTTTCAGCAGCAGTAGATAGTGTCCTGGGTACAATCACAAATATTTTTGGTAGTAAACATTGTTTAAACTAAAAGTGCAGGGGGTTACCTAGATGTGTCTCAAGCAGAACAAGAGGCCACAGACAAACCGATATCAAATCGTGCGAAAAACATCTCTGAAACAGGTTATAGATGCGTATGTTTAAATGCAAGGAGCATAGTAAATAAGAAAAACGAGTTAAACATTATGGTAGAAGATATTGACCCTCACATAATTGGTATAACTGAATCATGGGCCAACATAGACATAACAGATGCTGAATTAGGACTGACAGGATACGTAATGTTTAGGAAAGATCGAATAGGAAGAAGGGGCGGGGGAGTTATTTTATATGTTAAAGAATCTATTCAGGCTTATGAAATAAAACTAGAAAGGGAAGCAGATTGCGATGAAGCTGTTTGGTGCAAAATTGTTTCAGGAAATTCAAAATTAACTATTGGATTAGTTTACCGAAGTCCAAACATAAAAGAAGAGGACAACACAAAAATAAAAAACGCTATAAAGGAAGTTAGTAAAGGGAATGTATCATAATGGGAGATTTTAACCATGGACACATACAATGGAATTCTCTAGAGAGCACAGGGAGTGAGGACCAACAATTTCTATTTTTAATCCAGGATAGCTTTCTTACTCAGCATGTGCTAGAACCAACCAGGGGAGAAAATGTATTAGATATAGTTTTGTCATCACAAAAAGAATTAGTGGACAATGTAAAAATATTTGAACCATTGGGTAATAGTGACCATAATCAAATACATTTTGACATCAATGTAAAATCAGAAAGTAAAAATAAGAAAACGTACAAGAGAAACTTCCACAAAGGTAACTACAAAGATATGAGAAAATACTTAGCAAAGCTAGATTGGAATAACATGCTGATGAATAAGACCGCAATTGAATGTTGGAATATTCTAAAATATGAAATTGAGAGTATCATCGATAAATTTGTTCCCTTCCAAAAACAAGGAAAACGGTGTAGAAAGAAACACTTGTCAAAAGAAGCAATTAGAAAAATAGTGTTAAAACAAACTATGTGGAGGGTTTATAGGCGTACCGGAAAGGTAGACAGACAGACAATCTAAAAGAAGCTATGAACAAAAACTAGGAGGGTTTTTAATGGCGGAAGAACTAAATGGTTACTTCAGTTCAGTGTTTACCAAAGAAGATATTAGTTCATTACCAGATGCTGATGCTAAATTTCAGGGGGCTAAATCTGACTATTTAGGACCGTTAATTGTGTAACTCCAGAAATGGTAGCTAAGAAAATAAAGGCAATGAAGGATAATAAATCACCGGGAGTGGATGGGATTCCTCCAAAATTACTAATGGAAACAGTAGAACAAATCAGTATACCACTTGCAAGAGTATTCAACTTGTCATTAAAAGAGGGAGTTGTTCCGTTTGAATGGAAAGAAGCAAACATCATACCATTATTTAGAAAGGGTTCGAGAAATAAGTAAGAAAATTACAGACCAGTGAGTTTAACGTCAGTGATTTATAAATTATTAGAAAGGTTAATTAAATACCATATTGTGGACTTCCTCGTTAAGCATAAATTATTAAATTCATCTCAACATGGATTCCTAAAAGCGAAGTCATGCTTAACAAATATGTTATGTTTTTTGGAAGAAATCACTAAGTGGACAGACGTGGGATCGCCAGTAGATATTATCTACTTAGATTTTCAGAAAGCTTTTGACAAAGTGCCACATCAAAGATTACTACTTAAATTAAAAGCCCATGGTATCGGGGATAGCATAACTGACTGGATAGAACAATGGCTGACTGACAGAAGACAACGAGTTGTAGTGGATGGAGAAGTTTCAAATTGGAAATCGGTTTTGAGTGGGGTACCTCAAGGATCAGTATTAGGACCTACATTATTCTTACTATATAACAATGACTTGGATGACAGTATAACAAGTAACGTACTGAAATTTGCAGATGACACAAAACTCTTTAGAAAGGTGATGGTGATAAACAACATTTACAAAACGATCTAGACAGATTAGTGAAATGGTCTGAGAAATGGCAGATGTTGTTCAATTTTGGGAAATGTAAATGCCTACATACAGGACATGGGAACTTGGATGTAAACTATAAAATGGGAGATACTGTTCTGGGTACTACTGTAAAAAAAGGACTTAGGAGTTACAATAAGCGCTGATATGAAAGTTTCAGAGCAGTGTGGTATTGCATCTTCAAAGGGTAATAAAATTCTTGGAATGATTAGAAGAAACATAACATACAAGGGAAAAAAGTAAATTATACCTCTTTATAAAGCAATAGTTAGACCTCATTTAGAATACTGTATACAAGCATGGAGACCATATCGTAAGAAGGATATAGATACGCTTGAACGCATACAAAGGAGAGCAACTAAAATGATTCCAGAACTGACAGACCTTAGTTATGAAGAACCCCTGAAGGAATGTGGTTTAACAACTCTAGAGACAAGGAGGTTAAGAGGAGATCAGATTGAAGTTTTTAAGATATTGAATGGGTATGAAAATATTGATAGAAATATGTTTTTCTCACTCAAGAAGGATAGCAGAACTAGAAGACATGAGGTAAAGTTAGTAAAGGATCAATGTAGATTGGACATCAGGAAGCACTCGTTTTCAAGGAGAACAAAAATAATAGAACAAATTGTCTACAGATTGTGTAACTGCTAGCAGCGTGAATATGTTTAAAAACAAGGTTGGCACATATCTCAGGAGGGCTGGTTATAAGTAGATGAACATTGTTGGACTCTCGATAAGCCAATGGCTTCCTTGTCCACTTGCCATCTGGGTCTTTGGCTTGGATGGTAAATCTTGTTAAATCTTGTTAAACTTTGATTTATGAATTTAGGCCGTAAATTTATTTTCAGAGACAGAGTGAGTCAATCACGATTGTCTATTCTATGTCTGAAAGACAAACAAAATGGGGTGAACGAAACTGCCCAAGTTTTCGAAACGGCAGCGCCAGCATGTGGTTTCGAACCAACTTGCCGAGGTCGATTAAGATGCTTTATTGACGGAAATTGTATCATTTCTATGAGGAATAAAATCCAGGTTCTTGACCGGGCAAGATATGGTTGCAACCATGCATGCACTACATACATGTGGTTTAATTAAGGTTCTCTGGTATTAAGCCTTTAGTCCAACATTAATTTTTAAATATTAACTGAACGGGTAATTTTTCAAACTGTCATAGAACAACCTGGAAATACTTTAAATCTGCCCTGGCAACTACTGCACCCATCATTAATTAAACTTGTAGAAAGGTCAGTCTGACCAAGCAACATTTAACAAGATTGCCATCCGAAACAACAAGTTCCAGATGGCAAGTGGACAAGGAAGCCATTGCATGGCTTATCGAGAGTACAATTTTATTATCTATGTGTAGCCCGCCCTTATCATATATCTGTCAATTCTATTTTTAAACATATTCACACTACTAGCATGAACACAATCATTTGGCAGTTTGTTCCATTCATTTATCACCCTCTATGGGAAAGAGTACTTTTTCATGTCCAACCTACACTGTTCCTTAACTAATGCTGCTTTGTGTCCTCTGGTTCTACTGCCTTCTTTAAGTTTGAAGAACATATTCCTATCAACATCCTCATAACCGTTCACTATTTTATACACTTCTGTTTGGTCTCCTCTTAGTCGCCTGGTCTCTATATCTATAGTTTTGTCAAACCACATTGTAATAAGCGGCTTTCATAACTATAGGTCTCTTAATTCTGGAATAATTTTTGTTGCTCTTCGTTGTATTCTTTCTAGCTTGTCTATGTCCTTCTTACGATACGGCCTCCATACTTGTATACCATATTGCAAATGTGGTCAAACTATTGCTTTGTACAGGGTTACCATTAGCTGTTTTTCCTTATACGTGATAGTTCTCCTAATTAGCCCTACAATTTGATTTCCTTTCGAAGCAGCAATCCCACACTGCTCTGAAACTTTCATGTCAGCACTATAAATGTTACACCTAAGTCCCTTGCGTGGTTCCATCTAGTACAGCATCCCCCATTTTATATTCTTCATCCATGTTTCCATGTACTATGTGTATACATTTACACTTTCCAAAAGTGAATAACATTTGCCATTTTTCTGACCACTTAACTAATTTATCTAGAAATGACGGGATACCCACCACACACGCACACGCACGCACACACGAAGCGATTCTCAGGTGTTTTTTTTTTCTTCACGGTTCTTTACATCTAGCAGGCGATTGTTTTTGAAATTTGGGACATCGGAAAGATGTTTAAAAATACCCAACAGCGGGAGATAGCCCGCCATATCGGGAGAATTTGAAGGTCTGGTCACTCGACCCAGCTAGGCTTGTATAGAGAAAAGGTAAAAAGGTACGGTCTTGTGTAGCTTCCTTAGAACTGCTCAAATCGCTTTATGCTTCACCCTGGCATATCTGTGCATTCCAACGCCATCTCAACTTCTATGGGAAGCATTCAGCAACGCTGCGATTACTGCACGAAAACTTTCGTTCCACCTCTATCTGTAACAAGGTACTCATCTATACAGCTGAGTGAAGTTTTGCACCATGGGGTGAACAGAATTGTTAAAGTTTCGAAACGGCAGCAATAGGATTCGCATTCGGTTTCTCTCGATTGAAAGTCCGGCGTTTTAACCGCCACGCTACGGCACCCTACTAGTGAAAGACTGGACAAAATACGATTAGAAGCATTTTACTCGATTGGCGGATATCGTGGCACTTCGCTGGGGTATCTCTCGAGAGTGTGAGGGGTTTTGTATAATCCAATAACTGTTACCCGGAATAACATGTTTTTGATCGCTAGACGGCTGGTGGTCGTCTATAGTAGGCATTTTGCCCCAGGCTTTTACATTTGATAAAACAATGAAAAATCATTATTGACATATTTTAATGAATGTTTTTATTGAAAAACGTGGTTATTATTGAAATATGAACAACATAAAATATGTTTTAAACAACTGATGACCACAAAACAATTTTAAGCCATCCATAAACGATGCGTAAAATTACATTCACTCGGAGGATATCACATATTATAATATAAACAAAATATAAAATACTGCTCAAAACAAACTGACAACCATAATCTTAGGCCAAACCTACACAATATGTAAAATTACATTCACTTGGAGAATATCACGTGTTAAAATATAAACAAAATATAAAATACTGCTCAAAACAAACTGACAACCATAATCTTAGGCCATACCCACACAATGTGTAATTAAATTTTATTTAAAATTGTGGTTATAGTCATCTGTAACCACATGCTCTAGTCGGAATAGTCAGATTCACAGTTTTTACACAGGAAATGTGGAAGTCCTTTGTGCACTTATCATGTGCCACAGGCACTAGCCGCTGGCATCGAATCCATACTTCCATTGATTGGCTATTTCTAAAGTTGTCCCCTCAAACTAAACAAGGTCCACTCGTCGTCACTGTTTCCACAGGACAACTGCTGTCTGCGCTTTTTCGGCTGTGCTTTTCTGCCTTTCCACTTTCCACAAACTCTGCCCTTGCCCTTGTTAGGAACAAATTCCTTCAACTCCAGCGCTTGCTCGAAAGCAGACGAAGTAAGCCACGCCGTAGATTCTGGCTTCTGCGTTCTCTTCCTCGCAACAGCGAGTTTTGGTGTCGGAGAGAGCATTCGTACTAAATCTGTAAGCGTGTAATTGCCTGTAAGCAAGATGTCTGTGTCAGAGACAACAATAAATGTAAAGGTGTGTGCGTAAGTGTGTGCGTACATGCGCACGTATGTGTGATGAAGACCAATATAGAGAATGGGTTATACATATTATATCAATGATCTCATAAACATTTTCTTAAAATAATTTACGTACGCGAACATTCTGCATAGTTTTTAACATCTTATACAGCGCATGTATTACTATTATTATTATTGTTATTATTGCAAGGCCCCCTGTTGTTATTATCTCTACATACAAGTTTTATCGTGTGAATTAATAATGTTTGTAACCACCCGTGAACGGGACAGTGGCCCGGATTTGACGGTGTTAAAATAACGTTTTATTATTATCATTATTACATGGTATTATTACATGGTATAGCAAACATGACTCTTGGAAAAAGTGGGAGAGAGTTCATCGCCTTGGCTATCTTTCTTTGTGACTCCAGTTGACGGGGCGGCAGTTGGTGGGAGTTCATCACCTTGGCCGTCTTCCTCTGTGATTGTAGTTGACGTACCGGCGGTTGGTGAGAGTTCATCGCCTTGGCTGTCTTTCCCTGTGACTCTAGTTGACGGAACGGCAGTTGGTGGGAGTTCATTATCGGTGACTCGGGTTGACGGGCCGGCGGTTGGTTGCGCCTCACCGGTGACAGCCGCTGCCGCAAAATCGTCATCGGTAAAGATGTTTGTATCAGACGGCCACGGCCCACACATGTTGACGCCGTTCACTGCTTTGGAGGGTGTGTCAGATCGAAGGAATGACTTTGCAAAAATGACAGCCATGTCGTAAAACGTGATTCGGCGTCCTGGATTACACACCATCCAGCTATCGGCAGCTGCATTGTATGCGGTTTTGAGGGACTTGAAATATGTCCTATCAAGGGGCTGCATTTTGTGCTAGCTGTGCGGAGGTAATGTGATCACGTACGGGGATGCCGTGTGATCGTGCTTACTTGATAGCGGCCAATGTCTTGTGGCTGTTGTGGCCATTCATTACGATTATTTGTGGAGCCTCCTTCGAAGCATTTGTGAACTCGGAGAAATGCTCCATGCTTCACAAACAGGGCGGCATCGGTCCAACCATTTCGGCTCGCATAGCCGACTGATTGCGGCGGCGCTCCGTGCAATAGTGCTGCTACCATCCGCTTGCGAGGGAATATGAACACGGGCGGAAGGTATGCACCTGCCGCAGTGGCGGGTTAAGACATTCGTGGGCCCTAGGCATCCGGCACTTTCGTGGGCCCCAAGTAAACCCACCACAAGATTGTCAAGTTAGCATTTCACTATTTATATTTACACAACATAATGTACATGAATGAATCATCAATAAAGCTAATACACGAACATTTCTTCTCTTAAAAGTCAACCATTGTAAGTTACAGATCGCAGATACTGTCGTGGTGTACGGTAGGCTGGTAGCGATTGTCGAAGTCGACTAATACCATCTCACACCTAAGGCTTAACGATGCGTAGTCTACAGTTTTACTTTGCGTATTTTCTTGATGGCAAACAAGCTAATAATGTCATCAACCGAGAGTGAACGCATCATTTCCGACTATATGACTAAAAGTGACAGTGCCGACAAGTCGACTGACCCATCGTGGAACGCTGGTAGTCTTAGATACGTTTCAGTACCGAGAAAGATCGCTCGCCTTCGCAGCTTGAGCCGAAAATTTACAGATAGATCCGTAGCGCAATGTGAACGTTATGGAAACTGCAGTAGTCAGATTATTTTCATGAAGAAAGGTTATCATCTCGGCACCTGCCTTGAAGTCTCCATATTTTGTGAAGAGACGGAATTCCTTCTCAAAATCAGGCTCAATATCATTATCGAGGTGATATCGCTGTCAGCGAGAGATCGAATATCGGTCAACACCAAGAAACGTTCATAGACAGTCGTGCAGGCGGCCTTCCGTTTCTTGATTTCGGAGAGTAATATGTAAATGATGACTAGGTACGTGTTCACTCGGAAGTTCTCTCGACAGTTGCTCACTTTTACCTCTTATGTTGTTTCGTCGTGGAACAACTCTCTATTTTTGCTCGGTTGTTTTCATCGTCGTAATCAAGTCCTGGTGCAACGGACTTTGCTTCATTCTCGGACCGATCGAAACTTTCTGAGTCACGCAAAGAATGGATGTGTTCCAGCAAGACACGTTAATACATAACCACTGAACCAATCTCAATTCCTGGAGCTTGCAATGCCTTGTTAACTCGGTTCAATGTGTCCAGGGTGTTGTTCCACACAATGCACATAAGAATGATGTTCAGACAGCTCAGTTTGTTCACCAAAGACTTTGCCTCGAGCACGATGAGTGGAGGTTGGGTAGAAGTTCTAACTAGTTAGATGCCAGCGCCTTCACGGCATCTGCTCGAGCAGACCATTGTGTTTCTGATAGGCTCTTTACCACTGCAGACTGTTTAGGTAGGTTCTCTAGCAGTTTCGACCACCTTTGTGGCGAGGCTGACAAGAATGTGTAAAGTCGCTGAACGATACCGAAGAACATGACCGCATCAGTGCAGGATGCGGTCGCTGCGGTCCCAACTCAATTTAGGCTATGCGCTGCGCATGACACCCATTCAGCAAGAGAAATCGTGCCTGGACTTCAGAATAAGTTCCAGACATATTGCTCGCATTGTAACATATTTGTCCACGGCAATCCTCAAGCTTTATTCCGCATTCGTCTAGGAAAGACTTGAGTGTTTCGAACAAGTATTTCCCCTCATGTTTCTCAATGTCTATGAAGACAAAGAAGCGTTCCACGGGTTGTCCGTCAATCCGAACGTATCGTATGACGATGCTCAGTTGATCGATGTGTGCTATATCAGATGTGGGATCTATACTGATAGAGTAATACTTCGCCTTCTTTATTTCATCAATTATTTTCGCTTTCACCCTGTCCGATAAGAGCTTGATGAATTCTTCACAGATTGTTAAAGAGATATATGATACTTGACTTTCCTTTATTCCCATATCGGCGAATATGTTCGGCCAGAAAAGGGACGAACTGTGAGAGCAACTCTAACAAGCCTAAGTAGTTTCCATTGTACTTCTGCCCAAACAACTCAGTATGGCATCGGAACGGGTGTCCTCTCTCTGCCAAGAAGGTAACAACGGCAACGATACGCTTGAGGAGTTCGATCCAGTATTGCTGCTCATTCTACAGCTGCTTTGCGATCGCATAATCAACATGGTGCGCTTTGGTATTTTCGAACCCCTTCTTTACAGCTACTAAGTGACTATCGCTACGCTCATGTGTCGTGATTCTGTGCACATTTTTCCAGTCATTGAAACCATTAAGAGAAAAGCTATAATTTCCGCTCCTGAATAGCTTACATACATAACAATAAACATTTCCAGTTGATGGTTTCGTCCATATTCCACACTCGGACAGGTGTGAAGGGGTGTGTCTCCAGCACTTATCTGTAGACATGAAAGAACTGTTGAACTTTAAGTTTGTTGAACGCCACTGCGCGTGCCAGATTCATTCCCTGTGGTGTTCTTATACTAAGGCTAGGGTGACGCGAAAAAAACCCACGTAACCAATCCTTTCCTGCCATTTTGTTCTCCTTGGAGAAAGGGTGTGACATATAATTCGTAGAGTGACGCAGCTCGGTATACACTAGTTCTGCTTATATTAAACAGAAATCACAACGGTATCGCAACGCAAAAATCGGCTGATATGACCTTTGAATAACGTGGAACGCTACGTTGCCATAGAAACGAGATTGTTTCAGCCCACGGCAAAATCGCGCGAATTACGTGTTGTACTTCCGTCATCAATCTCACGCGATTTCACCTTTACATTAGGGGTAAGACCACAGTTGACCTTCCTGTTCATTGTTTCACGAATGTAGGGCGTATTAAATTGCGATATGTGAATTTAAAGAATACATATGATGTGACATAAGTGCAATTGAGCAGGCATATTCACAGGTTTGTTTGTAGACGCTATTGGCTGTGAAATGGTGCATTTTTTTGAGAGTTTAAAAGGCGGAGGGATTTATGGGAATTTTTCTGCTATGGGCCACGTGGGCGCATGAATACAAGGCTATTTTTGTCAAAATTGATGGGCATCACACGTCGGGGCGTTTTAAAAGAGCTGGAGGTATGTGATTTTGATAAAACTTGGTCAGCATGTCAATGAGATGACCAAGTTTTATCAAAATCACATACCTCCAGCTCCAGGCCGGCTTACTAGCTGCCCCCCGCAACAAGTTCAGCAGCCCTCAGCCAGTTCAAACTTAAAGAGGTTGATTCACCACAACGTAGGCCTACTGCAGTCTCGTCCACAGGTGCCAAGCTTTGGCGGCACAACTACCGCTTGTTTTTTTTCTTCGTCTTCAATCTGTAGGCTACCGCCTTCGAGCCAAACCCTACCACCAAACCGCAATTTCAAAATAAAAAAATTACAATTACTAATTTCGAATCCAAATATACAGCCAAACTACAAACATGCACCTAAAATAAAAAGTATTGCGGCAGTAGGGAATTCCCTTTTCCTCCTTGTTTCCTGTTGTACAGGGGTGAGGGTCAGGTAAAGTATTGTCGAACCACTCTTTCTGTCGTTTTCTTCTCTTCTATTTTGTCGTTCTCTCCTGCCGTCGCTCTTCCGCTGACGTTCTCTTTTCTTTCATCGTCCTCTCCCGCCGTTACTCTTTCGCCGATGTTTTCTCTCACCGTCGTTCTCTCCCTCCGTAGCTCTCTCGCCGTCATTCTCTTCTCATTTATCGTTCTCTCCCGCCGTCGCTGTTTCGCCAAGGTTCTCTCTAGCCGTCGTTTTCTCCCGCCGTCGCTCTCTGCCGCCGTCGCTCTCTCTCGCTGTCGTTCTCTCTCGCTGTCGTTCCCTCTCGTCGTCGTTCTCTCCTGGTGTCACTTTCTCGCCGTCGTTCTCTGCCGCCGTCGCTTTTTCCTGCCCTCTTTCTTGGCACCAAGTAAATCCCCACACTCCCAGACAGTGGGTGCTAACTCAACTAAATTCTAAATGAACAGTTGCGAAGTGGTAGAAACGTCATTGTTGTTTACGACTTGCTATGTCATTCCTGTTTACGACTTGCTACGTCATTGTTGTTTACGACTTGCTACGTCATTGTTGTTTACGACTTGCTACGTCATTGTTGTTTACGACTTGCCACAGGCAACTGAGAGATTGCTTGACACAGTTGTGAATCTGCAAATCAAATGTAGGTTGTGGCAGTTGTGAAATGGTTAGTGGCACCACTTGTAGGTCATTTCACGTAGGGTTTCACCAAATATTAAGTAATATAATAATTTGTCTGGTGATTTAAAAGAACTACATACAAAAGTTGCACAAACGAGCTAGCATGTTGTTTTACCAAATGAATTTGAAATGAGACTAGCAAAAAATCGAATTGAGGAGGGACCGTTAATGCGAGGAAACTTATTGGTGTTTGAAACCAACACACAGCACAAAATATATGATTTTAGCTAGATTATTTTATTCTGAAAGAATACATTCAATACCATCATAGTGAACTACAATGCCAATAACTAATAACCAGTCCCACCTACAATGCATAAACAAATTTGCTTTTCAATTTCGTGGACAGGTTTTGTCGGATTTCGTAATACTGGGCGATAAATTGCCAGCTACAAATATCACGTTAGAATCGTCCGCTTCGCATCATTTGTACGATGTAATCGGAAAATGTTGTCGGCAGCATTTCCGAACGACGTACGAAGATGTCTGACGAGTTCACAGTTGATATTACAAGTCAGACGAGTTCACATTTGATATCGCCGACACAGTGATAATAATAGCAGGACTAATAACAATGAAGAAGAAATATTGAAATTTGCTATTTTGACAGGCTCTGGCTTCTTAAAAGTGCGGGTAGGATACCTGACGATATCCGATCTTTTTTTAGCTAGTTACATTAAAACAAGTCTAAACAATCAAGCAAATGGCAAAAAAAAGTTTAGGTGTGAAAGTAGCAGCAATAGGTACGGTAGTTGCTGAAAGTAGCAGCAATAGGTGCGGTAGTTGCTGAAAGTAGTAGCAATAGGTGCGATAGTTGCTGAAAGTAGCAGCAATAGGTGCGATAGTTGCTGAAAGTAGGAGCGGTCGGTGCGAGGTGTCACGAGGCCGGACATTCTTTATAAGCAAAACACTGGAAACCATGAGCGAACGTTGTGATCTTCAGTCGCCAACTGGGCAGACTGAAACCCACTTTTGAACCCACTCTTGTCATTTTAAGTTTTACGTATGCGCATTTCCATACGTCGAAGCGTCTGCATAGGAAGTGTTGCCAGCCAGCAAGGCCGCCATTTTTCATCTCCACGCACGGTTTAGATTTGAAGCACTTGGCATCAAACGTGAAGGTGTCGACTCTGTCGAAAAGAAAAGAAGCAGAAATTGTCATCCGTCACATTGTACCAGATGTAACCACAACACAAATGTATCAACTATGTGCGTCCGTGCTTGCGTGCGTGGGTGCGTGCGTGTGTGCGTGCGTATACATATTTACTGGTTCCGTTCGAAGTCATCCTTGCCATCGTTGTCCAGCATTATCCAATCGCTTTCGATACCCCCGTGGGAAAGCTGTGCCAGTATGTTGTTGTCAGTTCCCGCACCACTCCTGTCGGCAGTTTTTATCTCCATGGAATAGCTGCATTCTAAAACAGATCATTTGACCAAATCGCCCTTATACCACACTTTCGCATACACCGCCAAAAAAAAATTATGTGCTTGCGTACGTGCGTGCGCCGTGCGTGCGTGTATGCACCCTAAAAATGGTATAACAACTTGTTTGCACTCAATCGATGAAATACCTGTTCGTAGTTTACAACACTGAATCCATGGCCATGCACAAAAGTTTAATTTTTATTTTTTAAATGGCATATTATACATTATAAGAAGTATAGCGGAAACTAGTTTAACCAGTATAAACAACAATTGTATCTGAAAGGCCAGAAAAAAATATAGAACTATGTAAAATTATATCGAAAAAGTATTCTAAAAATAACATTGACAAAAACAATTTATTTAAAATAAAATAGCAAAACAAAAATCAATTTAACCATCCCTGAATAAAATTATAACATTACAACTTACTAGTCTCATCGCGGACGGCAGCAGAACCCCTTCTGCAACACTCGATCACCACAAGAAACAGCAGCAGACAGACTACCAAGACATGGAAGCAGCGGGCGAACATTGCTTCAATTCATTCGCAGATGCGTTTTACCAAACAACTTCGTCGGTATTCTCTTCGCGTTTGAAATTTTCACAAAGGCAGTTACGTCATAGACCCGTGATTGGGTCAACTAATTTACGTGAGCGTAGAAGGCGGGTAAGTAGAAGGCGGGTAAGTAGGAAAAGGCGGGCAAAAGCAATTGACCACAGTAGATCTGTGCTCGGAGAACGATTCCTCTGGCAGAAACGCCACGTGTCACGGTGAATATGCTCCCATGGAAAGTTTACATAGTTAATATTATTTAAAGGTGGCAGCACTTGTTTATGAAAAAATAGAAAATCCCATACCTCAGTACCCCATCAAAAGCCATCATGCCCCTACTTCCCATATATAAGCTAATATGCTAAACGCATAATATAAACATCGTCCTGCTCTTAAATTGTGTGGCTATGTTAGTTTCTTCTTCATCGTGTTGCTAAAATAACTGAATATGGCAAAATGGTTGGGTGTTTCCAAGCCAATGCAAAGAGGCCCCGCTCTACTCAAGAGTTAGATCGACAGTTATTAAAAATTGCATATTGATATATCAAGATATTTCGGCGGTAAAATCATACACTGTCCACACAATTCTCCACGTGTTCCAGTGTTCCTAATCAAATCACTGAATAAAACAAAGACAAAATAGGCCGCTGGTCCAACTTCCAAGCCTAGGCTAGGTCTAGGGCTAAGCTAGACTCGACGACTTGTCTACTAGCTTGTACAAACAAAACATGACATTTAAAAACAGTTTGATAAATAAATATGCATGGCACTACCAAAACAACACTATTATAAATACGTTTACATTTATGTTGTTGATCCCGGGCACTTGTTTACTGCGGCGTGAATACGAAGGCTTTGACCAATAAATCAGACCTGGTTTGACAACTCGCTGTCGCTACTAATTTCGTTTTTGTGACTGTGACCGCGTTGTTGACTCGTCCATGTACGGAATGACTTGAACCGATAAATTTATGCCAGTTGCACTGTTAGAATCGCCGTCGCTATACATTTTGCGTGATCTAAATCTTGCTAAAAGTTAAGTACATGTGAACCAGCGTAGGCGAAGTTGGTTTGTTTGACCAAAATTATGTCACGCGGCCTGACATCTACCGGCCCAAATCCACAAATTGGTTTCGGAAAGTGCCTTCGGGAATTTAGGTATACCCCCCGTTTTATGGCTAAATTAATGTAACTTTTTACACTTTTATGATTGAATATGAATAAGGTACAGTTCTATCCAGAACAACTGAAAGCTAATAAATGTATCCGACCTTTGCATATGATCTTTAAATGTTTCAATTGAAGATGTTCTCAAAAGACACTGGAACAACAAGAGGACACCGGAATAACAAGAGGACACCGGAACAACAAGAGGACACAGGAACAACAAGAGGACACAGGAATAACAAGACAACACCGGAACAACAAGAGGACAACGGAACAACAAGAGGACACCGGAACAACAAGAGGACATAGTGAGAAACTCCACGTACAGAGAACAGGACAGAGGCACACATTTTTCAACACCAGAGTCATAAATGCATGGAACTCATTGTGGGAGGACACGATACAGACCACAACAGTAAACCATCTCAAGTCCCGACTTAGAAGAGAATGGAGAGATCATCCTGACCTGTATAGTTACCATTTCACAAAACAGACAAACCGAAGCAACAATAGTGACACAAATAGTACCAAATCAATAGTGAAAAACGTGAACAATGCCAACAAAAAAACCAACGCTTCAGCCGGTCTCGATACTCATATGGGTAACTATTGACCGTGCTTAAGATAAGAACTTAAGGTAAGAGAATAGCACTTACGAAAATTTCGTAAAGTTACGCTGTTTCGCCTCAATATTTGGGAACAACTGGAGTTACGACTCCGTAAGTCGTTCGAGAATACGGGCACGGCCCGTGGTTTTTTTTGATCAAGAAGTTTGAGCACCATGGGCGGATGTGAACCAATGCGATGCTCGGATTTCATCACGTGATGCATACATTATGAAGAAACATTACACGTGGTGTGGTACGGCAGCTTGCGCCAACACGTGTTTACTAACAAGTTTTATGGAAAAGACGGCGTTTGTTTGGCATTGTTGGGGCGATTAATGACCAACATCAGATACGCGTTTCCTGCATGGTATGTAAACACCAGTGTTCGAGCGAACGTGCGTGCGTGCGTGCGTGCTTGATAGTTATTTGTTTAAAATAAATAACCGTAGTGACAATTTTCGCTTGCACTTAGCTGGTAACGGTGCATGCAATTGGGTTCTCAGTGATGGCGGAAGTACAAGGAAAACAAACATTTTATAGTAGATCCAGTTTATTTAAATAGGGTGCAACAGACATTTACATGTAATCTATAAATTTATGCACTTATATATTTGGAATTATGTTCTAAAAACTATTAGTGATATCTGAGTCAAATTCCAGATTAAGCTACAATTACTTGTAAAAAAGGTTAATTATATGTGGTATTTATTTATGTTGTCGGTTGCTATAGGGGCCTATGTATATACTTCGGATTGTAAATACAACACAAACAAGGAAATAAGACTTTTAATTAGATCGCACACATGTGAAGTTCTATAAGGACTGTAAAGGTTGCTAAACTCTATAGATCACATTGTCTAACAAACTTACCTTTACTCTACTGTATTCTATAGATCACATTGTGTAACAAACTTACCTTTACTCTACTGTATTCTATAGATCACATTGTGTAACAAACTTACCTTTACTCTACTGTATTCTAGAGATCACCTTGTGTAACAAACTTACCTTTACTCTACTGTATTCTATAGATCACATTGTGTAACAAACTTACCTTTACTCTACTGTATTCTTCGCCGAAGTTACGGCAGTTGCAGCGAAATATTGCCGCCATTGTTATGCTTTAATTTATGCCCATGGAGCTTTAAACGTAATCCGCACTAACAAACCACGTGATCGCGACGCCGCGTAACGACGCCCTTACACAAGTTTTGTAACAATGCTCGTGATTGTGAGCCATATACAAAATGTCAAAAGCAATGTACATATTCAAAGACAACGAGTTTGCTCACAATGACAGTTGGTTGTGAGTAAATAGTTAATTGTATAGGGCCTGTGTGTGTGTGTGTGTGTGTGTGTGCGTGTGCGTGTGCGTGTGCGTGTGCGTGTGCGTGTGCGTGTGCGTGTGCGTGTGCGTGTGCGTGTGTGTTTAATAATAAGAGTATCTTTCGCAGTCGCGACTGGCAACTTGTGCAAGCAACTGGCTCTTACGCCCGCAGACACCGCCTCCATGTAATTGTTCTGTGTAGCGTTCTCCACTCGGTCCTAGTCTTCGCAGTCTGATGCAGCTGCTCCAGGTCGGCGCTTGTCTTCAGCCACGTGTCAATGTGCTGCAGGTCGGCGTCGAGAGTACGTGGGTCGGCAGCAATATCCCTTGAGTCCGTCAGTTTGGAAAATTGCGGACATTGCTTGGTTTGCAGTCGCCTCCTCGTCCATACATATGTGCTAATTTGTTACCAGTGAATCCCGATGAATGAACGGAGCTGCTTCAGGTAGAAGGCATCTAGTTTTTTCGCTTTCGACCCGTTAGGTCCCACGCACCCGCGGTGTTCAGTAAGACTGCACGCACAAATGCGTTATATATTATTATATAAATGCAATCGGAGTTGCCCGCTGACGTATTGTCTTCGCAGGCGCAGCCAAAGGACCACATGGAGGACGTAACTGCATTTTTCGGTGAGACAGATCCTCAACATCTCCGAGCAGGGATCCAAGTTTCTTGGTCGTCCTCCATTCTTCAGCAACGCGGTCCGCGTCTCGGCTGGTGATTGTTTTAGGCTCTTCAGAGGGCCTAGCGGTTTGTCGGGTTTCGGCAGTGCTATCAGTACCCCTGTGTCTACTTCTAGTGGGAGATGCTTCTCGGAGAATTCGTTGAACATATCGGCGATGCGTCTGGAATGTTCAGCAGATGCGTACTTCAAATGTTCGCCTGAAATCGAATCATATCCGTCGGCCATGGTGTAAGTGTTCTATCTCTGGCCTGTTCGCCGATAATCGACGGCGTGCACAATCTTACTGCGTTTTTTACTCAAATGGTTCATCACAACTTACGTTCAATAAACTAGTGAAGGTGGTGAACCCCGTCAGAAACGATAAGGCGATATAAACGAGTGGCGTTACCCGCCTCGAACATTCCCTTTAATACCAGGAAAACTTATTGGTGATTGATTGATTGGAAACCAACGAGCAACACACACTAGGCCCCGTATGATCTTAGCAAGATTATTGCACTCGGAAAGCATACGTCGAATAAAATCATATCAAAATGAACTACAATGTCAACAAATAACCACTCCCACTTACACTGCATAATCAAATTGGCTTTTCAATTTCGTTGACAGTTTTTGTCGGATTTCACAATAGAGAGAGATAAATTGGCAGCTACAAATCTAATGTAAGAATCGTCCACTTCGCATCATTTGTACGAGGTAATCGCATCATGTTACGGCGACTGCATTTCCGTACGACAATATGAAATACTTCGATGACAGACACGCAGCTTTCGACAAGCAGGTAACAAACTAAACTATTAGTTGAGTCAGTTCTTTTCAGATCTTTAATTAGCATCGTGCAACAGAGTATATGTAAATTGTTGACGGCTGGTCAATTGTGAGGTGTTTCTCTGAATTCAATATACAAAACTGCGTCAGTAATTACAATTATGAAACAGTCATACCACCTAAAGTTAACTATTTTTACTTGTCTAGATTGAGATCAAAGAAAATGTCGCACATGTCTGATGAGTTCACAGTTCACATCGCTTAAATTTCGCTAGGCTCGCAGCAGTCGCTACCACGATCGCACAATTTTTTTTTATCAACACTGCAACATCTTCTGATTGACTAAGGCTTCTGAAAGTGCTGGTACCTGACGATATCCGATCTATTTTTAGCCAGTTACATTTTTTTAAATAGGTACAAACAGACAAACATATGATGGCTACAAGAAAACTTTAATCGACTATGATGTTTTTCACATAAAATCCAGCGGGCAAATAAGGCGGGTGCTTTTCCAACGTGGCAGGCTCGTGTGACTTGGGTGCACGATACACATTTCTATTGCAAACGCTTGCTGACAAGGCTGCCCCGATAGTGGACGCGTCGTGTGGTAGATGCAGTAGTTGCAGTAGGCGCAGTAGTAGTAGCAGGTGTGGTAGGAGCGGTATGTGCGGTAGGTGCGACAGGAGTGGTCGGTGCGGTAGGAGCGGTATGTGCGGTATGTGTGGTATGTGCGGTAGGTGCGGTAGGAGCGGTATGTGCGGTATGTGTGGTAGGTGCGGCAGAAGTGGTCGGTGCGGTAGGTACGGTAGGTGCGGTAGGAGCGGTATGTACGATAGGTGCGACAGGAGTGGTCGGTGCGGTAGGAGCGGTAGGTGTGGTAGGTGCGGTAGGAGCGGTATGTGCGATAGGTGCAACAGGAGTAGTCGGTGCGACAGGAGTGGTCGGTGCGGTAGGTGCGATAGGTACGGTAGGTGTGGTAGGTGCGGTAGGTGCAGCAGAAGTGGTCGGTGCGGTAGGAGCGGCAGGTACGGTAGGTGTGGTTGGTGCTGTAGGTGCGACAGGAGTGGTCGGTGCGGTAGGTGTGGTATGTGCGGTAGGAGCGGTAGGTGTGGTAGGAGCGGTAGGAGCGGTTTGTGCGGTAGGAGCAGTAGGTGCGTTAGGTGTGGTAGGAGCGTTAGGTGCGTTAGGTGCGGCAGGAGTGGTCGGTGCGGTAGGTGTGGTATGTGCGGTAGGAGCGGTAGGTGTGGTAGGAGCGGTAGGTGCGGTAGGAACGGTTTGTGCGGTAGGAGCAGTAGGTGCGTTAGGTGTGGTAGGAGCGTTAGGTGCGGCAGCAGTGGTCGGTGCGGAAGGTACGGTAGGTAGGGTAGGTGTGGTAGGTGCGGCAGGAGTGGTCGGTGCGTGCAGTCACCGGGGCGGACATTCTCTGTAAGAATCGCACTGGAATGCATGAGCAAACGTCGTGATCTTCAGTGATTGCCATCTGGGCAGGTAGTTCACTTTTGTGCCAACTCTAGTAATGTTCAGTTTTATGTATGCACATTTCCATCTGTCGAAGCGTCTGCAAGCGAACCTCGTCCAGGCACCAAAGCCGTTATTTTTCATCTCCACACACGGTTTATATCTGAAGCACTTTTCATCAAATGTAAAGGTGTCGACCCTGTGGAAAAGAAAAAGCAGACATGTTATTCGTCACATTGTAGCAGATATAAACACACAAAAATGTATCAAATATAAATGATACGTTTATTAGCACGCATTCAATATATCTGTGCAATGCATATATGCATGTCCGTCCTCAGTAATGGGGGTCGGGGGGTTTGAGAGAATTTTGTATACTTGTAAAACAATCAGAAATTCCCGGCTGATTGTGTAGGTTCGAACACCCCTTTTCAAAACTCTAATGACACAATTGTTGAATTGAGCACGTGTGTAATAATACAGTGTAGTTATTTACGTCAGGTGCAAAGGTCATTGTACCGAAAACACTCGACATTGTGTGGCACTACGATCGCGTCTGTTTTTTTTCACACAAGTCGGCCATCTTGTTATTTACCTTCTTTTGCGCATTTGTAATTTCATAATCGGTAGAACTATTTGTTTACGTCATAATTAAGTCATCGCGTACAAAATGGCGCGTGCAACGACACATATAATTTATCAAAACCCCTTTATAGTCATTATTAACATTTAATTAATGAAATATACGGGCGATGCTCTGTTTTGTCGTTTATGTCCGGTGTAAGACCAGCACGCTATTGTGTTATATTAGAAATAAATGGTGGACGTCGCAAAGGGTTGATCAACTTTAATGATCACGATCAGTTTGTGTGCCTGCGGGCAAATATAAACACTGGATTTTTGGTTCCATATATCATCATCATCTCATCTAATCGTCCGTTAGTGCTGTTTAATATGCTGGCGCAGGTTTCAGTTATGTTCCTAGTGTGTTAGTGGGTTATTGAGCTTGTCAAATCCGCTAAGTCTTGACCCCTTAGGGGCGTCTTACAATACGGAATACCAATGGCATGGTACAGTTTATTAACACGAATAATACATTGAATGTATACGTTTATAGAAATAATGCATCTAACTTATTTTCACAAAAAGGTGACTTTAATTGAAAATTGTAACAACTAGCCCCGGTCTCCCCTACTAACCGTCTATTCGATGCGTGTGCTTTTGGCAAGAATGTGCGCTAAAAAGCAGCATTGTATTCATATAATATGTATAATGTTGGAATTACCCTATGCACAACGTAGTGATACAAAAAAGCAATAATTATAAATGCCCGTACTGACACGATATTCGCACACCTGGATATCAACGCTAACATTTTACCACTGCTTTCACAGATTTGCCGTTCATAACATTTGTTTTTTCCAATGTCATAATTTATAGCCCGTTGGTAACATTTGTGTTTTTCCCTTGTAATTTTGTTCTAATCCTAATCGAAAGACATATTTACTGGTTTCGTTCGAGGTCGTCCTTGTCATCGTTGTCCAGATTGATCCATTTGCTATAGTAAATACCATTTGAAAGTTGTGCCAGTACGTCGTTGTCAGTTCCTGCCCAATAATTGTCGCCGGTTGCTACCTCCATGGAATAGCTGCATTCTAAAACAGATTTATAAAACCGCCGTTATACCACACTTTCACCTACACAGCCAAAGAAAATGATGTGCGTGCGCGCGTCCTGTGTGCATATGTGAGCCCGCTAAAAAGAATAATTGATTGTAATAACTTGTCTGCACGTAATCGATGAAATACCTGTTAGTGGTTTAGTATATTGAATCTATGGCCATGCACAAAAACTTCTTCAAAGTTGTGAGGAAACAACTGTGTTGTAGACCTAATGAGTACAGTGGAATCTAGCTTTACCAGTATAATTTATGGCAATGATTGTATTTGAAAGGCCGGGAAAAAGTATATAATCTGTGTCAAATTATTTAAAACAATATTCTAAAAATAAAAGTTACACAAAAATGTATTTAGAATAGCTTCATAAAGGATTTTAGATGACAAATAAATAAATATTTCTTTATTGGCAAAAATACAAAATAAAGTACAACTGAACTATCCCTGAATAAAGTGTATACAAAACAAAGTACAACTGAACTGTCTCTGAATAAGGTGTATACACAAAGCACAACTGAACTATCCCTGAATAAAGTGTATGCGTTACAACTTACGTTTCTCTTTGTCAACGGGCGCGCGTAGACAACACTCGATCACGACAGGAAGCAGCAGCAGAGAGACTACCAAGACATGGAAGCAGCGGGCGTACATTGCTTCAATTCACTTCCAGACATTGCTCTAATTCACTTCCAGATGCGTCTAAACATTATGGCTATCGCTTTTCATTTTGTTAACTTAACTTTTAACACTGCTGCCTTTTAATCCCTGGAAAGTGCTCGCTCCACATGTGTTTCCTCATGTAGAGTTTATTCCTCGATACTCGGGGTATCTACAGTTCACGTTTGAAAATTCCACAAAAACAGTTACGTCATAGGCCCGTGACTGGTTCAAGTAATTCGCGCGAACCCAAAAGGCGGGCAAGTAGGAAAAAGCGGACCATGTTGTTCTCATTTCAGTCATTTAGTATTCCAATTTGTGCTTACAACATGGACATGTTTTTGTTTTGTTGATTCTACATTATTTTGGTCATTAGCTACACAGCTCCTCAGAATGAAATATATATATATATATATATATATATATATATATATATATATATATATATATATATATATATATATATATATATATATATATATATATTTGTTTATATATAGGTACTCGGGGCTTTCAACTTGTTGATGAGTTGACCAATTGCTAATTCAACCTATTGTTATGCTAATTGTTGTTTCAACCGTCATTAAGTTACCAACCTACACTCATTGATATATGAACGAGGAATTAAATTAAAGAGTCAAATTACCCAGTCATGTGACATGTGGTCGTTGACCCCGACGCGACCTCTGTCACCCCGTAGATGATGACCCTCCTGAGGATCAGGGCAGAGCAACTGGGGGAGCGAGTGTGTAAGAGCTACCAGCTCGTTGAGTGTCCCCAGGTTCTCCAACATGACAACAGTGAGATTGACGATAGTGAGATTGACGACAGTGAGATTGACGCCCGCATTGAGAGACTTCATCAGTGCGGCATTAAACAAGACAGTTTTACCACTGAAAGCTCCTTCAAAACGCCATTTCACATACATAAATAGCAATAAGTGAAATAGTGGGCCTGTGAGGAAGTCGTTAAACACATACGTGTCACAAAAGCAATGCCTGCAGTAATGTTGGGTCAAAAGTGAAGTTCCAAGTGGTTATATGCTTTATGGCTCATTGCTTCTTTCTTCAAGAATTCGCGCCAGTCCACAAAACTTAAAATTGCTTATAACGGGCTTAAATGACCGAATTGAAATGTCCATGATACATTTTTTATCATAGTTTGGGCACCTCTAAGCACTAGTACCAACGTTTTTTTAGTTCCAATTTTGGTACCAATATTCCATCAGGCTTCAGGACTATAGATACAATGTCATGAAACAATGGGTCTGAGAATTTAATAGAGCCTAGGCGCAGCCACACATCTAAGATGGAGCTTATTCAGTTTATTGAAAGACGTCTTAGCTGACTGACTGTACTACAACCAGGTATTGCGCAACACCAGCAACATTCTAAACAGTCCGTGCCATAACAATTCCGAGTAGACAGCGTATTGCCGGTTGTGTCTTTGGGAAGTTCCCATGTCGAACAGCGGGTGTGTATTGTCGCTTCAGAACTATGAATTTGGCTTATACATGTTCGATCGTTGAATGTATGTGATTATTATATATTAGCAGTATTAAGGGTTTTTGTAATGAAACTCACCCGCGTTTATATCTTTATATGGCAAAAATAAATAATTTGCTAAGGATGGGATCTTACACACGAGACATGCCATTATTGGACGGGCGTGTCGCTGCAGACGAAGGGAGACCGGGCATATTCGCACATTCACAATTTGGTGGCGTAAAACGAGTGTGTAATCAGGTTGGCAACAGAAGAAGCGGTCAGACAATGTCTGCAGTAAAGATCTGCTTCACGTTTGTGCTGAAAGGTGGATTAAAATGTCTTGAGAATATTACTCGGGAGGTAAGCGTTGTCTAATCACATACATTTATATGAATACGTTTGCTTAGCATGTATAGTAAGTTTCGGGAATCCGATTATATGACCGGGCATTTATTGTATATGCACTTGGCCTTGAATGAGTTTATTCCATACAGGCCCTTTGGTGATTAACATAGAAGTTTGCACGTGGTGCACACATAAATTATAAACATTATTTCAAAATAGTGCACATAATGCGTGTATGTATATTCAGATGGCCTTGTTATGCAGATGGGGTGGGCTGGTGGAGCTAAAGTAGACATGCTCACAGCACGCTGAAAGGGATGAATTGAAGGTATTACTTTTGATGGGAGTAGGTTCCAGGCATTGATAACTCTGGTATACAATTAATGTGTGTGTGTGTGTGTGTGTGTGTGTGTGTGTGTGTGTGTGTGTGTGTGTGTGTGCGTGCGTGCGTGCGTGCGTGCGTGCGTGCGTGCGTGCGTGCGTGCGTGCGTGCGTGCGTGCGTGCGTGCGTGCGTGCGTGCGTGCTTGTATTTGTATGATTTTGTTGGGATTGCTGTTTCGGGGGCGGGTGAATCATTGAATGGGGTTATAAGGTGTTGTGGCATAGAAAAGTTTAGGAGTTATGTTTTATTTAGTAGAAGTGAGTAAATTGGTGTTGTGCTGCATTGTGGTTATAGAAGCCTCGTATGCAATCTCTGAAATGGAGTTTGATTGATGTCAGTAGATAGCCCTTAGTATCATAGATATATGAATGGCCCTATTTGTAATTAGTTACACACGTGATAGGCTACACGCGTGACATGTACTGTGCGTAGTTCGTTGCTTGTTATTTTTTTAGCTTCGTATACTTACTTGGTATATGTAATTCAGATGTATTGACATCCTTTTCAGTGTCGAGTCTCGGTACGGCCTAAGTGTCAAAGGTGAAGTTATGTGAGAGGCGAGGCAGCTTCCGGTTACGATGTCTGTTTACATATGAGCTCCGCTGTTTAGTTAATGTTTGGCTGTTTACAGCGGAGAAAGGGCGTTTTTCATCTTAATCATATTATTCTAGCAGCATACTGATTATCCCACCTTGATGTTTATATGTAAATTCTGAGCTGATGCGATATAAATCCAATCTTTAGCTATAGATCGACCCATTTGAAATTTCCCGCCAAAATTGTCATTCTTCCGGTTAGATGCCCAATGTAAACAACACTGTCAACACAGATAATTAAGGCTAGAAAAAATAGTAATAACGTATGTAAAGCTGCACTCCCAACCTGAGTCATCTATATACTAACAGGCAATTTCAACCAAGGCGTCTTTTACCCAGAGTAGGCCTGGGTAAAAATTACGTTTTCACGTCGAGCACGACACACTGTCACTAGTCACAACGCCTTGGAAGCCCCTGCACGTACTCTTAGTACAACAGCACGCATATTGTAAGTGTTACATGGAACTTGATTTTTTTACGGAATTACGGAAATGAGTGAAAATGACCAACACAGTGGTCCAAAACAAGATTCTGGCGAAAATGTAGCAATTTCTAGCGCTCCAATCACAAAATTAAAAAATAAGGGACACGGAGAGGTAGCAAAAACTCTGAATCGGGAAGCGATGTTAGAGAAACTTGGAAATGTGAAGACAGCGAGGACATATTTAAAAGTGAGAAAGACAGAATGCTCGAGTGTGAGTACTGCGGAAATCGATATTGCATTAAATGCTTGAAATTTAAACCTGGCGAATATGAGGCAATGGGGAAAACCGGATGCATGTGGTTTTGCTTAAGGGGACACGCTCTCCTAAAAATCTATTTTTTTTCGATTTTTATTTATTTTTTGGTCATTTTCTTTTTTTGTCATATTAATATATTATTATTATCTAACTGTCGATCTGTGTGTTTTATACATATGAATAAATTCTCCAAATGCAATAAAAACGAACATTTATAACAGGCCCATTGTCTTGGTGTGATAATCTTGCGCAACCGCGATCGAAAAATACGACACATTTGACAGCCGCATGCTCCGCCATCTTTGTCAACACCCCAACATATTTGGTATCCACGTGTAGCTTCACTTTCGCAGTGCATCATGGTAGCAGTGGTTCTGTAAAATCCCTGGTAGATTTTGAGCATTTTGACCTAGAAGAGGACCTCCTGTGGAGCGATGGCGTCGCTACGATTGGTCAACAACGGACACACCCCCCCAGTGGGGCGCGCTGATTGGCTGTCGGCCGGGAAAGCCGTCACAAAGGAAATTCCCTTCTCCGTTCGCCATTGCTGGTTTTTTCACTTCGCGTCGTATTATTGTATTTTACGGAAGATGTCCGGAAGATACGGGAAATCCAAGCGGTCGTTTGGTACGAAGACGATATCAAGATGCCGACAGTTGAGTTTAGCACGGTCAGTGCGCAAACGAGAGAAAGGCGACAGTGAAGCTGACACGAGTGCCGATGCACCCGTGGCTGGACATAGTGTCAGTGCTGGACCAGTTCAGCTTGAGGCTGAACTTGAGCAGATGCCCTCGTCGACAGAACTTGACGTACGTATAAGCTGTTTGCATCAGGTTGTTATGCATAATATTTTCTGGCAACTAATGTCTTGCCAACTTGGAATACCTAAAGGCTGAATATTATCCAGGCACCGACATTCAAAGAAGCCATAAAACTAGGCTAATTTATTAGGTCACACTGTCAGTGACACTGTAATATGAATATCTGTATGTTTACTTTTTAAATTTTGCAAACATTCATGTCTGTATTATTATACTATGGTATATACCTGATTATCTATGTTGTCTGTTATAGTATTGTCATGTTAGACATAAAAATTATTACAGAAATGACAATGCCAATTGGCCTAGCATAAAACCTGTGCCTGTTTTATTGATGTCAATGATTACTGTCCAGCTCATCTGACTGTTAGTTTTTATATTATGTTAATTGTCATATGTACAATCTAATAACAAATAATTTTCCATGCAGGCTGATTCTGAGCTGGAGCCCCCTCAGCCATCAACATCTGCAGCCACAACCCCCACATCTGCTACCAAGCGAAAGTTTGGATACCGGCAGGGACTGCCACTGCGTGAACGCATCAGTGCTGCTGAGCGACGTCGACACCCCATCGAGACATCATTTGTTCGGTGCAGCATGCTGTCAGCGCTGGTGAAGGGCCTGTCGTGTCGAGAGTGCAGTGAGCCGACATTGAAGATCCGTGCTATCGACCGTCGCCTCGGCCTTGTGTGTCTGTTCGAGACGTACTGCACTACGTGTGGGGCAGTGCTGAACTCGACGCTGTCGTCCGACCGGATCGATGAAGACAAAGCCGGTAACGTCCCTTTTGTCGTCGTCCGCCAGGCTGTGGCAGCAACTATGGACATGGGCTTGGGCCATGCAGGACTTGTGAAGCTGTGCCGCTTCATGGACATGGAGCCCCTGCAGCACAAGTCCTACTCGAGGCACGTGAAGGCTGTCACTGCTGCCAACATGACAGTGGTGAGCAGCCTCTTTGATGATGCAGCCAACACTGTGCGTCAGACCTACTTAGACCGAGACGCATCGATCACCGACGACTCCATCCTCGATCTGACCGTGACGTTCGATGGGTCGTGGATGAAGAGGGGCCACAACTCCCTGTACGGCATTGGCTGTGTCGTCGACGTCGAGACAGGACTTGTCTTGGACTTGACCGTGCTGTCACTGTACTGCCAGCGCTGCGCGATTGCCAGGAGCCAGTGCCGAGGAAACCGTGCCAAGTTCGCCAAGTGGCTCGAGTCGCACACCGAGTGTAATCAGAACTATCGTGGCACATCGGGAGGGATGGAGGTCGAGGCTGCGGAGATCCTGTGGAACCGGTCCATGGAACGGGGATTTAGGTACACCACGATGGTGTCTGATGGCGACTCCAGGTCATATAACCACCTGACCAACTTGCGTATATATGGTGACGTGGAGCTGCATAAGGAAGAGTGCATCAACCACGTCGCCAAACGACTTGGCACTGCCCTGCGCAAGTTGGCAGCATCTGGCAAGAAGGGTGGCGTCACCCTTGGAGGCCGGGGTTTCGGACGGCTGACGCAGGCCACCATCGTCAAGTTGACAGCCTACTACGGCATGGCGGTGCGCGCCCACACTGGTAACTACCATAAGATGCACGATGCAGTGTGGGCATCGTTTGACCACGCCACGTCAACAGACAAGAAGCCCCAGCACGACCGCTGCCCGGTGGGAGCCGACAGCTGGTGTTTCTACCAGAAGGCACTCGCCACCGGGCAGAAGGCAGGACCTCACCGCGCCAACGTAGGCACGCCTCTGTCGCCTGAAGTCGCCATCCACGTCAGAGACGTCTACACCCGCCTCGCCGACAAGAGTCTCCTTGAGCGATGTCTGAAAGGCAAGACACAGAATCCAAATGAGAGCCTCCACTCCAAGATCTGGGCCAAGTGTCCGAAGACAGGATTCGTTGGCCTGCAGCGAGTACTCTCTTCCACATGTGCTGCAGTGGCAGAGTTCAACAGTGGAGTGGAGGTGACCATGCGGCGTCTGTGTGATACCATGGGCATCGCTTCAGGAGAGCGACTCATCGCATCAGCCAAGAAGGCCGATAGAAAGCGGCTCAACGAAGCTGAGCGGCAGGCTGAAGCTTCGACAAAAACTATGCGACAGGCTCGCATGACTACTCGTGCAGCCAGTGCCGAAGCTTCAGCCAGTGACTATGCCGCTGGTGAATTCTAGCTGTGATGGTGTTGTAACACCTATTGTGTGGCTTCAATTGAACTTTGAACTTTTAGAAAGACAATCAACTGGAAAAAGACAGTTTGTAGTTTTAGTCGTGCAGTACCATTGTGTAATGATAATGGTCACATATTTTTGGTGTCTCATCTAATTTTTATACATATTTTCACACAACCAAATGATGAACAGTATATATCATTGGAAAGACAATCAACTGTAGAAGCTTTGTGTGAACTGTTATCACTGCAGTTCTGTTTTTACCTACGAAATTTTTTATTGGAAGGTTGACAAACTTCAATGCCATTTTTCTCAATAAAATGTTTTTTGCCGATGAGCAATCTCTTATTTTGTCTAACTCGGCTATTTATCAACAGAATCCTTTGATATTTTCAGCATTTCCCATCAAGATAATTGGCTAGACTATGACAGTCTAATATTTTAGATACAGCATTTGGATTACATGTAATATAATGACTTTGATGAAATGTTGACTTTCGAAAAATAGCAAAGATTGAAAAATTCATAAAAAATTTGTTTGGAAAGTAAAAAAAAAACCAGTCTGTCATAGTCTGCCCTTTTATGTATTCTATTAGTGTGCCAAGTTTGAATGAATTTGGTCTATCCGTTTTCCAGATATGTCAATCACTGTGAATGAACCAAAATTAAAGTAGGGGGCGACCCCACCGCCACCTGGTGGACCATAAAAATTTTAATAAATAGGTGTAATTGTTTTTATGTATAACTAATGTTATCCTAAAATTTCAGTAAGTTAGGTTGAAAAATAACGAAAGTAGAATCGAGGAGATCGCTGTGCCTTAAAATGCGAACTAAAAATTAAAAAAATATTCTCAATGAGAAAGTTATCGAAGAGAGATGCGAAATGTATTTCAAAACTATGAACACGAGATTTGAGGCCATAGAGAAAAAAAATACAGCAAGAGTATGCATACAACCTGAAGATAGATAATACGCCCATGAATTAGGAGGAATAGAGAACAAAAAGACATTGGGGTTATAATTGATTCAAAACTTGAATTTGATAAACACATCAACCAAAAAATAAACAAAGCAAATAGTATCATGACAATTATTAGAAGGTCCTTTGCAACCCTAAATCAACATAATTTTGTGCCATTATATTAAGCTTTAGTTAGGAGTCATCTAGATTATGCAATATCAATATGGTCCCCTTAACAGAAATACAAAGATGCCATCGAAAATGTGCAAAGACGCGCAACATAGCAGCTTCCTGATATGAAGAATATTCCTCATGAAGAAAGACTTCAGAGATTGAAACTTCCTACACTTGCATATAGACGAACTCGTGGTGATATGATTGAGGTATATAAACTGCTCCATGGGAAATATGACAGTGATGTATGTAACATTATTACGCTGCACAAAGACAGTAATACAAGGGAAGGAACAAGGGATCATAGTTTGAAATTGTTTACAGAACGTGCTTGTACAAATGTTAGAAAAGAAAGCTACTCACTCAGCGTTATGGAATGATCTACCGGAAGTAGTTGTAACTACCCCAAGCGTCAACTCATTTAAAAACCGTCTAGATAGACATTGGAGTACTGAGGAGTTTCTCTACAACTACAAAGCTGCCTTGCTAGGAAGTCGTAGAGCATTCCAAGGGAAAGTTCAAGATCTGACCACCGAGGCCACCGCCTACGGTCAGGAAGAACCTAAGTAAACCTAAGTAATGTGTCCGCCGGGGTCGTGCCGCGACCTGAAGGGTCGATTGGTCTCCAACACTACACAAAACAAAGTGTTATGTCTTGTTGGGAGACAGACACTTTGTCGGCCATTGAACTGTGTGGCCACCACTGAACTGTGTGGCCGCCACTGAACTGTGTGGCCGCCACTGAACTGTGTGGCCGCCATTGAACTGTGTGGCAGCCATTGAACTGTGTGGCCGCCATTGAACTGTGTGGCCGCCACTGAACTGTGTGGCCGTCACTGAACTGTGTGGCCGCACCTGAACTGTGTGGCCGCCACTGAACTGTGTGGTCGCCATTGAACTGTGTGGCCGCCATTGAACTGTGTGGCCGCTATTGAATTGTGAGGCCGCCATTGAACTGTGTGGCCTCCATTGAACTGTGTGGCAGCCATTGAACTGTGTGGCCGCCATTGAACTGTGTGGCCACCGATTGCCGAGGCAATTATCGACCACCTGCCTTACTGCATTGTCAAGGCGATGACTTGTGGAAGTCGCCACGTTCTACGATCGGAGAAATGACGAGAGCTTCTCATCAGTTCAGAGTTCACCACAGAGGATACTAGTTCTTTACCGGTTGATGCTAAATCGGACTATTTAGGGCAGTTAATTGCAACTCCAGAAATGATAGCTAAGAAAATAAAGGCAATTAAGGACAATAAATCACCTGGATTCAGGGCGTTTTTTAACATACAAAGTGGGGGGGGCAATGCCCCCCCAGCCCTTTCATTTGCCCCCCCCAGTCAAACCAACTTGCCCCCCCCCCAATGCGTGCCCCCATTCTCCTTAACCAGCCCCTTGTATTAATGTAGGTCAAAATTTGTATTCTTTTTGTTAGTGTGATTTAGTTAATTTTCATTGGTGGCAAAATCAAGAAAGTACCAAAGTTAAAGAAGGGCAATATGTCTACAAAAGATAAATTTATTGATATGGCTCAGAGGGGAATCTTACATTTTCAAAAAAGGCTTTATATTTCCTGTTCCATAACTAGATGCCAGGTTACTATTTTCATGTTACCATTTTCATGTTCGATGCGTCTCGAATTGTGAGGTTTACTTTCGACTCGAAAGTCGAAGAATAATGGCAATATAATGGACATAGACAGTAGTACCCGAGTTATGGTGTGTTTATGTTAATGCATGCGACAGGAAGTGAGGAATGTAATAGCATCATAGCAATAACAGTGACGTATTGCCGAATGGCTTCTTCATACAGTTCATGCGAAGAAATGAAAACGTGCTATGCATATGGCATACCAATACCATAGCCATAGAAGTGTTTACTTATGACGTCAGTGTTCCGGTGCTAGAATAGCTAATGATTATGTATATGTAAATATTTGTACCTGCATGTTACTGTTTGTTTAAATTGTGTATAATTCAACAAGACCCGCCATCACATTTTACACGATTGAGCCGCGTGCAATCCAGTTCTTTACAGTGATGTTGAAATAGCTGTTAACATAAACCGGTGTCCTGGACGCGAAATTGCGAAACGTACCAGGCGAGACTAAACCACGCCCATTCGCTATTACCACTGGTCGAGAGCGAGCGGCGGGGATTAACGATGTATCAACAACCTTTCAGTCGGCTGTTTGAAAGGGACTTCAACTTTGGAAAATTGTTACTCAAAAGTTGGTGGTCCACATATTAACATAAAAAATGTAATCAACATTTGCACATATCAGTTTTGGAAGTACGTATTTTCTATATTTTTATTTGTTATGTACTTAGCCAACCATTTGATTGATAGACATGGTATGCATGTTTTGTATTACTCTCTTTTCTACCTTATGCCTATATCTTCAGTATATTTATGTCTAGAGTCTAGAGCATGTCGCCGCTCGCATTGTAATTCCACTATGAAAGTGTTTCAAATAGACAGGCTTTTCCTGAGTTAGTCATTACATTTAGCCATCTAACTTGTCCAGGTCGATATCCTGCCAGTCATGCCTAACAGAGACAGAAAAGCAAAACGAAAACAAAAAGGGCTAGAGAAATCTGCCGTAAAATGTCAACGCCTAGACACAATTTTTCGACGCAGCCTCAATGACTCATTGCCAGAAATACCCACAATGCCGCCAGGGTACTATGATCCGTCCGCTGCCATCACACCTGATGACACTCCCAAAGACAAAGGTGTACCACCAGTCATAGAGATTCTGCCTTCGTCGTGCTCTCGCTCGAGTACCAGTTCATCAAGCAGCCATGATCCGTTCACTGCCATCACATCTGATGACACTCCCAAAGATAAAAGTGTACCACCAATCACAGAGATAATGCCTTCGTCGTGTTCTCGCCCGATAGCCAGTTCATCAAGCAGCCATGATCCGGGACCCAAACTACTATAAGCAGATGCTGGATGTCATATACGAACTAGAGAAAGTGTGTCTGTCTCAAATGTTCAACCGATGCACAGTCTTCAGTGTGCAGATTGATGGCAGCTGTGACAGGCAAATGTTGGACTACAAGTTTGTAAGTGGACGGATGGCTAACAGTGATGGTAGCGTAACGTGTGTGTTCGTCGTCATGCATTCGCCAGAGACGAACGGCGCCCCTGGACTACTGGAAGCGGTGAACAAAGCTTTGGTTCTGACCGGAGGTAAAGACACGAAGCTCGTCGGTGTCACCACTGACGGCGAATCGTCAAACACTGGCATACATGGTGGGTTATGGCGTTTGCTTGCTGACCAAGTGCAGAGAGGTCTGGCAACTTTCTGGTGTGCTGCTCACCGGTCGGACTTAGCCATTGAGTCGGTCGTCAGCACCATACCGGAGCTGGGCATCTGGAAGTCTAATCTACTGGGGCTCGTACGATTCTTCCGGACGCCGAGAAGGATGAAGATGTTGTCAGCGCAAGCCGGGAATGTCAAACAGTTCCCCCGGCACCACGATGTCAGGTTTGCACAGCACAAGCTGCAACTGGTGGATGCTGTGCTACCAGACTGCATTAAGGTGTGGGAACAAATGCAAGCACCTGAAAGTACCAGCGACAGAAAGCAGAAGGCTGAAGCCAAAGGGTTTCTGAGAATTTGGAACCACCAACAGAATTGGATAACCTCACTGGTGGGCGACATCCTGGAGATATTTGAAACACTCCAGAAGAAGTTGCAAAGGAGTGATTTGTTCATCAGCGATCTTCTCACTGTGACTGGCGCTGCCGTCAAGAAGTTGAGATTGATGAGGGATTGATCATTCCCGGAAAGAACAATCACCGCACCAGCATGGGTGAGGACACGAGAAACGCCCGCCTCATGGTGACACTGAATGGTGTGGGCACCGCCTACTTTGACCCTCGACCCGCTGTCGTCAACTTCCTGGAGAAGGCCAGAAGATGCGGAGCTCCAGATTGGGATATCTACGGGCAGAGTGAATTCGTTAGGAAATTCACCCGCAAAACGGGGCTCGTCTAGTGAAATTGAGACGACTGTCAAACGTACTGACTTGCAAGTTGCTAGAAACGTGTCATGTTTCTCTAACTACTGCATGTGTTTGTAATAAAAAAAAATTTGGGATATTAGTGTAACATTAATTTATACCGAGATGCAGTCGTCAGTGTGCAACCATATGGATAAAAATATACTAATATATATATATATATATATATATATATATATATATATATATATATATATATATATATATATATATATATATATATATATATATATATATATATAAGGTTTCATACATTCCTAAGGGTTATGTAAATAATCATTAATAATGCGTAAGGTGCCCTTTTTAACCATTTGGAGTGCCCTTTTAGGACGTTGCCCCCCCAGTGAAAATTCAATAAAAAACGCCCTGCCTGGATTGGATGAAATTCCTCAAAGACCACTAATGGAAACAGTATAACAAATTAATATACTACATGCAAGAGTGTTCAACTTTAAAAAGGGTTCGAGAAATAAGCCAGAGAATTACAGACCAGTGAGTTTAACAGCACTGATATGTAAATTATTGGAAAGGGTAATTAAAGACCATGTGGTGGACCATTTCTACATGTATTCCTAAAAGCGACGTTATTCTTAACAAATATGTTTTTTTTTTAAGAAATCACTAAGTGGATGGACGAGGGATCACCAGTACATATTTTATTTTGATTTTCAAAAAGCTTTTGACAAAGTGTCACATCAGAGATTACTACTTAGATTAAAAGCCCATGGTATTGGGGATGGCATAATCGACTGGACAGAACAATGGCTGACTGACAGAAAGTAGCGTGTTGTAGTAGATGGGGAGGTTTCACAAAGGAAATCCGTTTTGAGTGGGTACCACAAGGATCAGTATTAGGACCTTTATTATTCTCCATATACATCAATTACTTGGATGATAATACAAAAAGCAACGTACTGAAATTTGCGGACGACACAAAAGTGTTTAAAAGGGTTAAAAATTATGATTATCAACAACATTTACTAAAACGATCTAGAGACTAGTTAAATAGGCTGAGAAATGGCAGATGTTGTTTAATTTTGGGAAATGTAAATGCCTACTTACAGGACACAGGAACTTGGATGTAAACTATGAAATGGGAGATAATGCTCTAAGTACTACTCCAAAAGGAAAGACTTAGGAGTTACAATAAGCGCTGATATGAAAGTTTCATAGCAGTGTGGTGTTGCAGCTTCAAAGGGTAATCAAATTCTTGGATTGATTAGGAGAAATATAACATACAAGACAAAAGCTAATTATACCTCTGTGTAAAGCAATAGATAGGCCTTATTTAGAATACTGTATGATGTCTTGGAGACCATAATGTAAGAAGATATATGTACGATTGAAAGAATAAAGAGGAGAGCAACTAAAATGATTCAAGAACTGGGAGATCTTAGCTATGAAGAACGACTGAAGGAATGTGGTTTAACAACTCTAGAGAAAAGGCGATTGAGAGGAGATCTAATTGAAGTTTTTAAGATATTGAATGGGTATAAAAATATTGATAGAAATATTTTTTCTCACTCAAAAAAGATAACAAAACTAGATGACATGAGGAAACATTAGTAAAGGATAAGCATAGATTGGGTATCAGAAAGTACTTGTACTCACAGAGGACAATCAATGAATGGAATAAATTACCTATATATTGTGTAACTGCTAGCAGCGTGAATATGTTTAAAAACAAAGTTGACACATATCTCAGGACGGCGGATTACACAGATTAAAACTGTTGTACTCTCGGTAAGCCAACTGCTTCCTTGTCCACTTGCCGTCTGGGCCTTTGCCTTGGATTGCAATCTTGTTCAATTTTGTTACATCTAAAAGTACTAAATGGATTTTACAGGTTACTCAAGCTTAGTTGTCTTAAGTTTAGTTGTGTGTTTTGCTGATGTCGTATTTGCCTTGTGCATTAAAGCTTGACATAAAGTGTATTCAGTTGATCGCCAAATGTTGTCCGTTAAATGCAATTGCTCCACATCCCGAACATACTTTACATATTGCTATAGCCCTTTGATGCACATTTTTACAACTCCTCATATATATATATAACATATAACCACATTTGTTAAAAATCAAAGGAAAATATAGTAAATATATTGTTCACTTGAACTTTTTATTTTAAATAGTATTTAGAACAAAAGATATGTGGATGGAGGTTGACGCTCTAGATCCCGAACTGCCATATTTACCGCCAATACGTGCAGCGTATAGTAGTACGGTGTATAGTAGTACGGTGTATAGTAGAGCGGTGGCGGAACAACTACAATCTTTAGGTTGATTCGTCCTTACCAGTCTCTCCCAGTCGTATATGTGTGTGCATCTGAAGGGAGACAATAATGACGAGTAGATTGTTTACTATTTGTGTTAAGTAGATCACCTAGTATACTAATTTTTTTAATTAATTATATACAATTACATCATTATTGTTCATTGAAAGTAGACATTTTGGTAAGTGTAAAGATTTCTGGTCGAAATCAGACAGCATAATTTGTTGCCCCTCCCTCTGGAAAAAAGCCTGCGGACGCCCCTGCCCTGTAGGACTTCACGGCGAAGCGCAATTAAGGACATTCGATTTGCGTTTAACATCTGCAAAGCTTGCGTGAGTGAGACAGCTGGCGACGAAAGATAGGGGAGACAGGGGCTAGTTGTCAATTAATGTCACTGTTTGCGAAAAATATGTTAGATGCATTATTTCTGTCAACGTATACATTAAATATATTATTCGCGTTAATAAAATGTACCATACCGTTGATATTCAGTATTGTAGTTAAGTAGATATGTGAAGTTTGATTACACACACTTATGCATCAAATACACGTACATAGAACAATGTAGGTGTTCACATATTAACTTATACAACATCAATTGTGAATGGAATTCAAAATATTGAATGGAGTATGAAATAGTGAATGGCAATGTATACGTAAAGCGACTTCTACTTGATTGGAGGATACACACACTCACACACGCACACACGCACTCACATCCACATTTCAATGTATCTTGCAATATGTATTAACTCCTTCGATAGGGCTGTGCCATAACAAATTAACAAGATTGCCATCCAAGACAAAACACCCAGATGGCAAGTGGACAAGGAAACCATTGGCTTATCGAGAGTCCAACAATTGTTCAACTATGTGTAACCCGCCCTACTGAGATATTTGTCAATCTTGTTTGACGCTGCTGGCATTTACAGTACTGGTAATAAACCAGTACACCAGGTGAAATAAAACGTTCACACCTCGTGGTTAAACAAATTGTGTTTTTCAGTCATTGTCAACGCATAACTCGCTGGCTATCCGCCCGAGCGTTGTAACAATTGTAATAAACATCTTGCCCCAATACAGTTGTAACAACTTGCCTGAAACACTTTTTTTTGCAGTTGAAAACGATAACAAATCCTGAATTTCAATTTAACTTCTACTTGGCATAACCCCTTATACTATATAGTAGATGGTGTTTGAAGTTTCATTCACGAAATATAAACAGTGGCTGCATTAGATTATATGTCGACATACCAAAACAGTTTTAGATGGTTAAAAAGTATTTTTTGTCCATACCTCGTTTGTTTCGTCTTCATAACTCCCGATTTTTGGACAGTGTGTCCGCTGGTGGACGTCCAACCAACTACTGTCGATGGTGATTCTACACGTGAGATATGTTTTCGTAAAACGACTATGTAGCAACTTGCCCCTGTATACAACTAGCCCCGGTCTCCCCTACGTCGCCTTAATAATACGTAGCACTTTCGCGGACGCGCCTATAAGCGTTATACTCTCGAAGAGGTGAACTCGTCGTCTCAACTCTAGCGACGTTGCTTGTATTTAAATATTTAGCAGCCTCTGCAACTACGGTTCGGTCTAATACCGACGAATCTGGAAGATTTGGCTCCACATCCGTCTTGAAATGTCGCAGGATCACATCAACAAACACCTTTTATGCGTGGTTCAGAAGACAAATCGCGCATAATCGCCCGAGATCATCGAGATCACCCTTCATGAAAATCATGGTGAATTATCCTCGCGTTACCACTTCCGGTACTACTTCTTCTTTTCAGATCTGCGAGATGATCTCGTACAGTTCACGGCTTGCGATGTCGGAGTGCTGGTAGACTTCTGCAGGCAGCTGGCCAGCACCGGGGCACTTTCAAGACCGCAGAGAGTTTAGCGCCAAGTCGAATTCTTTTTGATCGAGTTGATTTCCGTCGTCGGTCGTTGCGAAGGTGTTGGACGAGTAGACGGGAGTATTAAGGCGAATTTGTTCTGCGTGAAACAGTGCCATGCGTCTAGAAGTTGCTCTGTCGAGGTAATTGTCGTACCACCAGGACCCCTGCCCGGCTACACTCGACCACCGTTTTCTCTCTTACGAGAGAGGAGTTTAAAAACATTCAAAATACGCTGTCCATTCTTCACGGGTTGCTCTGCTAATGCGACGGTTGAACCTGTTCGCTTGAAGCCGACGTATAACGACTCGATCTTTCGCCGAATAGTCGTAGTGTCTCGTCGCCCAGACAGCGTCCAACCACCAATTCCGAATCCGCGATTTAACCAGGGGAGATCCGACCCGCTGTCCAACCACCGGAGATTCGACCTCGCGGTCCAACCACAGGTCATCCGATAGCCACAGCCTATGGGCCTGCATCATTGTTCCGATATTACG
The DNA here is from genome assembly GCA_033239005.1 of Lamellibrachia satsuma. Classification (NCBI taxonomy): domain Eukaryota; kingdom Metazoa; phylum Annelida; class Polychaeta; order Sabellida; family Siboglinidae; genus Lamellibrachia; species Lamellibrachia satsuma. The sequence goes on along the minus strand of BSQZ01000030.1, from coordinate 452,925 downwards.
TGTTGTTCTGGGATGATTTCTGAAGAATTTCACAGTTAAAACAAATTCTCATTTGAGAGAACCCGGTTTCGAGTCATGCTGCCGTTTCGAAGCTTTGGCAATTTCGTTCACCCCGCGTACGTTGTCACTCACTCATCTGTATAACTGAGTACCTGGCTACAGATAGAGATTTAACAAGATTTGCCATCCATGCCAAAGGTCCAGATGGCAAGTGGACAAAGAAGCCATTGGCTTATCAATTCAATTCAATTCAATATCTTTATTCCGGACTCAACAGAGCACACCATACATGCTATCTGAGTTCCATATATTATTATTGCACAAGATAAAAGCAGACAGTAAAATAGGAAAAATGTCTTTCTTTGTGCCCCAATTAAAGCTGATAATTCTCTCTTTCATCGAAGATGAAATTTTCCAATGAAAACGTTCCCCGCCGGGCTTACCTTACACTTAGAAACATTAGATAAATTGTTCAATAATTCTCTCTTGGTGACCATAAATTTCTTGATTTCTCTCTCTCTCTCTCTCTCTCTCTTTCTCCCTCCCTCCCTCCCTCCCTCCCTCTCTCTCCATGGGGCTCTGGCGGCACACCCCCACCGCTTTGGTATGGCAGTAACCCCCCCCCCCCCCCCGGTTGGAACCAACTCTGTGAACACAGCTGAAACAGGCCCGCCATCTAGCGTGAATAGTAGCATCATAGATTTGGAAGCCCTAGATTTTTTTTCGTTTTACCATGGACTCACAATGTTTGTGGGTAAATACTAAACACAGAACGATACGGTCATGCAAATTTTTTTATGTATTGAAACATGGTCACATATAAAATCGTATATCGAGTGTAAGATGTTTGGAGAATCGATGCTGCAATAATTTTCGTTCTACATTGCCATTGGCATTGCATATAATGATAATGCCTGCCAATGACAATGTTGGGAATTGTTTGTTACGTTCTAAGCCTAAGGTAAAGGTCAAAGTTGAAGTACCCGCCATGTTTACGTGTGCTTGAATCGAGAGCTTTTGGTGGCTAGACGGGGCGAAGAGGGTATGCTACAGGTTTGCACTTATGCCTCATTGATGCAATCTTGTTCACCGCCAATAACGAATCTTGTTATTTATTGTTTGCTGTTGTGTCAGTAGCTTGGTATTTAAATCAGCCCATCCGAATCCTTGCTTGGCCTTGGGTGGCTTCGTTCACGTTTTCAAGATAAACAATAATTATGGTCGGCCTAGCCTAGGCGTGGCATATTGTCATATAGCATACACATTTTAATCATCAAGGGCGATATTTTACTTTTTTACCAAGCATATACGCATGTCGCGTGGTCAAAGCGTTACTTGTACTTCCATATAAGTTAACGCTTAACGCATATAACGATCAAAATTTGCAGAAACTAAAACATAAAATCAGTATCTCCTACGTACGTCTAACTCCACGGCTACCCTTAATTTGAATTTAATTCGTCACAATGTAGTGAACTTCATATCACCTCCGTGACGTATGCCTATGGTGTAGCTTCAGTGATGGAAAGTATGAATAATTTGTGTGCGTTCATGTGCGTGTACACAACGAAACTACCGCACACAATTACTACACAAACGTACAAAAACAGAAAATGCTACCATCGCATCAGGCATCGAGATCGACACGTTATTAGTTCTAAATATAATTGCCATGCTGTACAAAGCTAGGCTAGTGGTTTTTTGTATTAATTTTAGTAACTTTTTTTGATATATGGAACTTATGGAAGTAAGAGTAACTTTTTGACAGTGTGACTCATGTATTTGTACGATTAATATATGAGGAGAAGTTTGGCGGCTCTATAGGTGGTTGTTTTCATGGTTAGGTGACTTAGGTCAGAAAGTAAAAGATCGCTGCTTCAACGTTCTTTCATTGGAAATATGTTACTTTTAACTTTGCATGGCCAACATTGAAAAAGCTTTGAACTTCCTTTATGTCACTTTGTTCACAATTTATAGGGAGAATGTTTGATAATGTTGTCAGTTCCTCTTCCAGAGAAGCAAGTTAGTGGTCTCCACTGCTGAAAACTTCTCTGGTTCAGAGTTCAGAGATGAACACAGTGGGTGTATATGGCTTCAGGCATGGGGTCAGTCCCTAGGTGACGGGTCTATACGACAAGCTGGGATAAGTCCGTAGGTGACGGGTCTATACCACAAGCTGGGATCAGTCCCTAGGTACCGGGTCTATACCACAAGCTGGGATCAGTCCCTAGGTGACGGGTCTATACGACAAGCTGGGATCAGTCCCTAGGTGACGGGTCTATGCGACAGGCTGTGATCAGTCCCTAGGTGACGGGTCTATACGACAAGCTGGGATCAGTCCCTAGGTGGTGGGTCTATATGACAACCTGGGATCAGTCCCTAGGTGGTGGGTCTATACGACAAGCTGGGATCAGTCCCTAGGTGGTGGGTCTATATGACAACCTGGGATCAGTCCCTAGGTGGTGGGTCTATATGACAACCTGGGATCAGTCAACTCCTGCTTCCACTTCAAAGTTCCAGGAAGTGAAGTACAGAGTGAGGTAATCTGCAGTTCTAAAACAAGAGTAAGTTCACTGTTCTTTTAAGTTAACAAATTAACTGGAAAGAGACAGTGACATGGACAACTTGTCATGCAGGACGACTTGTTTAAGGGCACTGTTGTTGGATGGCTTCTTTTAGGGTCATGATGCTGTTTTACAACTTCTGTTTGCTATAAATAGAGAAAAATATTAAATAAAATACTTCCAACACTGGTTATTTCCGGTTTACAGGATGGCTATTACATAACTAGCAGCAGTGGGGATTCAGATTTTGACGACATGGGCGCTCCAAAAGAAGGTAAGTAAACCCCTTTGACAATGCTTAGTACCATCTGGTGTCAAGACAAGTTATGACGCTCCCCACTATAATGCTGTTCAGATACATCTGTTTTATTCAATTCAACATTTATGCATATATATGGGATTCTTAAATAGAATACAAAGCACAATGATGCTATTGTTGTTGTTCGTTTAGTGTCTCCCTGGTGGTTAATATGGGAACACAACGTTATAGTGAGGCTGGAAGTGTACATTGCTAATTAGTTTGTGTCATTCGGGACTGGCTTAGTTAATGAGTTGAATGCCCTTTTATTTTCTTAAATGCCTTAGGTAGTTGGCAGTGATGGTGCTAAAACTCTTTCTAGGGCCCTAGTCTCATTGAATTTTGTGCAAATGGGCAACAGCCTGCACCTTGATAGTCAGTGTGGGTGGCTAGATACATCCTCAGCAGTTCCTGCTCATCCATACTTATTGAAACGAGACTGAACGAATTAGCAGGATTACAAAGTCACCCAGTTGAAAGACCAGTTGAAATGTGTGGTCTCACCCATGTGGCTGGACAAGATGACAAGCAAAGAGCTCATGAGGAAGAAAGACTAACACAACATCAGGCAAGAGATTGAAAAAAACTAAATGGACCCGGATAGGACACACCCTTCGGAAAGAAACCACCAATGTCATGAGACAGGCCCTAGAATGGAATCCTCAAGGGGAAACAAAACCAAAAAGAGAAGACCTAAAAATATTTGGAGATCTGAAATGATGAAGTTTGCAACCACCTGAAAAGAAATGAGGGAATTAGCCAAAACAGACAGAGTGGGTTGGAGTTTTGGAGAAGTGTTCTTTTGGTCCTATACAACTGTTAAAGGGAAGGGGATTAAGTAAGGAAAATTAACTATCTTGGTCCCATCATCTCTTGATCTTTTGGTCCTATACTCATGTTAAAGGGAATGAGATTAAGTAAGGAAAACTAACTATCTTGGTCCTATCCTCTCTTGGTCTATTGGTCCTATACTCCTGTTAAAGGGAAGGGGATTAAGTAAGGAAAACAAACTCTCTTGGAAGTACTCGGCCACTATTTGTGTTGCTACATATTATTGCCAGACGTACTGTTGTGTTCTTTGGACTCGGTCAGTTAGCACTGAATCAGTGTCCACTTTGGTAACAGCAGCAAACTTCAGTTTTTCTCTTCTGTTCTCATTGGCTAATTTTTCTCAATTCGTTTCAGAATCGATTCTCTTAAAAAATTCACTCAACTCCAATGAAAATGAGGTGGGTGCATTTTATGATCTAACACATACTGAAAGTTCAAGATATGCACATTGTAGAACAACTTGTCTTTGTGTTAACAGCTGATGCTGCATGTATGTTAAACAAATTCTTGAAATTTGCTGCACTGATGTTGTGATTGCTCTATGACAATGTTCAACTATAAGAAGACATTTGTTTTTGTTTTGGTCATGTTTGCAGGAGTTTATTTGTTGCATTGCGACAGTCTATTTGTATTTATAAGAACCACTCTTCAAACAGATGTAGAACAAAATATTCATATTAACACCAAACTATACCACAAAGATGTAGTAAGCCAAGTGTGTTCAGTGCTGTTAGAGTAAATATTCTACTCTTACCTCATTATTCCTCATCCCCTGACAGAAGCCCAAGAAGTACCCTTTCCCCAAGGGGGTAATTTTCATTCTTGGAAATGAATTCTGTGAGAGGTTCTCCTACTATGGAATGCGAGGTAAGGATAGTTCTTTTGACCAGATCTGGTCAAAATTTGGCAAAGAAAGGGCAAAAGTGATCCAACTTTACATATTACATAAGGCTATTCACACTTTCGCATGTTACCAGATCTAACAATTAAATTAAATTCATTTGATGATTTTAACAAAAGTGTGTGAAAAACTGCATACATTTGTTAATGTCACAAAGAAATTGACTTTGATTACCAAAGTTTGACCAGATTCTGTCAAAGACAACTGAATATTTTTTTTGTCAATTTCATCATAAACACATTTGTACAAAGCAAGCTAGCGTGTTGTAATGGACACTAGGTAGGTTTGATTTGTTGTGAAATGATTCTGAAACGAGACTAGTGAAAAAAAACTGTGGAAGGAGCTTTAGTAATGTTTAGTTAGAATAAGGTTTCACTGACAGGTAATATATCCTCATTCATAATTACTTCACTGAGGAATAACTATGAATGAGGACACATTTCATGAACATGTATTTAATTTATTTATTATATTTATTTATTAATCTTAATCAAATACTTTATTTTTGTATAATTATGTTTAACTATAATACTACATGTTTATTATTTTTCGGATTGCTTCTATGTTTTGTACACACCTATGAACAGGCTTGTCCAAGACCCAGATATATATATATATATATATATATATATATATATATATATATATATATATATTAGTAATAATAATAATAATATATATATATATATATATATATATATATATTAGTAATAATAATAATAATATATGCTGGTTTCAGCCATCCTCATCTTGTATTTGACTCAGAGACTAGAATTCCATCGCGATGTGGCCACTTTGTTGTTCCATGCATTTGCTGCCATATGCTACATCATGCCACTCGCTGGCGCCGTTCTGGCTGACAGCTACTTTGGCCGCTACAAGTGAGTGTACTTAGTTTTAGAAAAGGTTGAAACTAAAGTTGTGAGTAAATGTAACTTTTCAATACAACAAATGAGTATGGGGTGTTTACATGGGTTGCGGTAGTATAGCAGTTTGAACACCGAATCCTCAATTGAGAAAACCTGGGTTCAAATCCTCTTGCTGCCATTTTGAAACTTTCTGCCGTTTCGTTCACCCCACTTGCGACAATTCACTCAGCTGTATAAATGAGTACCTGGTTATGTATAGAGGTGGACATGTGAGCAAATAGTCTTCACATGGTAATTGTAGCCCGGCTTAATGCAATCTTGCTAAATCTTGTCTTGTTAAAAACAGTTTTGCCAGGTGTAAAGCGCTTTGAGCAGTCCCATGGACTGGACACTGTGCTATATAAGAACATACTTTTTAATGTTTTTGACGTTTTGTTTTCAGGGTGATCCTGTACTTATCATTTGTTTACCTCTCCGGGAATGTTGTCATGGCAACCACAGCCATGGCACCGCCCCACTGGTAAGTTCGCAAAGCATTTTGTTTTTGTTGATTGCTGCAAGCTATACTCTTTCTGCTCTGTCATTTGTCACACCCGTATTACATCACCCTTACTACATCATACCTCTACTAGGCTATCATGTGGGTATCTGCTATTTTGTGTATGTAGTTATTATATTTTGTGTGTATGCATTAATACTTGTTAAAAATAGCAGCCACTTAAAATAATGATTTTCAGGCCACACATAAATGTAAGTATAACTTTCAGCATGCAGTTAATTTACCATAGAGTGACATGCCTAATACATAGCTGCATGATTTGTAGGCTGGGGCCGATCGTGGCCCTGATACTAATAGGCATAGGCACTGGTGGGATCAAGCCATGCGTGGGCGCCTTTGGTGGAGACCAATTCCATCCAGACCAGGTCTTGTGTTTAGTACTTCCTGTTTGTGTATGGAATAGTACTTCAAATACATAGAAAATGATAAAGGGAAATGTTAGGAATTGAAGGGTGTATTTCCCCAGTGGTCGTAATAAGTCCAGATATAAATGTGAGTTTATGTGAATAGTTATTCTTTGTGATGATGGCAGACTGAACCTCATGAACATATATCTACTCCTTTGAAATGTTGATGCCATAAAAATTAAATAATAATTTAGGGAAAATTCCAAACAGAAGAGTTCAACTTTTTGGAGTGTAATACTGACATAAGTTCTTCCTTTGAAATCTCATTATTTTGGGGTTCTGAGCTTTATTCCAAATATTAATGAGCCGCAGCGATCCTCTTTCAGACGAAGGAGCTTGATCAGTTCTTCTCAATCTTCTACCTTGCCATCAACATAGGAAGTTTCATCTCAACTCTGCTCACGCCATATTTCAGAGGTATGAATAAAACACTTAATAGTCTAAGCAAATGGCTGGAAAGATTAGCCAATGACATCCAATTGTTGACAACTGCAAATGAGAGAATTGCATGGAGGGTCATGATCGGCAACATCAGGACACATGGCACCTAAAGAAGATGAGTTTTATTTCCGTGTGGCTCGCTTAATGTGATAACTATTTTGACTCTGAGAATCTCCATTGCTATCAGAGAAAATGATCTGGCTTAGTATGTTGACAGATTTATTTGTATATAATATGCTTTTGTTTTGCAGCACACGTTCAGTGTTTTGGCGGAGATTGTTACGCACTGGCTTTTGGGGTGCCTGCAATACTCATGGGCATCGCACTGTGTAAGTCATCACCTGTCTTATAAAAATTGCTATTTGCGACAAAAAAATTAAGTGATGGGGTTGAAACATTGTACACATAGTTGGCTTATATTTGCCAGGAAATTTTTTAAGTAGTGTTTTACTTTGTAGCAGTTGGCACATTCTGTTAATTAATTCTCCATATCTTAACATCTGTTCATATGTGGTGAGTTTATGTCCCAAGTTAAGGAGGAAGGGTCAGCAGTTTTTCTTTTCTGTCTGATCATAGAATCAAGTTACATGTATATAGTATAAACTATATATATATATATATATATATATATATATATTCTAGCATCTTTACTGCCCAAATGTGTTAATGAACTGTTAATATAATTTCACCACCATATGTGTAACTTGAATGTTTCGCCCCGAACATCCTGTTTACTTTGCACACTGAACATCTAGGTCAATGTTCATAGACAACAGTGAAATGAAATGAAGAAAATTGTGCTCATTTGAGAGATTGCATTGTGTAAAAAGTTCACTTAGATGTTGGGTATTATTTGTGTTATTGTTGTTTTAATGCAGTTTCTCTTCATTTCAGTTTTGTTTATCTGCGGCCGTAGTTTGTATAAAGTCAAACCCCCTGCGGGAAACCTATTAGGGAAGATGGTTAGATGTGTTGGGGTAAGTTACTTACTATTGTGGATTATTTAAGCAATTTATCTCCCATTATTAAAGAGATTTGCAGTGTAAGATTGGCAATTTGAAATGCCTATATTTTCTATATTACTGTACATATATAAATAAAATGTGTTTCTAACATCTTCTTGTTCTTAATAGTTTGTCTGCAATCTTTGGACATCTTGAAATGTACCTCTGTGTGGGGCAGAGAACATGTGCACGAGTTATTGTCCCTCATTATATCATGTCAGGAAGGAAGGGACCGGTGTAAAGATTACTAAAGAACTATGATGAGGGAGACAATGCATCCTGTACGTGTACAAGTCTCTTCACCGCTCCCTCGTCTTGCTTACGTAAATTTTTCCAACAAAATAATAGTGGCATCGAATTCCTCGATTCTTTTTAAACATAAAAAGACATTTTCGTCATGTTTGCATCTTATCTGGTTGCAAAGATATAAGGAAAGGGAAAAGTTGATTTTCATGATTCCGTGGTCGTCATTGTGCATTTTTTTCACTTCTTTCAATTTCTCCAAGGAAGAACTCCACACCCAACTGAATATCATTATACTGTATATATCATTATACTGTATATACCATTATACTGTATACATCATTATATTGTATATATCATATTGTATATATCTTAGAGATGAATAGCCAACAATAAAACACCCACAACGTTTGTCAGCTGTAGTGAGAAACCCACCTATGTCTAAAAGCCCGGCTGTGACATGCTTACCATGTAGGTCTATATTTATCAAATGCAAACATATTTAATTTTTGGTGTAATGTATGCCAGGTTACTTCGTAATGTAAGTTCATAAAAGATGTTACACTGGAGTTTCTGGACGCCCTCTTCAATTCGTTTAACCCATCGTGAATCAGGTTCTTTGATGCTCATATCTGCAGTGTGTGAGTAGATATAGGTATATATGAATAATGTATATGAATATATATATATATATATATATATATATATATATATATATATATATATATATGAATATATATATATGTATATATGTATATATATATATATATATATATATATATATATATATATATATATATATATATATATATATATATATATATATATATGCACAGTTGTTTTAATAAGTTAAATGTGAGTACTTTTGTTAAAATCATCTAAAGAAATTACTTTGATAATTAAATTGAATAGCATACGAAACTGTGAATAACATTATGTTTGTGTATATATATTATATATATTATGTTATATAGCCTGACCACTTTTTCCTTTATTGGTCAAATATAGCATGTCATGATGGATGCTAGATAATATGTTTACATAATTAACGAATCTGTTTTCTTCAGATTTCTCTTCAAAACAAACTGAGCCGGGGCTCGGAACCGAAAGCCCACTGGCTGGACTATGCGGAAGACCGCTTTGAGGTATCAAAACATCACTGCTGCCTCTACTTGTAAACAGCTTTGTAAACAAGCTTTCTTGACCTTCAAGCAATGCACAATTCCCCCCAAAATTATGGAGGATTGAGAAAATGCATTTCCCAAAATAAATTATTAGATTATTAAGAATTATATAAAGTTATATTGTAGAGACATTGGAACATTTATCTTAGTTTATTTATCATTATATTTTTGGTTAACCTAATTTATTTTGTTATGTGATATTACATATGTGATGCTGCTAGTATAACAACTTTTTATGGTCCATGTTTATATTTATATGCCAATTCTTAATCATTATTATTACTTTATGATGAAATATTATATATAATTTATCTATGATGTTGCTAGTAAGCCTAGTATTGTTTTTACTACAATATATTATTTTTAATATATTTCCTGTATATTTTTTAAAAGCGCTGTGAACTGTATTGAATGTGGTGCTATATAAAATAGATATTATCGTTATTATAAAATATGTTTTAAAATAAATAAAAGTCAACAGTATAATTATAGATACCAGTTAGATATTATATATGGTCAATTATAAATGCTGAGTAATGTCGATGTTGTTTTCTACATTGTAGCCAGACTTCATCGTCGACATGAAGCGGCTGATGATGGTGCTCTGGCTCTTCCTGCCCCTCCCCCTCTTCTGGGCACTCTTTGACCAGCAGGTACGTACACGTCTCTATTTACTGCTTTTTCTCTTATGTTGATATTGTTGGATCTTTCATTCATTCATTTATTCAAACATTGGCAACATGATACAAGACAACATGTCCCTCCAACCTAGACACACATGCACAAAAGACAACATTTCACTCCAACCTAGACCCACAAACACAAAAGACAACATGCCACTCCAACTTAGACCGGCAAACACAAAAGACAACATGTCACTCCAACCTAGACCCACAAACAAAAGACGCAACACCACTCCACCTAGAGTCCTAGACCCACAAACACCAGAGACACAAAAGCACTCCACGTAAGCTCACAAACACAAAAGACAGCACATGATTTTGACCTTTCTCGAAACACAATCATTGGGTTAATATTTATGGGTGTGAATATTACATGTGTGACAACAATCCTTGGTTTTCAAGTAGATTATAAATGTGGATTCTCACGCTGACTGTAAATTATTCAACATTTTAGAATGGAAACATTTGCAGTAGTGCCATCTAGTGAACAAATGAATATGGACATTTTGGATTTGTCAGTGTCAAGAAATCATATTTTGTAGGGTTCTCGTTGGACGCTACAAGCCGAACTCATGGATGGACACTTGGTGGGTCATCTTTGTAACATGTCACAATTCAAACTCCCTCCTCATTTCATTTAGCCCCTCATGGATGTTTAAATCTGTAGTGTTTGACCAAATAAAAAGTATTTAATAGTTTGCCTGATGATTTAGCAGAAAATAAAATAAAAAATTTACAAACCAGCTAGCATGTCATAGTCAGTATTTGATAAGTTATATCTGTGCAAACCAGCTAGCATGTCATAATATTAGATAAGTTATATTTTTCACAAAATGAGTCTGAAATTAAATGAATGAAAAACTTGAATTGAGAAAAGACCTTTAGTTACAATGTGTGACAATGAAATATAAAAAGCAGGCCCGGTTGAGGGCACATCACTACAAAGATATGCGTTTCTGAACGACAAGGCTGTAGGCTGTGTCTCATTATTTGTGCTACTTCATCAGCCGTCCACTATGATTACATTTAACATTCCTAATGAATTTAAAACACCACTGTCGTTCTGTTGTGAAACAAATCAAATGTACGTCAGCCATTTTGTGTATGATGATGTAAACAGTTGCACACACCACTTTGTATGCGATGATTTTGTCATGATGTAAACAACTAGTTCCGTCTGAATCGGACATGTCCGATGTAGAAATCAGCTATACCCCCCGTATTGGATAGAGCACATTGAATGTGTGTAATAAACATAAAAATGTTATTTTGTAGAGAAAGTGGATGTGTTTCTTGTCATGCATCAGTGAACTCGTTTTTTTGTGTCGCCTGGAGCTGAATAAGTGTATGTTGGTAATAAGTGATCTATCCTTTGTAGTGGGGAGATTGGTACCTGGAGCCCGATCAGATTCAGGTGAGTAGGGTTTTAGCCCCCTTATGATGGCCCAAATAAATCCAGCCAGAATGTAATGTTGTCACAATTGCTGCACCAACCATTGAAATCCTCTCGGCTGGGTTTACACGCTCATATCTGAATCTGAAAAAATATTCTCAATGCTCTTTTAGAGCTAAACGAGGAGTTGTATTGTTGCACAATAGTCGCGTATTGCTTGCAGTAAAATGAGGATATTTTAACAACCGTTGCATGAAATGATGTGAAATTAATTATATGTTACACAAAAATAAATTTTGAATGAAAGATGCTGTTAAGATTTAAATAATAAAAAAATCATGAAACTAACTTTAGGAAATGGCAACGGAAAAATCAGTTGGGAACTTCAACATGCTATAAAAAATTATGTTGTCATTACCATCTTGGCATTTAGCATTCCAAAGAAGCAAATATAGTCATGTTTGTAAGTTTTGCCCCAATTAAAGAATTATCCAATTCTGAAGGTTACTTTTCAAATTATACATATTTTTTAATGTGTGTGAAAACATAAAAAAATATATTTTCAAGATGGCCACCAACTGTGTTTTGTGAATTATGAGTAGAACGTGTTTGTTTTAATTCAAAATTACATAAAACCAACACCCGAAATATCTGTTTTGTTTGCTTGCAGGCCTTGAATCCAGTACTTATCATTGTATTGATCCCCCTGTCCGAATGCATCATCTACCCCCTACTGGCGAAGTGTGGGTTGCTTACAAAGTGAGTACATCATTTTAAATCATGAAGTAAAAGTTTTTTTCTAATCAAACCTATTGAGATTTACTTACTCAGTGTTTTGGCTTCCATCGGTAGCCTTCATCAGGAACTGAATTCTGGGACGATCAGTTTTTCTGTAAATCTCAGTAGTTGTCATTAGAAGAAATTGTTACTTCATTATTATCTGCAAACTTGACAGACATTTTCACAAACATTTGAAATTTATTGGTTAAGATATTAACCAAATAGTGTACTTCTGTCTTTTTCCAAACGTATACATTAGACGATAACTGTTCAGAAAGTCTTGTTTATGTTTGTTGTCATTGTTTGTTGTCATTGTTTGTTGTCATTGTTCTAAGCTGATAAAAGTCTGTTCATCTTTCAGCAGCTTTGCTGTAAGAAAATAGACAAAGAAGTTGATTTTAAAAGACCAGTGTAGCAGATATGATAGGTTCTTTGTAGTTGTGATTTCCCACAAATTTGTCATTACAACTCCATCCTCATACCATTTAGCGCATTGATTCGGGGTTATTGATATTTAACTATGTAATGTGTGAATAATAATTTTTTATGTTTTTTTACTTAATTTTGACTGGATTTGATCAAAAATAATGTATAGTTTGTCCGATGATTTCACCAGAACTAAATAAAAAATTTACACAAATTGGGTTAGAATGATCAGTTTGATTTTCACAAAATGATTCCGAAACAAGACAAATGAAAAAATCTAATTAAAGAAGAGCCTTTAAAGATGTTCATATAACTGTTATGGATAAACACCAATGCTTCTGTACGTTAAGCTGTTCTGTGATGTTGTCTGCCTATTGGTGCTGGTGCTAGAGATGTTTCTCACAAGCATATGTGTCGAGTCTGCTACAGACAAGACTTGTGTTTGTTGCAGACATCTACAGAGGATGGGTGTGGGAATGTTCCTGGCAGCCATCGCATTTGTCGTCGCAGGTGTCCTACAGCTCCAGATAGAGGTTGTCGTGTGTGTGTGCGTGCATGTGTGCGAGTGAGCGAGTGAGCGAGTTAGTGATATGTGCCAAGTCTGTAATAGGCCATATATGATGTGTGTTACTTATTGTCTTTCAGAAATCCTGTTAGTAACTCATTGTGAAGGTACTAATGAATTGGGCTGACCAAAAGTTTGAGCCATAGGTTGACTTGTGAGTGTAAAAAACATGATATGGATACATGAGGCAGTGTATTAGTACAAAATAATTTATTCTCACTGGTGCTACAGGATTACCAGTAATGAAATGCTAACCAACAACTATGAAGTGCTTTGTTGAAGTAGATGAAGTCGTACTTGTTGAAGTAGATGAAGTCTTACTTGTTGAAGTAGATGAAGTCCTACTTGTACTTGTACAGGTTCCTCAGCGTACGTGTGTATTTTATATGATCATCCAACATCTCTACTACAGAAAGCTGCTGAATTCACACCTAATGGAACCATGTCGGCCGTCACGTTTGTCAATGATGCCCCGTGTAACCTAACCATACTGACTGGCCACGTGAATCGAAGCATCGCCACGTACGAGGTGAGTGCCTTGTTTAGGGCAGCTCATTGTCAGTGTGCCGACTAGTCCCCAGCTGGCACAGTACTTTCCCTCTCTCTCTCTCTCTCTCTCATCCACTATCCTCTCTCTCATGCTGCCTGTTAATGTTGTATACAAAAGTGCCCAAGGGGTTTGCCTTTCCTTGCTAGCCAGCCTTCTCTCCAACGGTATGTTTCGTTTCACATACTGACATCTGCATAAAAAGGTCATAAAGGAATTGCATCCTGTGGAAATTGTTCTAATTTTAACCCACTTTGACAGGGCTGCAGTGCATCCTGGGTAAACTAAGACACTGGAAATAAAATGTTTAGTCAACTTTTTGGTAGCAACATGGATTAGTTAACGACTTCCACTTCATTCTTCTGGGTTAACACATAACCACTACATTCTTCTTGAACCTAACCTAGCCAATCGTAAAACCCAACCCACTAATTATTGCAATCTTGACACTTCAGGCAACCGAGCATATCATGATACCACATGGTGATACCACAATACAGTTTTCGGTTGAAGAGTCAGAATGTCATAATATGACTCGACATACCGTTTCTCTGACTCTGAGTCTCCGGGCTGGAAGTGGTTACTGCGTCATCGTTGGAAACAGAAACAGCCAACTCATCACAACATATGTGAGTTTGTCAAACGTGTGCAATCTGTTTGATATTATATGCAATTTTAGCAATAATTTATTTCGCGACTGATACATACATGGTGGTTTTTATGTGGAACTTTATAAATGCCCATTTCGTTAGCAAGACGTTTTAAATTTTTTCAGCTATGTGAGTTATGAATCAGTCTGTGTAATTGTGATAAATGTTCACTTCGCTTGAGTAAGAATTTAGGTATTTTGATGCAACGCTGCCACATTGTTTCCATGATGCAGCGTGAGTAATTGCTATCCCAGCATGCCTCAGTACAGTTTGTTTCTAGTAGTTGCGACACAAGCTGTGTTATTCTTCCAATGATAATTCAATAAGAAGCCTTCACTGGTGCATCTCATGTTATTGCAGTTTGATGATTATTTTTTTATTCTGTTGCAGTTTGACTATACGAAAATGAAACCAAAGCATGGACAGGCATTGGTCAAGTAAGAAATGATTGTTACTGTATCCTGTCAAAAATAATTTAGTACTTTATCCGTTAGAAGTAAATAAGACATTTGTACAAACGAGCTAGGATGTTGTAGTGGATGCCAGCATAGATCAATAGGTTTGATATTTTGTGAAATTGAATTTAACAAATACCTTTAACATATATGTATTTGAATTATTAATGAAACTCGCTTTTGTTAAAAAAAACTTCAAAATAAAGACTGAACTTTAATTTGTCATAATGTTCTTTCAGTGTGGTGTACATGGAACAAGGGAATCTCAATCTAGGGAGCAATCCTCAAGAGAGCGGTCATTATGTCACAATGATTGATCACAATAACAAAACCTATGTCTACTCCACAACTGACTTTGCCGGCACTCCGTATTTTTATGTAGAATCTGGAAAGTAAGTATTCGTGCTTCCAAAATGATGGGCTTCAACGTGTCACCTTCTGCTAGGCATACATTGCTAAACTTCTGCTGCGAGTTGTTTGTTTGTACAACTAGCAAATATTGTCCATACCGTGCTTGTGCCAATTTGTGTCAGCGCAATTTACACAAATCTATGCAACTTCTCAGCATACATTACTCAACAAAAGTTGTCGTGATCCTAGTGGTATTTTGAGGAACTACATGTGTGCTTGTGCACCCCTAGTGTTTTGGGTTGGTGTGAATCCGACATACACCAAGCAGCGTTACTGTGATTGTTTTGTTGATTTGTGGGCATTTCCCGGCTCTGTGAGATGTGGCTTAGACCAGTTCACATTACACAACATTTCTTGTTGCTGTCTAATTTTTTAAGCGGTTGTACCGTAAAAAACAACGCATAGCTTAAGTTTTGTTGAGTTGTGGACCAGCATGCATTGCATGACTCATCTGTTTTAAGTTGAAGAAACATGACTCGCAACAAAGGTTTAGCAGTGTATGCCTTGCATTAGATTACTGTCATTTGTTTATCATTTTTCACAATTTACTGGTGACTGTATAAACATCTAGACACCACATGTGTGACTTTGTATGGCTGTTGTTTTTGATGATAATACTTACTTACTTAGTCCTCTTCGTGCCCGGTGGCACATAAGGCATCAACAAGAGAGCGCCACTGCTGTCGGTCTGCAGCCCATTTGGTGATGGTGTTCCATGTCAGGCCGCATTCTTTCATCTCCTTCTCCACTGTTCATCTCCATGTTTCTTTTGGGCGACCACGTCTCCTTTTTCCATCTGCTGTCCAGCGTAAGGCTGTCTTGGGCAGTGCGCCAGGTGACATTCGGCACACGTGTCCAAGCCATCTCCATCTTCTCTTCTTTATCTGTGTGGCCAAGGATGTTGCATCTGTTTTGCAGTGCAGCTCTTCGTTAGTGATGGCCAAAATACTCCTAGGATCTTCCGTAGACACTTGTTTTGGAAGGTCTCAAGCTTGTGTGCTAGCTTGGCTGTCAGTTTCCAGCACTCGGAGCCGTAGAGAAGTACACTGAGAACATTACTATTGTACAGTCTCAGTTTTGTTTCCAATCTCAGTTGCTTGGATTTCCAAATGGGCTTCAGCATAGCGAAGGTCTGACTTGCCTTTCTGATCCTAGCCGTGGCATCTTTTGCAGAGTCTCCATCTGTTGTGATTTTGCTTCCCAGGTATGCAAAGTCCTGAACAAAGCATCACTGTTGTTTATGCTATTTATGATGATGGGGTTATCTGTCTTGTAGTTGATCCTCATCAGTTTGGTTTTTGCTGTGTTGAGCTTTAATCCAATCTGTGGTGCTGTTGTTGTGAGTTTGTCCATCTTTTCTTGCATGTCCTTGTGCCTGCTAGACAGCAGTCCAATGTCATCTGCATAGTCCAGGTCTTCCAAGATCGAGGTAAGTGTCCATCTGATGCCTCTGTTTCTATTTTTGGTGATTTCTATCATCAGCCAGTCGATGGCAAGGGTGAAAAGAAATGGTGAGAGAATGCATCCCTGTTTTACTCTGGATTTTACGCTAAAGCTGTCTGACATGTGACTGTTACAGGCGACTTGACACTGGACGTCTGTGTAAAGTATCTTGATCACATTTACCATCTTCTGTGGGATCCCGTAGTGACGTAGTATTCTCCACAAAGATTCTCTATGAAGGCTGTCAAAGGCCTTTTCAAAGTCAATGAAGGCAATGTAGATCGTACTGTTCCATTCCATGCTTTGTTCCAAAATCTGCCGTAGCGTGAAAAAGTGGTCGATGCATGACTTTCCTCTTCTGAATCCGGCTTGTTCCTGGCAGAGGATTGTATCAGTAGCGGCTTCAGGATTATGCGGCTGAAAATCTTGCATGTCATTGATAACAAGGTTATGCCCCGCCAGTTGTTACAGTTCCCCAAGTCACCCTTCTTTGGTAGCTTGATAATTGTGCCTGTCTTCCAATCATCTGGTGTGTCTTCTTCATCCCATATTCTCTGGAAGATCTGGCATAGGATTCTGGGTGTCTCTTGTTCATCTGCTTTCAGCATTTCTACACAGACGCTGTCGTTTCCTGGTGCTTTTTCATTCTTCTGGGCTTTAATGGCTTCTGTGACTTCTGCTTCTGTGATTTGGTCGAGGTTGATTTCAAGGTCATCTGCTGCCTCCGGGATGTCTGCAAGTCTGGGTGGATCTGCACGATTGAGAACCTGTTGGAAATGCTCCTTCCATCGCTCTATCTTCTCTTTCTCAACTGTGATTATCTTTCCATCTGCATCTTTCAGTGGGAGATTCTGGTTTGGACCTGTATCTCCTTTCAGCTTCTTGGTTATTTGGTAGAGTGACTTCATATTCTTTCTTCTTGCTGCTGCTTCTGCGTCTTCTGCGAAGTTTTCAATGTAAGTGCGTTTGTCTACTCTGGTACTCCGTTTTACTTATTTGTCGTTTTGTGAGTATTCTCTTGAAAGTCTTTCTTTGAGTCTTGGGGACTTTGTGGTGAGCAGCTTTTTTTTATTCCTTTCCTTTGGTCTATTTTGTCCCAAGTTGATGGGGAAATCCACTGCTCTTTCTTAGCTCTTCTGTAGCCTAGCACTGCTTTCCCTGCTAGTTCTATGGCCATGTTGAAACTGTGTATAGTCATCTCTGTTTCCTCCTGCAGAACACCAAAACTGTTCTTCAGAGCAATTGTGAACTGTTGCTTGGTTTCTGGGTTTTGTAGCTTGGTGGTATCAAAACGCTCTTTCTTCCCTCCTGTCTTTGCCTTTCTTAGTTTCAGAGCAAGTTTTCCTATCAACAGGTTGTGGTCGCTGCCAACATCAGCTAGTCTCCTTGTTTTGACGTCTTGTAGAGAGCGTCTCCATTTTCCATTTACAAGGATGTGATCTATTTAACTCTCAGTTCTGCCGTCTGGGGATCTCCATGTCAGCTTATGTATTGTCTTATGTTGGAAGAGTGTCCCTCCAATCACAAGGTCATTCTCCTCACATATGTCACACAGTCTGCTGCCGTTATCAGTCATTGTACCTGTCCCATATTTGCCCATGATCCTTTCCCTGTTAGTGTTGTGTCTCCCAACTCGTGCATTGAAATCTCCAAGAACCACTAGTACGTCATGTTTGGGGATGTCTTCCAAAATTGACTGAAGAATGTCATAGAAGTTATCTTTTTCTTCTTTTTCTGCTTCCTCTGTAGGTGCGTAACAGGTTACCACTGAGAGTTTAATAAATCTGGACTTAAATCTAGCATAAAGAAATCATTCAGTTATTGGTTTCCATTCAAGAAGAGTGTTACCTTTCTCCTTCTGGATGATCAGGGCTACTCCCTGTCTATGCTGGTTGTCCTCTCTGCCTGACCACAGTATGGTGTCTCCTGTCGCCAGTTGTCGTTTTCTAGCTCCAGTCCATCTAGCCTCCATGATACCTAGACGGCTGATTTTGTATTGGTGCATTTCCTGGAGAACCTGTGCCAGTCTTTCTTCTTCCTGTCTGATATAGTGTTCTCACATTCCAGCATCCGATGTTGATAAAAGTTTTGGGTGTAAGGAGATCCGCCATCGGGGTGAAGACTTCCTTGCGGGTTTGGTCCCCATCCTTCATAAGTCCAGTTGCCTGTACTGCTTCTCTCCTACCGCCCGGTGCAGATTTCTCCCTTGATTCATTTTCCGTAGCTGGGCTATTTTTACGGGGTGGGGTCGCTGGCCCCACGCCCAACCCTCCTCTTTTTTCCGGGCTTTGGACCGGCAGGAGATTCTCAAAGAGTATTTTCCAGGCAGAGTTTGATGATAATAATAATGTATAAATTATTATTTGATGGACAGCTTGCTGATCATAGCTACTCTGGGAGAATTAAACGTCGGTGTAATGTGGTCATTTCGCACTGTGGTCATCTCGCACTGTGGTCCTATATAGCGAGGTGACCATATCAGCAGGACTCATTACTATGGAAATATTTTGGGATTGTTCCAGGGTGACTGTATTACTGGGGTGGTTGCGCATTCTTGTGGCAGACGTCACCCTTGTGGCAGACATCACCCTTGTACATCTGACATTAAATCAGACGCATTTAGGGTACAATAGTGAAATATAGTAATAAGATCAAAATTCCCTTAATATTTGTCGTTATGTTGCTAGTATGTGTTCACCTAGTTGTTTTGTAGGTACAGAATGCTGGAGGAGAACAGTAACCAGATCAGTTCTGAAGAACTTGTAGTGAAAAGCGGCGGTGTCTACACAATAATAGTGCATCCAAATATCTTAGACACACACAAGGTTTGTACGTCTCGCTCACCTCCAGTGACAGTCTTGTTACACGACTATAAATACATAATACCATTAGTGCACTGTGTTCATCAAATAGATATGCTAAAGTATCTGGGATTCACTCAAATTTAATTACACAGTCACTTTTGTTAAAGATCCTTCCCCAATAAAATTTTTCCATTGTCTCGTTTTAGAACCATTTCACAATAAACAAATCTACCTAATATCCATTTGTGCAAATTAGGTTTGAAGAAATCATTGGACAAACTATTGAATTATTTTTGACTAGGTGGGAGAAAAATGTGAGAAGTGTCTCCACCTCAGTACATTATAGCAATAGCTATTCACAATGTTGCAAGTGTCTCCACCTCGGTACATTATAGCAATAGCTATTCACACTGTTGCAAGTGTCTCCACCTCGGTACATTATAGCAATAGCTATTCACACCGTTTCAAGTGTCTCCACCTTGGTACGTTATAGCAATAGCTATTCACACTGTTGCAAGTGTCTCCACCTCAGTACATTATAGCAATAGCTATTCACACTGTTGCAAGTGTCTCCACCTCAGTACGTTATAGCAATAGCTATTCACACTGTTGCAAGTGTCTCCACCTTGGTACGTTATAGCAATAGCTATTCACACTGTTGCAAGTGTCTCCACCTTGGTACATTATAGCAATAGCTATTAATACTGTAACAAGTGTCTCCACCTCAGTACATTATAGCAATAGCTATTCACACTGTTGCAAGTGTCTCCACCTTGGTACGTTATAGCAATAGCTATTCACACTGTTGCAAGTGTCTCCACCTTGGTACATTATAGCAATAGCTATTAACACTGTAACAAGTGTCTCCGCCTCAGTACATTATAGCAATTGCTATTCACACTGTTGCTAGTGTCTCCACCTTGGTACATTATAGCAATAGCTATTAACACTGTAGCAAGTGTCTCTGCCTCAGTACATTATAGCAATAGCTATTCACACTGTTGCAAGTGTCTCCACCTCAGTACATTGTGACAATAGTTATTCACTCTGTTGCAAGTTGCCCAATCTCATGATGAGTCAATTCTTACAATGATTCAAAAGAATGCACCCTTATTAAACTGACTGTGCATATTACTAACTATTCATGCACTACAAATTTGAACCTGATTCACGATGAGCTAAATGAATCAAGGAGACAGTTTTACACCAATGAGAATCACTTTGTATATTTTTGTTTGGATCATCAGACTCAATCGACAGGACCAGGGTTTGATTCCTCTCGTTGTTTCAAAGCTTGGGCAATTTTGATCACTTCACATTGCCTACGTACACTTGGCCGTGTAAGTGAGTGCTTGGCCATAGGCAGTGGTAGATATATGTGTGTGTGAAAGAATAATCCTCATACAGTAATTGCAGTGTGGCTGAATGCTTCCCAGAGAAGTTCCGTTGGTGTTGGAATGAACAGGTCTGCCAGGGGTGGAGTGTCAAGTGCTTTGAATGGTACCAAGGACTGGATGCAGTGCTGTATGAGAACCTTTATCTTTGTATAACCGTTACATGCAACGCTATGGATGTTGGTGCACATTGTCTCTGATCTGTCCCAGCTGGATGCCGTACAGTTTGTCAACACACCTTCTGCCAAACTCTCGATGCTATACCAGATCCCTCAGTACTTCACCATCACAATTGGGGAGATTCTCTTCTCCATTTCAGGACTACAGTTTGCATACTCCCAGGTCAGTGAACACTTGGGGACATGTCAGTTATTTTGACCATGTTAAATTTTGCCAATCCTGGGCAAAATAACGATTCAGATTTTATCAAAGTAACATAACTATCGCTGTACTGTTGTAGAGTTTTAGTCTAATTGTAGTGTAAGGTTTGTTCATGTTTTAGTGCATAGTAACTAAGTAGGTTTGTGCTGAGTTACCATATGCACTATTCTATACACAAGTTGTGTACGATTGGTACTAATTAACACATGTTAAATAAATTAATTAAATAAACATAAGGCTGGGCTAAGATAATATCTTTGCACCTGATGACCTTCAGCTGGAATCTGGCCCATGAAGACGTATTAGTAATTTGGGTTAACTTCTCTTATCAAGATAATTCAGATTTCAGCATCGGCACATGAATACTATGAAGTGGTGCTTTGTTTGACAGTCGCCAGCGAGCATGAAGTCCGTCTTACAAGCAGCGTGGCTACTGACCGTTGCTGTTGGTAACATGCTGGACATGCTAGTCGCTGGCTCCTCGTGGGTGCCCGATCCAGTAAGTCTGCTACAGTCGTTCAGAAAACACCTGATTCCCATAGGTGCACATCATTAAACGTGCAGTCTGGTTATCTTTATTGTTAAATCATGTTATATCATGTACTATGGCAATGACAACTCTATACCCAACTGCTGATAGTGGATATCCAAAGTGGTAAACACTGTAGGTCAATGCTGATCATGGGCGTGACCTCCTTCCTCCGCCGATCACATTACAAAGTTACAAAATTTCACCAAGGAAGAAAATCATGATTTTTCAGCATTTAAATTTTCACTTCAGTTAATGCTTGAACAAGCATTAACTAATTTAATAGTTTGTCTGATGATTTCACAAAAGTTACATAAACGAGCTAGCATGTTACAGTTGATACTAGGTAGGTTTGGTTTTTACTAAATTAATTTGAAATAAATGAGACTAGCAAAAAATTTAATTGATTAAGCACCTTTAATTTGTTTATTCCGTGGGCAAAATAATGTTTTCATTTAATGCCAAAAGAACACTTATGATGTGTGCTGGAGCAAACTGGTTCATAGTCTATTTAGCAGCTGGTCTGAAAATATCCATAAACTGGACAAAATAAAAATCAGAATTATATGAATTTAAAATTAGCTACATTTTGAAACTCTGCCAAGAAATTGTAAATGACGTCTGTACTTAATAGATGTTCCACCTTGATTAATTTGTGTCAACCTTTTGAAATATTATACAGTAGGTACATATACATATTATTGAAGTGACACTACTACACATGTTTCTCCAATGTAGGCCACCTGAAATAAGCCATGATGCCTCTAGTGGATAATATAACACTACTTTTGTCAATAATCATTTTGTAGAACAATCTTGTGTCCACAACAATACGTGCCCAATCCTAGTTCGCAAATATTTAACAAATTACTGTGTCTGCAAAGAATATGCTGTAATAACAATTACTGATATTAAAAAAAAAATCACAGTGGTAGCATCAGAACGCAAACAAGTTGGTCTCTCTGATTTGAATAATGTTGACTCGATCGAGCTCATCTTGGAACATATACACAGTTTTTTGTGTGTGATTAAATGATGTGACCCACTCATACATAGAGATATAATACATTTAATCTTAACCAACGAGCTGTGTGCTACATCTTCTAAGACATCAGAGGAATGCATTTTGTGAAGATTTTGCCAAAATTTCTGCCAGGATGACTTTCTTTCATTCGTATCTGTCACCTGGCAGTTAAAAGTATGCTACTTTCGATAGCATCTATTCAAATAATGAACATGACATGAGGAAAACAACCATAGTAATGCCTAACATACTTCCTATACTTCAGGCAGTCGAGTTCTTCGTGTTTGCCGGCCTCATGGTGGTCATGGTCTTCATCTTCTCACTCATGGCGTACTTCTACAAATATGTGACGCCCTCTAGTGACTACTACCCGTGTGAGAATGATGAAGCTGGCCTCGTGGACTGCAATGGGGAGATGAAGCTAGACGACCTTCCCACCAGCGAGGACAAGTAGGGAAGAGTAACACGGAGGTCAGATGGGTTGAGGGACAAGCAGCACCCTGGGGATACCAGGGAATATTCCATGTTCGCCAAAAGATGTTGGCTGTCGTGTTGTTTACAGAAATTACCTGCACAAATAAGCAGCATCATATGCGGATAATCAAATTTGTAAGTTTTAAATTTTTTCAGTAAATTATTCGGTTACAAATGCTGAGATATGTAAGTGCCTCATTATTATTATTGGGCAGATACTTGTGCCTCGAAATGCTAAATTTGTTCTCAATTTTTTGTGAATGGAAATATGTGAATCAGTAGTTAATATTAGGAGATGAAAACTAGATTTTATAGTATTAAACACAATTACCTCTCAAGAAACTTGAGAAGTAATTATGTGGTCTTCTTCAGCAGACTGAAGTTACGAGATGTGGTCGAAATATTCAGATTGAATACCAAGTTTCTTGAGAGGTAATTATGTTTAATATTAATAACAGAGAAACCGGATAATCTATCCATTCAAGGATAGATTTTATAGGCATTGCACCTTGAATTGACATTGACCTCGTTTGTGAGGATAGAATATATCTTGCTAGTTTACAAATAATGTAATAAGAAACTAAAATTCTAGCAATTTGGATGATTTATAGTAAGTGCAGTAGCTGCAGATCATGTTGATTTCTGTGATTTAAATATCTTGTTTCAATATTTGAAAAAGTAACCATAGTAAATGTTGTTGTTTCGCGGTTGCCTTATATTTACCTTAACCCATCAGTTGCAGGACTAATGCAGTAGAGCTTCACATTTCACAAGTTTATTTAATTTACTGTGCACTGGTTTGTCCGTAGTGATATAAGAAATGGGTTGTGGGAATAGTCACTTGTTGGAAGTCTCTTGTGGGAAGAGTCACATGTGGGAAAACTCACGTGTGGGAAGAGTGACTTGTAGGAAAAGTTACTGCCAGAAACAGGATGTTGTGTCTTATTATAACCAGCCAAATTGTTACTAATTGTCTTCTTTTTGGTGTTCTCTTAACTGTTGTCTTGATACTGCATCCATGGGGAGTGGTGGTCTAATGGTTAGAGCACCCGCCTGTCAATCGAGAGGACGGTGGTTCGATTCCACCTCCGCCGTTTTGAATCTTGGGCAGTTTCGTTCACCCCACTTTGCCCATGTCTTTCGGAAGAGACACTAAAAGCTGTTGGTCCAAACTCCTACGTTAGCTCAATAGTGGGCTGTTTGGAGTATAACTACTTGAGACTTGAGATCCTTATTTTTCAAGATTGTCGGAGCTTGGTAAAAATGCAAGTTTTTGCTTTCTAGGATGTTGTTGCTTTCTAGGATGTTGTTGCTTTCTAGGATGTACATTTTGTTTTTACTGTCACAGTTCTCATATGTTATGCTTCGGCTGGTATCTGTTTTTTAAATGCACAACTCATCTAACAAACTTGCGCAAAGTTAATTGTTGACAAGGACGCATGTTGATATTGCTATGGACATGTTCATATTGCCACGGACACATATTCATATTGCCAAGGACACATGTTCATATTGCGATGGACACGTGTTCATATTGCCAAGAACGCATGTTCATATTGCCATTGGACGCATGTTCATATTGCCATGGATGCATGTTCATATTGCCATCGACGCATGCTCATATTGCCATGGGTGTATGTTCATATTTCCAAGAACGCATGTTCATATTTCCAAGAACGCATGTTCATATTGTCATGGACGCATGTTCATATTGCCAAGAACGCATGTTCATATTGCCAAGGAAATATCCATATTGCCATGGACGTATATATTGATGACATTTACGTACAGTGAAACCTCACTATTAAGGTCACCCTGAGGACTGGGGCCAGTGATCTCAATAGCAAGGAGACTGTATTAGTAGGAGTAAATGTCTTATACTTTACTGTTATGGACATAATTTGGGACTGTCCCAGGGTGACCATAATGGTGAGGTGGCTGTATTACTGAGGTGACCATAATGGTGAGGTGGCTGTATTACTGAGGTGACCATAATGATGGGGTAGTTGTATTATTGAGGTGACCATAATGGTGAGGTGGCTGTATTACTGAGGTGACCATAATGGTGAGATGGCTGTATTACTGAGGTGACCATAATGGTGAGGTGGCTGTATTACTGAGGTGACCATAATGGTGAGGTGGCTGTATTACTGAGGTGACCATAATGGTGAGGTGGCTGTATTACTGAGGTGACCATAATGATGGGGTAGTTGTATTATTGAGGTGACCATAATGGTGAGGTGGCTGTATTACTGAGGTGACCATAATGGTGAGGTGGCTGTATTACTGAGGTGACCATAATGATGGGGTAGTTGTATTATTGAGGTGACCATAATGGTGAGGTGGCTGTATTACTGAGGTGACCATAATGGTGGGGTAGTTGTATTATTGAGGTGACCATAATGGTGAGGTGGCTGTATTACTGAGGTGACCATAATGGTGAGGTGGCTGTAAAGGGAGGTTTTATTGTATTTGTCTTGTACGAACACATTCCTGTCATATATATTTATGTATATATATATATATATATATATATATAAACAACTAAATCAAGGATACTGGATTGGAATGTTACAATATATTTCAGTGTTGTCTGTTTATCGCATGATTTTAAAGGCAACACAACATTTAACACCGTTCATGACATGACATATTTATTTAATTATAGTTAAACAAATACAGTTAACAACCAGGCCACCCAATCAGTACCTTCACTGTGTAAACCTACAAGCACCACAAGATTCTCCACAGCTAAGCTGTTGGCCATTCTGCCATGTGAATGCAACATTTCTACCTCCACAGGCAACCGCAGAATTTTCAGACCCCATGATTAAATAAAAATCGGCATTTCGGATATGTTGTCACTGCTAATTACTTTTAAAATAAGCAGCATAGATATGTCGTCTTAGCTGCGGTCTCTGAACTGACCAGGTTGAACGTCAAGACAGACATCATATGGCAGAATGACCAAGGCCATCTGGAATTAAGCATTTCAGAAGGTTCAACCTAACTTGACATTCTCCCCTGGGAAAGCACCGAGCCCTTCCCAATGCCTGTTCCTTCCCGTCTACATTTAGATCAGTGGTCTATGCCCCACACCCGTCACAGAGAAGGTCACGAGTGACGCGTACGTAACCCGCGTGTTCCCGTTTATAAAAGTCTGCAGGTGGAATACGTGTTTTATTTTTATCACCAAACTACTGCACGGTGGCCAAGTCTCAGGTTTGTGGTAATGATATTGAGTATCAATGGTCTGTCGTTGGACATGCTCCAAATGTTCACAAACAAACTACACTATTCACGAGGCATAACTCTACCGCCCTGTCCAGCTGGGGTACATCTCGCCTAAACGCCCTAATATTACACCTGGGAGCAATCCCCGCCCGCCACTCTGTCCCGCTTGTCTACATTTTCCATCCTTGTTGCCGCCGCCGCTGGCAAAATACTGCACAATTCTTTTATGGGCAGCGTACGTAGATATAACAGGACACTCAATACTGACATCATCTGCTACATTAAGACAAGTCACCGGTAGTTGACACAAAGACAATCACATTGTCTCTACTTAGCAGACACTGCTCACCGATATTTCACATAGACAGTTACATTGCCTCATCACAGCAGACCCTTTCCCTGCCTTTCAACACTGTTCCCGTTTCTGGCAAATTCCCCTCCCGGAGCCCCAAGGAAAAGCTTGGATATCTGCCAGCCAACGCAAATTAATACCATAGATAGGCACCTAGATAGATTGGTGTCGCATCATGATTTTACACATGCTAACACGTATCAGAAGGTGTGTGTAAATTTTGTGCCGATATCGAGATGTCAATTTGCACCAAGCATGCATTATATGTGCCAATTTGCAATTAATCAAATGCACATGGACCCAGGAGTGATGCACCAAACTTTTGAATATCTAATTTTATCCCAGCACATGCGAGACGAGTTCCAGAGAAATATCTTACACGCCGCGGGGTCAACATATTTCTCCAGGTTTTTTCTCTGGAAGGCGGTTGCCCTTCTTGGAAACCGCTGGACCAATTTAACAGGCTAATTAGTTGTACCCTCGAGAATCGAACCATGTGACACGGCTGTAGTAACACGCCCCGTAATACGGTATCATATGGGGGAGCAACAGTGAAACTCTTTTCAAGGGTCTGCCTACAAAATATTTACAATATTACACACATACGTACAGAGAATGTAAAGTAACCGGAGCTTTTAATAATTTACACCGATATTAAATAACATGCAGAAAGAGCATCACAATACCTCACCACCACACTGGTGATGCCTGCCAAATTACTCCACAATAATTAAACATCTCCTGACTGACAATCTTGGCGTGTGCCATCGTCAGTATCATATTGACAGATATATGAGGTAATCTGATTGTGCTGGGACAGGCAGCATGCGAATGTTTTCATTCAATAACTGATAAAATCTACTACAAGAAGTTTCCAGCATCATTAATCGTTTTCTGACGTCGCCCACAGTATGGAGGAAAGGTGAATCACGTGCAAAAACCTGGCATCACAAACACAATGCAACGTTCCTCAATGTAACCTATTTTCACTCGACTGTATGTGCTGAACGTTGGGCCGACGTTAGAACACTGACATGTACAGCATGGATGCACACAAGACAACTTCATATATGTCTCCCTACTAATTCACACTTGTCAAGTAAAAAAATGCACGTGTCAGTTTCCATTAGACCCTGGAGACAGCTAGGCAGTGCAAAAAACTCTTCACAAACGTGGGGTCATATTTACATGCTTCAATGAGCTGTCAATCAAATCTTAATGAACTTCATCTGAAAGGCCAAGTGTAACCCGGATGATCATAATAATATACAGCGACAGGTTTATCTAATGTCTTATGACCACACAAAGGAGATTTTGCATTCTGATATTTTAGGAAGCCATCTCTAAGAGAACAGCTGAAGTGAGGCTTGGCTGAACTGCAGAATCTGAAGAGTTTGGCACAGCCCCATTGTGAACTCGTTACAAAATAACGGAGAGAAAATAGCGAAAGTTTTTATCTTAATACAACTGTTTTATGAAAGTCATTTAATTCATTCTCACTGACTAGACTACACGTCACCATGGTAACATCTCCTAGGAGATGAAGACGTGTATGGTTCAAGTTTACAATATTTAGTGCTAGATGATAAACCACGAAGAGGTTAAGGACCAGCTGTTTTACATTATGGCTGCCATTTCCCTGCCTTGATACTCTGCAAGTGCACAACACTGCTGCAGAAATGTTGCAGGGAGATATCACCTTCCCAGATTCGATGAAACTTGTGTGAATTTCATTCCGACAAACCAGTAACACAAACAACAAAGCTTCCTCCATGTTCATGTCACCGACAGCAGCTTTTTGGTCTACCAAGAACATAAAATAGTCTCACTAAATCTGCCTTGGCCTCATTTTATGTCAGATCTTTTTTCACTTGACAAGTCATGATAAACTTGCTGAATAAAAAGGGACCAAAACATCTGAATACAAATGGGCTATGTTGATGTGACACATTGTTCAGAAGTTGCTGTCGTCAGCGTTAACAAAGTAGGTGTGGCTGGGCCTTGTCCGATCACCTGAGAACGTACTGGCACTCACGGCAATCTAGGGCCGCGGGCGTATTCTATAAATGCCAGATGCAGAAAGGGCCTAAATTCACAATACATACCTGATTGTACTGGAATGGGTAATGTGAAATAAGAAAATGAAACAATAACTTCCCTTCACTATGTATTATGATGGCACAGGGCCATAATCAGTCTACAAGAATATAACATGTAATACATATACATTTCCATAGTGGAATCTTTGTCGACACACCTAGTACGTAACATCACATATAAAACATAACCAGTTAAAATGGCTGCTCCTCGATCACCCAAGTCACATGACAACAGAACGAGCGCGTAACGAGATTACACATTTAGATGTACAATTTGATATGGCACATTTCTTACCCATCCACACCGGGCAATCGACATTTTGAAAAACAAGTTTTGATAGTTTAATTTTGATAAATAATTTCTATAACATGATATCCGGATTGTTGGGTCAAACATTGTTACCCAATGAAGCAGAGAGCATTGTTATTTGTGAGGGAAGACTCGGAAACTTCATCATATGATTCCCCTTCCACCCAGATGCATTCCCGTTCCCGGAAAGCCCCCGGCAGAGTCCACCCAGTTGGGATAAGTTTCACCCAGCTCCTCCCACGCACCCGGAATCTCCACAAGCATCCCATCAAATATCCCACCACTACAACATTACACGATCTTCCGGTTTTTTTTACTGATCTATATCGAGACAGGAGGAATTTGAAAGACGCCGATGTTGAAGCATTGTCAACATTACCTGTATTTAATAAAAATGTGCTTTGGCAGAAACTGCATAAAATTACTGATACTTACTCATTATAAAGCTGCCAATTATAAAACAGTCTCGCAGAACTGCAAAAACAACTCCATCCATTGTAATAATTGTGAAAACATTAACATATAAGTTGATATGAATACCTCATATTTTATCAGAGGCATGCCTACATCCCGTGGGTCCTGAGGGCCTGTCCTACGAATGTAGATCCTATCACATTCCCATTTCACCTGGTTTGCCATCTTGCTAAAATACCACCATTGAAGACACTGGCTTTTCATGCTGGCCCCGCATAGAAAACACAGACCAAACGGCTGTTCTCATTTACAAACTGCAGCATAATCTTAAACAATCCACATATCAACAATAAAATTATCAAAGTCGTCTTTACCACGAGACAGCCAGCCATGTACTGCTTATAGGACTGAATTTTACAGAAACTGGTCTCAGCTTTGCATCAAAACATCCATTTCTGAATTCGTAGCCTAATTCCTTCTTTGTTTTAGACAATATTATGAAATGGACAAAAACCCTCCCTTCAGTATATCTACTCATTTACAGAGAGTCACATATCATTACAATTTAGCAAATATAGCAGAACTCTGAAGACAAATACATACAATTTACCCACTGTCACAATAATTACATTACACTGCAATTATTAACTTAATTAACCTATGATTTGTCGCCAACGTAAAATGAGCTGCACGGTATGTGATCTACTCATAATGAGCATGCACGATATGAGCCCACAGACATTCGCTCAACCACAGACAATTACATAAATCCCTAACATAAGGTATTACTCGGAGGCTCACTCTCCATCTCCCCTGGCCTGCTGCTGCCATCTGGTGGTTGCATCAAATCACCCGTATCGTGCATCACATGTCCATCATGTGACGTCTGTATTCCACTGTGGTCACATGACGACTGTACTTCACTGTCACATGACGGTGACATCGCAGCGTTGTGTTCGCTGCTGTCACTATTACTAGCAACGCTGCACTTCTGCAGTGACAACTGAATGTCGCCCCCGAGACTATCGCTGCTCAGCTGTGACTTCGGCGATGCGGTTGCCTCTGTGCTGCCCCCTAGCATCAGGTCGGATGTCATACTGCTGCTGCTGGGAAATGACCAGGAGTGGGTCTTCTTTGGACTGGGGAACGACTCTGAGCTGTCGATGCTCCAGGGATAGGGAGAAGACAGCGAGCCAGGAGCAGAAGGCAGGGGAAGCTCCGTACCTTCATAGCTCTCCACACTCGTCTCTGACCAGTTGCGCCCCTTGGGTCCAGTCAGGGTGTCTGATTCAGTGCTGGTGAGAGACGTGTGTCTGTATGGAGACTGGTCAGATTCGAGACTGTCGATACTGGACAGCGACCTGTTGCGTTGTTTGTTCAGCGCCGTTGTCTGATCAAGTGAGTCAAGGCTTGACATGGATGAGTGACTCGGCGAGCCACGGCGTCGACGCGACCAGTGCTTCAGGTGGATGCGCATGTGTCTCGTGATCATGTCTCGACGCGGCGCAGCATACGGACACTGTGGGCATTTGTACGGCTTCTCCCCAGTGTGGGTACGCAGGTGTGTGTGTAGATGGTCACTTCGACTGAACACTTGGCTGCAGATGTGGCACTCGTATGGCTTGAGTCCCGTGTGTAGGCGCATGTGCCGTGTGAGCATGTCACTACGCGAGAATGCGCGATTGCACACTTTACACAGATGCACCTTGTTGCTGTCACCGGGGCCCTTGGTGACCACCTCCGACGGGAGGTGGTTCACCATGTGGTTTGCGAGGTAGTTGTAGGAAGGGAACGCCTGCCCGCACACCGGACAGACATACGTTTTGTCCTCGGCCCGACGCTGCTCCTCCACTTTCTCAGTGAATGGGCAGTAAACAATCTTTGATGGGTCCGTCTTCATAGCCTTCACACCATCGACTGCCATTGGTTGCTGTGGCAACGGTTGCTGCGGTAACTTCAAGTGCTGCGGTGGCATGCCCCGATTGCAGAGGGGCCACTGAAGGGGCATGCCGGGGGGTGCTATGTGGCCCGAGGGGAAGGGCAAGAAGAGAGGTTGGGGTACAGGGGTATGGAATGGTGCCACTTGCAAGTGGGTGAAAGATGGGTGTTTTAACATGCTTGAGAATGGCGGCAGTGGTGCAGAGCCATCTGGTGACTGGTATGGTAACCGGCTGTGTGAATCGATCGACTGCGATCTTCCGATCTTCTCTAGGTTGGTTCTCTTGCACTTTGTTAGCGAGCTGCCTTCCAATGAAGCGGCACCACTGTCTTCCTTTCTGGATCCCCAATCAACCCACCTTGGCATTCCCTTACACTCCGCCCTGCGCGGTGACCCAACAGACACATCAGCAATGCCACCGCCTTCAGCATCCGTCTTCTGATTAGTCTGTTCGATGCTCGGACTGCTTGCCAGATGGCTCGGCGAGTGGAACTGGAAGACATTCCTCTGGCAGCGCGGACTCGCCGAGTGAGGGAGGAATGGCGACAAACTGAGAAGTGGTGATGCAAACACAGACGTGTCTGATTCAATGTCGAGCACAGAGTCGCTGCTAAACGGCGAAGTTGGTTCCGTTTTTATCATCAGCGTATCCGGCATGCCCATGCCTCCTGGTGGATGCTTGCACATATCGATAGCTTCATGGTCAGGCTCCTCAGATTCGGTGCTCACGCTGAACGTAAAACTGTTGTTTCTCCCAAAACTGCCACCGGGACTCGGTGTATCCAGAGGTTGCTTGTCTAAGAAGACATCATCGTCAGTCGATTGACGCATGCTCTCCAGACTGCGCTGGTAACGCTTCTGCAGGTATTTCTTCAGCTTCAGCTGTTTGTTCATCAGTCCCATATTCTGCTGTCTCGTTTTCGGAGACCCTGGATTAGTGGCACCATCTTCAGTGTGCGTGCCATCACCCGTGCTCTGAGTTCGACCCATCGTCTCATCTTTGGGCTTCCTCGACACCACCGAGTCAGAATGCCGTCGTAGCCAGTAAGTTTTTGGCGATGACTGATGATCGTGGCTCCCTCTTGTGTTCATCCCAAAGTGCCATATAAAGGGAACAATGGGTTTCTCGCTCATCAGTTCCGAGGGAGTCAGGTCAGCGCTGTGACTGTGAGTCAGATTGAGTGCATCTGAGTGTTTTGTCTGTTCAGGCCGCTGCGGGTCATGGGGTGTCAGTTCGACTTCCATCGGGTCACCGGGATAACTCGTCTCGTCCGACTGCGTGGGTGAAGTCTGCTGGAATGTTTCTGTGTGCGGTGACATGTCCATATGTAGTGTCTTATCCCCGGGCTGGGGAAACGACCGAGATGTAGCATGACCAGCCTGCCACGCGTGGGGCTGTGTCGCCTTTTCGATCTCATAGATGGCGCTGTCTGAATTTGTCCGCTGCTTCTTCGCATTCTTTGGTATGCCGAGCATGTTGGGAATGGGCCAGTCGAACGTCCGCATGGCCGTCTGCACGAATGGCGGTGTGCAGCTGTGGCCGAATGCATCACGAGGTGGCAGCACCGGGTGTACAATGATATTTGGAATGCTGTGAAGCATGTGCGGGATGCCTGGCGCCATTTCGTAGCGATCCTTTGTGCTAACTGCACCGAACTCGGCCCAGGATGCGGGACAGTGGGCTGTCGGTGGTTGCGCCTCGTTCCACTCCCTCACGCGCTGCTTGGCAGCTTCACGTTCCCCCGGTTCCTTGCCCATCATTATGACACGAGTTCAAGGCCACTTCACTAAGGTGAAACGACGCAGCGAGTCCTGGTCACTTGTGGGAATGCGCCCCGTTGGCTGTGGTCTGGTTCTGTCATCACACATCTCTGCGGGCAGGTCAGGGCAGGTCACTGCACGCACGTCAGAGGTGTCCTGAAACAGAACGGTTGACATCGTTAGGGATGCCAGGTAAGAAACACATAGCTCTTTTTCAAATCTTTAAAACCGAGTGGGTGCGTTAAACTACTGACTGACCTACATCAGAGTTTCTGTCTGCTATTTTAAATGTCTACTATAGTCTACTGTGTAGATGTGTGCGCGCGCATGCGTGCGTAAGGTTGTTTCAAAGAGTAACATTTTGCGCATGTTTTACCAGCCAATTTGTCTGTAACAAAACTCAGTGGAGTTGATCAGTGTTCCAGTAGGTTTACTACACTTGTCTTGTGCTTGGGACAGCGCTATTACTTCAGTGGAGTGGAGATGATCGGTGTTCCAGTAGGTTTACTACACTTGTCTTGTGCTTGGGACAGCGCTATTACTTCAGTGGAGTGGAGATGATCGGTGTTCCAGTAGGTTTACTACACTTGTCTTGTGCTTGGGACAGCGTTATTACTTCAGTGGAGTGGAGATGATCGGTGTTCCAGTAGGTTTACTACACTTGTCTTGTGCTTGGGACAGCGCTATTACTTCAGTGGAGTGGAGATGATCAGTGTTCCAGTAGGTTTACTACACTTGTCTTGTGCTTGGGACAGCGCTATTACTTCAGTGGAGTGGAGATGATCGGTGTTCCAGTAGGTTTACTACACTTGTCTTGTGCTTGGGACAGCGCTATTACTTCAGTGGAGTGGAGATGATCGGTGTTCCAGTAGGTTTACTACACTTGTCTTGTGCTTGGGACAGTGCTATTAGTTCAGTGGAGTGGAGATGATCGGTGTTCCAGTAGGTTTACTACACTTGTCTTGTGCTTGGGACAGCGCCATTACTTCAGTGGAGTGGAGATGATCGGTGTTCCAGTAGGTTTACTACACTTGTCTTGTGCTTGGGACAGCGCCATTACTTCAGTGGAGTGGAGATGATCGGTGTTCCAGTAGGTTTACTACACTTGTCTTGTGCTTGGGACAGCGCCATTACTTCAGTGGAGTGGAGATGATCGGTGTTCCAGTAGGTTTACTACACTTGTCTTGTGCTTGGGACAGCGCTATTACTTCAGTGGAGTGGAGTTGATCAGTGTTCCAGTAGGTTTACTACACTTGTCTTGTGCTTGGGACAGCGCTATTACTTCAGTGGAGTGGAGTTGATCAGTGTTCCAGTAGGTTTACTACACTTGTCTTGTGCTTGGGACAGTGCTATTAGTTCGTCTTCTCAAATTGTTACAGTGAAATAAAAATGTGTGTGCGTGCATGCGTGCGTGCGTGCGTGCGTGCGTGCGTGCGTGCGTGCGTGCATGCTCTGATGTGTGAACCAAACTGCCATAGAACCAACTAAATATGCATGTTACCTTCGAACCAACCACACCCACAGACTGTCTACAGAACTTTCCAGACAGAACACTGAAAAACGTGATTCAAGTTTCTTTGCAAACTGTTCAGTCATTCATCGACTGTGAAGTTTTGTTGACAATGATAGGATTGCTTAGTCTAGAACTTATCTTACAAACCCAATAACACAACCTAATGTGAACCCAAATTCAGGCCAGAGAGATGGGCACCTTCTGATTGATCCTGTGCACCAATACATCAATGTGGTAATAATCGGCTCTAAACTGTCTGAGGAGATCATACAAAACCAGACAGAAACATTGCTAAACGTCACCTGAGTGACAGGATGGCTAGCCAGCAGTTGACAATGACAATTATCACAATCATTACCTGTAGTTAATTGATGCCAGGTGACAAACCTCCTGCATGGTTGCTATTGACAGTGATACTATTACACAAGGAGAGGTGGAACAAACCTTCCTAGTAGACGCCAGCCAATTTTAAATTAAATCTCTGACTGACAGCTCAGTGATAGATTGTTTTCTATTTCTGTTCTTTCCCAAAACGTCTGTCCCATTGTGTGTCTATATGTCCCACACCCAACAAGGATCATCTTCAGTTTCCCAGGTAGACAGACGGGCAGGTGACATGTGGCATCCTATACACCAGCCTTCAACAACAGTACAGTAGTATGCTTAATGCTGGGCACACATTGCTAAACTTTTGTTGCGAGTTGTGTGTTTATTTGTCTTTAAATTGATCAGTTATGCAATATTCGCAAAACTTGAGCCGCTTGTTGATTTGGCCGGTGCAACGGTTGTTGAACTGTTGTTGCTCACTTAGAACATTTTATTGCGAAAACAAATTTTGTGTAATGTACACTGACCCAGTCACACAACGCGAGAGACTCGCAACAAAATTTTAGTAATGTGCGCCTAATTTTAGTTGTTGTTTTGTCATCAACCTGCATTAGTTTTCGTCAAATCCTAAAAATTTTTTCAAGAAAATTTGCATGAAAGATTTTTTCCATCAACTGTTACCCAAACAAGCTTCTTCGTATACGAGGGACCCTTCCATCATTGACAGGGTTGAAAAAAATCATGATTTTATTTTATTTATTTGATTTTTTTTAAATCTGGTATATAGAAATTGATATAGATGTTTATATTTATAAACTCTTTCAAACGTGTTCTATTCAAATCGATTTGGGTACTTGTCTTAACAGAGGGTACATGATTTTTGCTTATATAAAGACATTAGACAATGTCCACAAGGCCTCAACCCCTGTAGTTGCATAATCTGTTTTGGAAAGGAAAGCATGCTGTGTGTCTGTGGCTGTAGCAGTGATAATTATTGTTTGCTGAGAGGGTGGATTAGCACCTGTCCAGGACTCTGTGTACTCTAAGGGTCACCAACCAGACTGCAAACTGGTACAGTATTAAACAACTGAATCAACATACTGAATTGGTAACAACTAGCACAAGCTCTAAGTGGACTTTAACTCAGGGCTTCTGACTTAAAAAGATACTTCCTCTGGAAGACAAGTTTGTGTGGCTTCACTACATTCAGAAAGGGAATAGCTCAAACATACACAATGTCATAAAATATTTGACTATCAGGCTATCTGGTATCAATACACAAGTGTGCGCACTTTGTGCTTTTGTATTAAAAAACATACAAAACTTTGTTGATCTCGATGCTTGTAAACAATTATTTGTGTTAAATTCATATAAACCAGCGATTAAAAAAATCGGAAGTAAAAAAATAATAAATCAATGATTTTTTTGGAGTGATTTAAATCATGATTTAAATCAAATGATTTAAATCAAACGACCCTGATCACTGACAACATCATTTGCTGCTAGTCATCCACTAGACATTTTTATCTGAGCACACACAGCATTACTGTCATAGTCCTCCACTATGGCCACATCCATGTTCAGAAATAATTTTCCAGATAGCAATAAATTGTCAAAATCACTGGCATTTTGTTTGTATTATATAAACCCAGAGGTACATTACTGACTTGTCCCTACATGTACACAGTTACTGGGTGGGGTGGAGGGAGCATGCATTAAATTCACAGTCTACCACAACTTGCCCTACACCTGCAAATGTACACATGATGTTGTGTACATCTGCAACAATATGTTAATGGGGAAAAGGTAGTTGTAATTATGCATGTAATTTAATACTGTATCATTTGTATGATAGTAACATTGTACGGGAAGTTGCTGATCCTGTTGTACTTAGGTCATTAGTCATCTCATAGCACATATATATCAATCATATTGGCCTTGTATCTACCAGTGGATGACTTATGAGGTTATACTACAAAAAGCCCCTAGGCCTAAAATAGGAGTGGTTTATTTTCTAAGTTTTCCTTCTCTGGAGTTAGTGAATCCATGAAATATTTTTTTTATTTCCATGTGTAGGATCTTTTACTTTTCCCCTCACATAGACACCAGACACACAAGCACCCTGTGCCCACACAACCCTGTGCCCACACCAACTGTTTGTCTGCACCACCCCTATGCCCACACCCACCCTGCACTCACACCAACCCTGTGTCCACACCCACCCTGCATCCACACCAACCCTGTGCCCACACCCACCTTGCATCCACACCAACCCTGTGTCAACACCCACCCCGCACTCACACCAACCCTGTGCCCACACCAACCCTGTGTCCACACCCACCCTGCACTCACACCAACCTTGTGCCCACACCCACCCTGCACTCACATCAACAGTGCCACACCCACCCTGCACCCACACCAACCCTGTGCCCACACCCATCCTGCAATCACACCAACCCTGTGCCCACACCCACCCTGCACTCACACCAACCCTGTGCCCACACCCACCATGCACCCACATCCACCCTGCACTCACACCAACCCTGTGTCCATACCCACCCTGCACTCAAACCAATCCTGTGCCCACACCCACCTTGCACCCACACCAAACCTGTGCCTACACCCACCCTGCACCTACACCCACACCCACCCTGCACCCACACCCACCCTGCACCCACACCAACCCTGTGTCCATACCCACCCTGCACTCAAACCAACCCTGTACCCACACCCACCCTGCACTCACACCAACCCTGTGCCCACACCCACACCAACCCTGTGCCCACACCCATCCTGCAACCACACCAACCCTGTGCCCACACCCACCTTGCACCCATACCAACCCTGTGTCCACACCCACACCAACCCTGTGTCCACACCCACCCTGCACTCACGCCAACCCTGTGTCCACACCCACCCTGCACCCACACCAACCCTGTGTCCACACCCACCCTGCACTCACACCCACCCTGCACCCACATCAACAGTGCCACACCCACCCTGCACCCACACCAACCCTGTGTCCACACCCACCCTGCACCCACACCAACCCTGTGTCCACACCCACCCTGCACCCACACCAACCCTGTGTCCACAACCACCCTGTGCCCACACTTTATCGCTGTTTGTTTGTTGCTTCCCCTTTCCCCTCCCTCCTTATTCCTTTCCCTGTTTGTAATGTGTATGTGTACATGTGTTATACAATCATAAATCACTGATATATTAAACATTATTTTTATTTGGTAGCTGCTTTCACCTGAACTGACCCCCATATTACCTGAATTGCTACAGTTACCCCTGGGGCATACACCCCCATACGATCCACACTAAAATTACTGGCACGCTGACAATAACTGATCTACAATCTCATAACACATGAGTAACTTTGATAGACTATATCTTAGAACATCGTTTATTTACATTCTGCGATTCACAGTTGATACACCACGCAGGTGTGAACAAAGTAACATAAATTCTCAAGTAGGAGTCAGTTATGTTACAGTTCGTTTAGCAATGATGTTGGCAGAAACTTGAAATTTGTTTTGTTGAGTAAATTGTTATTTTTTACTATGGGAAAGGTTGCCAAGCTGAAAGAGTTAAGTGGGAGAAGGATCTTTAAGCCTGCCTCTTTCAGGTGCATAGTCATCCACAGCAGGGCCTTTTCAATCCAGTGTTCAGCCATTTATTTCATAGTACGTTCTCACAATCAACAATCAACCTGGAAGTGTTTGAGTGGCAATTTGTAATCATTGGATGTGATATTTTCAATTTCTTTCAGTATTAATTGCATAAGGATCCTGCTCAATGTTGGCCTAGATGTGTTTGTGGTAGTGAGAAGACCACAACTGTACAACACAGTTAGAGATATTCACTGAATTTATACAGACAACTAAACAACCGATAAACCATGGGGGGGGGCATAATGTGATTTAGCACAATCTCCTGGTTGATTTAGCACATACGAATCACATCCTGCTGGTCATATATTTGTAAAATTAGTAAAGGTTGTCATCTTTAACGAATAAGTAGTGAAGATTCTTCATTGTTTACAGTTTGGTATATTGGTTGAAACTCAGTAGTTTAGCACTTTATTCACATATTGTATTATTAGCATAATGATGTTTATTGTGTAAAGGAAAATATAAATTACATACTTATAGAAATAACACATGCAGGTGCAGGTTGTGACAGTTTCACTACAAATTCAAAATTCTCAGTATCGTTCATTCACAATCTTTCGTTACCTAAACTATGTTAGATTTTGGTTGGTCACGCATCTACGTATATCCAGGGCAGCATATATAATTTTTTCCACCGCAAAGCTTGCCAAGTGGACTGTGACGCTAGTAAAAATACCCCGTATGTAACGCCATGCATGAGCTGTCAGCTGAATCAGCTGTATTGTGACTTGTTTCCAGCCCCTTAATGCAAGTGTTTCTCACTTCTCCAAGTTTTTTCAACTATGATTGTGGGTTTGACCCAAAATGTAGTTACGAAATACTTTGGTGAAAAACATAAAACTGTGCCAAGGTTAGGTAAATATTAGTGACCATTTCGTACCTGTGCTGTTACAACACTGTTAGTGTTTTGATCAAGCGTATTATGTCCTACTTTAGTTATCAGAAATCTTTCGCAGGTCGTTCACCTAAGGGGTGGGTGGTCGCTTTAGGACTCTATGAAGGAGGGCTATAACCTTAATTGGACCAGGAGACGTTTACCTCACCTTATTATATGAGCTGGTAAAAAACTGATATATACATTTAAAAGACCACATCACATACTATGCATCCTACCACCATAACTCACCACCATCATAACAACTTACCACCACTACAATTCACCACCACAACAACACACCACAACTCACCACTACAACAACTCACCACTCACTACCACTACAACTCACCACCACTATAATTTACCACCACTATAATTCACCACCATGACAACTCACTACCATGACAACTCACCACCACAACAACTCACCACCACTACAATTCACCACCACTACAACACACCACCACTACAATTCACCACTACAACTCACCACCAAGACCCCTCACTGCCACAACTCACCCCCATGACAACTCACAACCACTATAACTCACCCCCATGACAGCTCACCACCACTACAATTCACCACCACTACCACCACTACAACGTACTACCAAGACAACTTACCAAAACAACTCACCACCACTATAACTCACCACCATGACAACTCACCATCACTACAACTCACACTAATAATAAGAATTTATATAGCGCCTGAATCCACTTAAAATAAAAAGCTCTTGGGGGCTTTACATAAAAGTGCATACGTTAAATGTCTATACATAGCTAAGAGAATAAACTTTGTAAAACATTCTAAATTTAAAAAAACAAAACAAAAAGACATTAAAATCATAATACATCTATAATAATTATATATATATATATATATATATATATATATATATATATTAATAATTTCAATGCTTTATGTATATATATATATATATATATATATATATATATATATATGTGACACAAGCTGGAGCAGGATTGGTGGGAGTGCCTGGCCAACGTTTCGGTTCCGCATAGGTTTCTTTCTGTTGATGTTAATCACCTCCTTTATTTTCCTCCTGTGCCATTTCTCCTCGTGGTCTAGAATTTTAACGTCCTAACACATTCACAGTGTTACAAGAGAGCGAAGAAGAACAATTCACACACCATCTGAACTCAATGGACAAGAACATTAAGTTCACCGTAGAACCAGAACAGGACAATACGTTAGCCTTTCTAGACACATGTATATGCCTGACTTCCCTGAAAGATGATGGATCAACCAAGGTTAAGATATATTGGAAAGCAACCCACACAGACCAGTATTTGAACTGGGATTCTAATAACCACTTAGAACACAAACGATCAGTGGTTAGGACATTGCTCCAAAGTGCAGAAAACCTGTTAACAGAAGAGGAGGACAAGAATGTAGAGGTGGATGATATCATGAAAGTGCTGAAAGCAAACGGTTATAAAACTTGGGTGTTTAACACCACACAACCAAGGAGAAAGAAGGAGTACACCACCACAGAAACCAGCATAAGACAACATGCCATAGGTCTGCCCTACATTAGTAAACTATCAGAACAATTAGCAAAGATTTTCAAGTCCTATGATATCCCAGTTTACCACAAACCTGTTGGTGCACCCAAAAGACAGCAAAGTGTAGGGTGGTATATGACATACAATGCCCAGAATGTGACCAACACTATATAGCAGAAACAGCCAGAACAGTTGGCACAAGAATTAAAGAACATCTATCTTGTCGCCAACCCCTATCAGCTATAAGTGAACACAAACTGAACACAGGCCATCAGTGTTCTATGAAGGACGTTAAAATTCTAGACCAAGAGGAGAACTGCGATTGAAATATTCAGATCGAATAACAAATTTCTTGAGAGGTAATTATGTTTAATAATAATAAAAAAGATATGTCTTTAAATGTTTCACCATATGTTACAGTCTGCAGCAGCGATACAATGACAAGTGACTTCTCTGTTGATTTTAATGAGCGAGTTGGCTGATGTTTTCCCACAATATCACTTATGTATGCCAGTGCTGATCCATTGAGCACCTTATACGTACAAGTGTTGATGTTCAAATGGAGCCGGTACGTTACTAGAAGCCAGTGCAATTCATGTAACACAGGCATTATGTGTTCGCTCTTGCGTGTCCGTGAGATCAGGTAAGCAGTGCAGTTCTGCACATGCTGTAAACATTCAATTAGTTTCTGCGGAGAACCTTGCAGCAGAGCATTTCCACAGACCAGGCGCGATGTTACCAGTGCCTGGATCAGAATCTTGCAGGTGTCATCAGTGATGTACTGCCTGATTGGGCCAATGTTTCGGATATGGTGATTACTTCTGCATGCTGACTGATTAATATCATGTAGATTGTTGACGTTCAGATGGTTTTTCAAACGGTGTTCAACTACTTTCTTGAGAAGCTTCGACACATACGGTAGGTTGGAGACGGGCCGATAATTGCTCAGCTCTTCATTGTTGAGACCCAGCCTTTTAAACAATGGCCTTAAGACTGCTCGTTTGAAATACTCCTGCACCACTGGCATAGCCAATGATTTGTTGATTATACTGTGATCAACGGCACAAAGTTATCGAGGCACTGCCTCAAAAGCCAGGTGGGAATCGGATCCAAATCACACAACTTGTTGGGCGCATTTGTGATGATTCGCTTCAGCTCATCGTGGGTGGCTGATGAAAACTTCTCAAGCGGGATTCCGTCACACTTGACGTTAGTGTTCAATGCAGTTTTGCAGATGTCACATGGGTTGACGATATTAATGTTGCGCTGTATAGTAGCAACTTTTGTCATGTAAGTCATTGAAAATGTTTGCCAACTGTTCTGCCAATGTAAAAATTGGTAATATTACGTGTCTTGTATTTTTCATCACATACATCGCCAATTTAGACAAATTGTTTTTGGTCTTTGCTGCAGTCTCTAATCTTTGCAGAAAAGAAATGTTTCTTCGCACTGATCAGTAGCTTGTTGACTGCATTGTACTGTTCTCTGAATAACTGCCGATGAACAGCCAGTTTTATTCGCCGCCACTACCTTTCTGCTTTTTAGCACATGTTTTTAGCCTGCCTCGGATCAGTTGAATACCATTGAGTATTCGGCCTTAGTGTTACCAGCTTTCTTTGTAAGGGAGCATGTTGGTCGGCAACAGATTCAATTCCTGTAGTGTAGGCGTATACAAGTTCATCGAGCGGGTTATCAGTGTTGTTTAAGATGGATACTAGATCATTGATAAATTCTGGTATACGAATGTCCTGAAGTGACCTGCTGGCGAACACTAAGGCAACTCACCACCACTATAACTCACCACCACGACAACTCTCCACCATGACAACTTACCACCACTACAACTCACCACCATATTAACTCACCACCTTGACAACTCACCATCATGACAACTCACCATCAAGGTAACTCACTGCTACTACAACTCACCACCATGACAAATCACCATCATTACAACTCACCACCAAGATAATTCACCAAGAAAACTCACCACCACTACAA
Organism: Lamellibrachia satsuma; assembly: GCA_033239005.1. Classification (NCBI taxonomy): domain Eukaryota; kingdom Metazoa; phylum Annelida; class Polychaeta; order Sabellida; family Siboglinidae; genus Lamellibrachia; species Lamellibrachia satsuma. The sequence goes on along the minus strand of BSQZ01000030.1, from coordinate 409,628 downwards.
CTCACCACAACAACTCATCACCACAACTAACTACTACTACAACTCACCACCACAATAACTCACTACTACGACAACTCACTACCACTACAACTCACCGTCACAACATCTCACACCACTACAACTCACTGCCACTACAACTCACCGCCACTCCAATTCACCACCACGACAACTCACCACCATGGCTACTCGCTGCTATGACAACTCATCACCATGACAACTCACCTTTACCCACTTTATGTCACAGCCATTCCTTATGTCAGTCAACCAGACTGTACATAAAATAGACAAAAAACTTGTTGTCACATGAATCTGGTACAATATGACAAGTAGATTGTAAGAATACAATCACGACTACAGTTTACAATATTCACAAGACACTGTGTGGTTGAAACACAATATCATTGATACAGCAATAAATGGCACCCACTCGCGACGTAAAACTAAGTTATTTCCTAGTGATCACTTGTCCTCTGCATCTAACCCCAGACATCTCTGTAAAACACTTATAGTATTTTGTCTTAGAGAAATAATATGCTAAAACTCTATTCAATTAATTTGTCCCATTATTAATTAAGTTTGTAGATGTTTAAATCTGTACTGCGTGAACAGTTTAAGTAGTATGCGCAGTCAGTTAAAATCATCAAAGTAATTTATTTTGGTCATTAAATTGGGAAAGTTACATAAATGTGAATAGCCTAATATCAAAATATAATGAGCAGGACCACTTTTGCCCTTTTCCTAATTTTTTGGCTGAATCTAGTAAAGAATAATGCAATAGTTTGTCCGATGATTTCAACACAACTAAATAACACATCTGCTAGCATGTCGTAGTGGATATTAAATAGGTTAGGTTTTTAACGAAATGAGTCTGAATTGAGGCGGTATCTTTTATATTCAGTTGGAAGCCTTTTTTCCAAAGGCACTGCCCATTTATTGCTAACCTTGCACCACTTTGCAAAGACATTTCTCTGCAGTACGAAAGGTCACCAAAATATCCCTTGTCTCATTAAAGGCCTTTCAAAAGCCAACCCAATTAGTGAGGATCACGATAACCTAAACATGAAAATCCTTAACAACATCTGACCTTTCTGGATTTTGATACTGTCAACTAGACTGATGAACGACGCCACTGTGAAGTATCCCTGTGATGGCTCAGTGTAACGGACAGGAAGTAGATTTTCTAATTGACACCTGTCCTATTATTACAAGACAGTTCACTGAAAATCTAAGTGATATCATGGGTTTGTTTAAATATTTATCATAATTTCATACATTACTAGTGATTTTTATTAGGCAGATTTTTAAAAAGTAGAACCAATTATCGTGCCCCAAAAAATACGAGGAACTGAATCCAACTTGCCAGACATTGAGGCATGTCCTACACATCCAGACATTGAGGCATGTCCTACACATCCAGACATTGAGGCATGTCCTACACATCCAGGTTATAGAGCTACAAGTATTCTATTTACACAAATTTGTTTTTCCTACCACAGAGGGCAAGATTTTGTAAAATACCATTACCAATCCACCATTATTCTTCTATTAGTAAAACAGCATTTTATTACAGAAAACATGTCTCACATGTCATAACAATCACAGCGGAATGACCACAGGTCAATGTCAACATTGCCATAGGTCAAGGTCGACACAATGAGTGGCTGACCCACTGCAGCTATGGATGCATCCCAGAAGACCACCAGGGGTTGGAAGATGTTAGACTCCGCACTCAAATGTTGCACAACCAGAGCACTTGGGGGAACCGAACGTTGCCCAGTCTCTTAGAAAACAAGCACTCGGGTGACCTGCACATATCTACAAGCATTCAGATCACCTGCACATATCTAGCACTCTGGTGACCTGCACATATCTACCACATATATGACCTGCTGCAAGTTCTACTCTTCTACGTTTACTGCTGCTTGTGGTTGTACCTGTAGGTGCTTCCTAAATTTGATTGTTTTTATTGTCTCATTTCAGAATAATTTTGTGGAAAATCTAATCAATCTAGTATTCGCTATGACATGCTAGCCCATTTGTGCAAATGTATTATTTAGGTTTTGTGAAATCATCAGACAAATTATTAAATTGTTTTTGATTGGATCCAGTCAAAATTGGTGAGAAAAGGGCACAAGTAGCCCAGCTCTATGTACTATGACATAAGTTACCCGGTGTAACGACTGAACTCAATTCTGAAAATTGTTGTACATCCCTTTAAAAAACACTGGTTACAACCTTTCCCTAACTCCTATAAAATAAACTCCACTCTAGCTTGTGGTTGTTATTATTGTGTCCTGGAATACAAAGCTCAAGTGTGCGTATGTATCTCAACGTTTCACCTAAACCACTCATATGTGTTCAATGCAAAGTCAACTGATTGTAGACAAAACAGAATAACGGTGTTCAGTGTCTCAAATCTAGTCTTGTGTCAGTTACACAAACAAAGGAATAGTAATAAAAATATATATTAATAGCACAATACAAAAAATCCCCCCAGCCACCTTTGAATTAACCTCATGTCTTTGTTGCCAATCACAAAGACTGACAACTGCCTAGTAAACTTCTCTATAAAAGAAGGGTATATTGCAATATTAACAACAACCAGCTTTTTAAAGAAATGTTTATGACACCAGCCGACATGGTTAGCCTTCTGTCAAATTATGCAATGTTGGGTAAAATATGGGTACTTAAATGTGCATGTGTAGCTAAAAACATGCAACTGACCTGCTTGTTAAAGTAGTTGTAATGTTGGGCAATATTGGGTAAAATATGGGTACTTAAATGTTCATGTGTAGCTAAAAAAACATGCAATTGACCTGCTTGTTAAAGTAGTTGTAATGTTGGGCAATACGGGGTAAAATATGGGTACTTAAATGTTTTTAGTGTAGCTAAAAACGTGTGCAATTAACATGCTCATTAAACTAGTTGTAATGTTCAACTATAGTTAAGCTAGCTTATGTAGGTTATTCTTAGCTAGTAACAGTTACACAGCAAAGAAACGACACAATAGAAACGACACAAATGATTTATTTCTTAAATTAAGACCCTGTTTTATGTCAAAATGATTTGACATGCAGGAAAATAATATGAACAAAGTTGTAATATAAATTCAGGATTTCCAGAATTCATCAATTATTCTTAGCTACACTGCAAACTCACAAGATCGCTATCTAATTCAAGATATTTGAAATGGCATCGATGATTTATTTCTTAAATAAATTAAAAGACCCTGTTTTATGTCAAAATGATTTTCCCTCAACAGGCATGCAGGAAAATACTATCAACAAACAAAGAAGTTGTAACGTAAACTCACGATTTGATTCGCAGAATTCATCAGTGTCATTTAACATGGGGGAAATGACACAAGACAGTTTCCAGTACACCTCAAAAAGCTGAATAAACTAAGTGTTACTTCTAGACTGTTGTACAAAGACACATGTGTACAAAGACACATGCGTACAAAGACATGTGTGCAAACAAGAAATAATTTCCAAAGAAATCCTCATTTTGCTGTTATAAAAAGCAGACTGCGACAATAAATTTGTTAAAGAATTGTTGTATGAGGGTGTGTAAAACTAATGGAATTATGCCCTTTGAGTATAACATAATTGTTTATCATTAATTGCTATAATGCACATGTACATACACACATACTGGCACACACGCACGCACACACACGCACGCATGCACACACACGTGTGCATGCACACACACACGCACACACACACACACGTGTGCATGCATGCACAACTAATAAAACATTGGTCTGGATTCCCTTTTTAATCCTCAATCATCAGCAGGAACCAATGTGGTTCACATATCGTTCTCGCTATTCCCCATAACAGGTTAACGTATATAATTTATCAAGGAATTGTTTTCTAATAACACAGCATTAGGGATAATTTATCCTCAGGTTGCTAAAGTATATTAGATAACAAGTCATAGGCTCCAGTACCACAAACAAATGCATTTATTACATGCTCTGCTGAGCCCCTAGGATAAGAGCATATGTTTACGTGCATGGCATTCAAAATATGTAAAAAATCATGCTGCGCTCATGTTATATAGCACCAGCAGAACATAGCAGGTCTATTTTGTAGCCCGGATTGGTCCCTGGATGATGTGAGGTTCCCCAATATCTGCATCTGGTACGTGGGAGCCTGCTTCTGGGAATCACAGCCTACTAGGTACTCCATCAGGGGATTGTGGGGGAAGAAATTGTCAGGGGATCTGTATGGAATCAGCATAGTCAACACAGCCAGAGTGATCACCTATATTACCAGCCTGTATCCACGGCCCATCAAGCTCAAAATAATTACGTGGGCATTGCTACTGGTAGATTGTTTTCAAAATATACAAATAAGATAAATTTTCAAACCATCCCCACCCCACAAGAATACAAAGAAAACGACTGATTATAATATAATTTTATTTAATATTTTAATTTAAATTAATATTTTAATTAATATTTTTATTGTAATTAATGAAATTTTAATATAATTTTTTTTAACATACACTTACTTTATTAAAATTTAATAATATTTGTATTTACAAAATCCCTTTCCTTTGAGAAGTCCCCTACACTGGGAACTACAGCTTCCATGGAAATGGTTTCAATTTTCAGCTGTTTTTATTTCCCAGAATACAATTCTGACAGCATCTCGTAAGATGACATGGCTTTTAAAGGTGCTGCTGAAAATTATTTTTTAAGTTTTTCATATCAGCAACGGTGCGTTTCCGAGAAGTACGTTCACTTCACTAATCAATGTTCACAGGCAGACACACCAGTGACCGCATCACTGCATGGAGCAGGTAGATTTATGTTTTGTGCTGGAGTGTCTCCTGTAACGATGTTCCATATTAAAGTGCGTCATGATATGGATGTCTGACTGTCTGATGATCGGTTGGTGTCATCCAGGCACCGGCCAGTCTGTGCATTACATACACCCGATGACGACAAGCCTCTCGAATGAATATGAACCGGGATCACTGAGCAGCCAAAGCCATACGTCACCATGGGGACAATGACGTCAAACGCACGCTTCCTAGAAATGCACCCACAGGTAGCGAAGCACTTGCATCGACGGCCACTAACTAGCATCGACGGCGGCCGACCTTCAAATGTATCACACTAGACGAACACACCTTAAAAAATATAACTGAAAGAGCAAGACTTCGCATGCAGTCACACAGTATTTTGCAGGGAAATTTTCTTAGGAGACATTTATGCATGGGCCACGACAAGATTATAATAATCATGGTGACACATGAAAAAGTCATTCAGTGCACATCTAATCCACCTCATAATCCAGAACTAATCATCAAATGTTGATCAACGTCAATTTACTACCTTGCAGATTTCTGTGCCACAACCTACACGTTTTCACGGTATCACTGATATAAATTATGGCAGTATCAACAAAATAAATTTATATTTAGTTGCAGTGTTATTTTATGAAACATTTCTAATGAATATTCTTTAGCTAATATCATTGCCATCATTTCTAAGCATCTGCTTACAAAAAATATAAAATCCATAAGTTGATGAATATTCCTAATACATAGATATAACATCATCAATTCTGGTGAGTGTTTGACTGAGTAATGGGTTCATTCTTCTGTTTCTTGGACCGAATGTGACAGTTTGAATGATTCCATCCCAGAGTCGGGGTGATTTCACAGAATGATTGTTACTGAGTTACACAGTCAGCTGTTCACATGTCAAGTTCAGCCCTCAATCCCCCCATGTGTCTGGGGCGGGGGTGGTGTCCCACACCACCCATTCATGTGTGATGGATCTCACATGAATGTGCTCCCCACCCTATTTGGGGACACAAGATGAATGCATGCTGCTAGTCAAGTGCTGTAAACATGTAATCATTAATAATAGTACCTAACCAGGTCTACGACACCAACTTTTGAACCCTGAATGTTTTGGCGAACAAGGGCTCAAGCTTTAACAATGTTTCCAGTAAAAATTAATAAGCTGTCATGTGGAGCTTGTGGACACATGACATGTTACCTTGGTAACATGTATATGTGGAACTTGTGGACACATGACATGTTACCATGTTAACATGTATATGCGGAGCTTGTGGACACATGACATGTTACCATGGTAACATCTATATGTGGAGCTTGTGGACACATGACATGTTACCATGTTAACATGTATATGTGGTCTCACCCTGGCACATATTCGTCTTTTACAGATTTATAAATTTTATACAAACCTGTATTACAGTTCTAGCAATTAGTTCCGTTAATTGATTATCCTTTGTGAGAATGAGCATATAGCTGTAGTTTGTTTGTGAGAATGAGTATATAGCTGTAGTTTGTTTGTGAGAATGAGTATATAGCTGTAGTTTGTTTGTGAGAATGAGTATATAGCTGTAGTTTGTTTGTGAGAATGAGTATATAGCTGTAGTTTGTTTGTGAGAATGAGTATATAGCTGTAGTTTGTTTGTGAGAATGAGTATATAGCTGTAGTTTCTTTGTGAGAATGAGTATATAGCTGTAGTTTTTTTTTGTGAGAATGAGTATATAGCTGTAGTTTCTTTGTGAGAATGAGTATCTAGCTGTAGTTTCTTTATAAGAATGAGTATATAGCTGTAGTTTCTTTGTGAGAATGAGTATATAGCTGTAGTTTCTTTGTAAGAATGAGTATATAGCTGTAGTTTCTTTGTGAGAATGAGTATATAGCTGTACTTTCTTTGTGAGAATGAGTATCTAGTTGTAGTTTCTTTATAAGAATGAGTATATAGCTGTAGTTTCTTTGTGAGAATGAGTATATAGCTGTAGTTTCTTTGTAAGAATGAGTATATAGCTGTAGTTTCTTTGTGAGAATGAGTATATAGCTGTAGTTTCTTTGTTAGAATGAGTATATAGCTGTAGTTTCTTTGTGAGAATGAGTATATAGCTGTAGTTTCTTTGTGAGAATGAGTGTATAGCTGTAGTTTCTTTGTGAGAATGAGTATATAGCTGTAGTTTCTTTGTGAGAATGAGTATATAGCTGTAGTTTCTTTGCAATGTCTTCATTGTCCACAGCATTTGACAAATGTAGAATTATTGTGAAGGGGAGAGGTATACAGGGAGGAACAGAGAAAGAGAGAGACAGGGAAGGATAGAGGGAGAGATAGGGGAAGAGAGAGAGAAGGGGTTGGGGAGATAGAGGGTGATCCAGACAGAGAGAGATGCAGTTGGGAGAGGGATAGGGAGAGAGGGGAGGGGTAGAGGGATGAGAGAGAAGAATAGGGAGAGGGAGAGGGGAGAGGGGGAAGGAGAGAGGGAGAGGGGAGGGAGAAAGTGGGAGAGAAACGGAGAGCGAAAAGAGAGAGAAAGTCCTCTAGGTAATCTTCCTTGTGTTTGAAGAAAATTTAACTTCTTTACCACTAATTTTTTAAGACATCAATTTGGCCTCCTCTTAGCTGCCAACTGTACTGTGGACTGTATATATAAGGCGAGATCTACAGAGAGCACCTAGAACCGTGGGGGTAATTCTTCTAGGAAACACACAAGAAGACATGATAGGATAACTGTGAATGTCGAGACACTTGTGTGATTTCTACAAGAAGCAGACATTCCAAAAATGTAACTATACAGCAGTGATAACCTAAAACAACAGGCATTCATTTTCTAGGAAAAAGCTGTAAGGTGACAAAGTCCACGAAGAACAGGAGACAGGTAAATTGTTTTGTTGCCAATGGGACATGTAACATAAATACTCTGCACTTATTATAACACATCACCAAGAAGAAAATGTAGGTTATAAATTAAAAGAGCTACATTATGTATATTTATCTGAACACTTAAAAGACACAACATGTATATGATAATGAGGATGCTATAAATATACATATTTAAAGTTGTCAATAACGAGATGTGTTTAACAGTTCATAATTTATTAGTTACCAATTAGTTAATATAATGTTAACATTTATCATAAATGATAACTGAACTGAATGTACAACATTTGGTTAAAGTTTGATACAACATTTTCATGTTTGTGTAGTTTTTGTGGGTTAACATATTACACCTCACTCACATAAATAAAGTTATCTTGTCATCAAAACAAATACTTAATTAAATTTTTTAGCATGACAACTGTATGTACTAATGGAAATAACTAACATGTATGTTTATTGTTAAAATGACAAGATAGGCATATTTGATAACTACAGCACACAAACCAGGCTCTAACAGAATGTTCTGCTTCATAAAATGTAGCCATAACCAACCGTAAATGAGCCACACCCTAACTCCTTAACTGAGTCTCTCTGGTTATAGTACAGCTTTATGCGCCAGTTCCCTGGAGATATATTAATGTTTGCTGAGAGTGAATGCAGCATAAAAATGGCCTTGGTTGTGCACCTTCCAGAGAAGCAATTATGTCAAAACAGCATGGTCATCTTCTAAGTGAAGGATTCAGCCTACAGTTACATTTCCCGTTGGTGGCCATGTTAATGTTTTGCATAATTATAAGAAAACGTGACCATAAAAAAATCTTTTTTTCACCAGCCGCTGTCATCATCCCACTGACATGCTGGTTGAGTTTTTTTTAATCAAAATTAGATATTTCTAACTGTTGTAATATGCCTGTATGTGTGATACCCCTCAACGTTTACCAATATTGGTATGAATTACGATGCACACATGTCTAGTGGCCAAAAAAATCACAAATATCCTTCCGCCTATTATAATCATCTAAAAATCCACCATTTCACTCTCAACAGCTTCCGCCAGCAAACCTGGTAATGTCCGTGCACAAATGCACTTATGTCAGATCGTATGAATTTTTTTTAAACGTCCTATATCCAAACTTGCTATGCCCTACATTCGTGTGTAACAAACACACCAGGAAGTCTAACTGAGGCATGACCCCTGAAGACACTGTGTAAATGTGCTGGCAAACTGCGATATCAGTTATTAGGGAAACCACCAATGTAAGAGCTTTCTTGGTTTAAAATAACTTGTAAATCTGCGATGAATATAAATGTTATGATATGATGGTTATCTATGACTTCAAATCGTATGTCTTTTGTTGTGCTTTTGCATTTTCCGTACTGAATACAACAATTATGGTAATGGAGAAGAGATTTATCTGACTGGTAGTTGCAACATATATTAATCGGTTGTTTTTCATAGTGAATTTTACCTTTTCTCTTTGAAACGTTTTGACAGATTTCATCAGTTTGATGTAGAAAAAAAACCCGTCAAATTTATTGTGAAAATAAGTGAAAGATTAACGACCGATTATGATAGTTAAATATGAGTTCCATCAAACTGCATTCACAGTAAACTGAGAATTTGTTGTGTAACTGTAAACTGTCTGTCTTTCATACAGTGTTTACTATACCAGCTTTATTTATTTATCATATTTAATTGATGATTTGTGTACAGCAGCTTGTTTACAATATGTATGGCTAACTCTCATTTTGCAATTGGAAAAATATATTTCTTTTCTCCAATATTCTAAGTGAAGAAGCCACTGTATAACCTAAAAAATAAGCCAAATGTTTTAGATAATTATATAGTACTGCTAATGACTGTGAACTGCCCAATACAGCAACCATTTGCATACAAATAATTTTCAGATTTAATTTGAAAACCATCTGATGTGCCATTATGTTGTTGTAGTAAATTATGTTGTTATAGTAAATTATGTTGTTATAGTAAATTATGTTGTTATAGTAAATTATGTTGTTATAGTAAATTTTGTTTTAGTAAATATAGATTATACTTTATTCAACTACATTTACAAGGTGTGTATAAACTTTTAATTTTGTCATGCATAACTAAGGTACAAAGTGTGAACTTTTTGTCTTAAAATCATATTATACACTAAGTAAATAAATCATGTTATACAGTATAAACTTTATCTTTTCTAACATTGTGACTGCCCAAATATGTTGAATGACAATTTTTTAAATATAATTTGACAGTTATCTCTTTAGGAATATCGACCTCGCCATTCAGCATGTAATGCAAACATGACACCTAGCATGCAATGTAAACATGGCATCCAGCATGCAATGTAAACATGACATCCAGCATGCAGTGTAAACATGACATCCAGCATGCAGTGTAAACACGACAGTCAGCGTGCAGTGTAAACACGACAGTCAGCATGCAATGTAAACATGACATCCAGCATGCAGTGTAAACATGACATCCAGCATGCAGTGTAAACACGACAGTCAGCATGCAGTGTAAACACGACAGTCAGCATGCAGTGTAAACACGACAGTCAGCATGCAATGTAAACATGGCATCCAGCATGCAGTGTAAACACGACAGTCAGCATGCAATGTAAACATGACATCCAGCATGCAGTGTAAACATGTCATTCAGCATACAATGTAAACATGACATTCAGCATACAATGTAAACATGACATTCAACATGTAATGTAAACATGACATTCAGCATGCAACATAAACATGATATTTGTACCAAAAGATTTTAATTAAACAGATAACTGTCAAATTATAATAATTTCTAAAACAAATTGTGGTTCATTAAAACACATTTGGGGGGTCAACATGTTAGAACAGATGTAGTTTATACTTTCAATAAGCCAATGCTTTCCTTGTCCACTTGCCAGCAGTTGTTTTGCGTGGATGGCAATTTTGTTAAATCTTGTTAAACATAATTTTACGCTTAACAAATTTTGAGACCTAAAACTAACATTTGTTTTATTTTTAACATAATATGTAGGCGGCTTATGCCCAAGTACTGCTGATTATTGTACATGAAGTGGAATAATGAGTTATAACTGTAGCTAAGAACTACACAGAAGAGGGTTATCTGCAGAACAATTTATGTGTCAGTGTCACTGAAGTTGTCAGATAAACAAAACAACATGACAGGATTGTAAAGTTGAGCCGCCAACTACCAATAACTGTCTACGTGTACTATCTGGCAACAACAAGGACAAAGACAGCCGCCTCTGGAGGACAGGAGAGAGAGATAACTGACAAAACATTCCTGTGGCTTTTAGGTAAATATTCGATTTACAACCGCTGGTTGAGCAAGTGCCGCAGACCGCAAATCAATGCTAAACGAAGCGGCCAAGACCATCCACTTGATGCTGGCAACATGAAGCCCAGTGACCTGAGTGAGACCAACGTGGTATTGATCCCACTAATGTAGCCATGTCCTGCTAAGTTCACCACAGTGTTTGCATGCGTAGGACTGGGAGTGTGGTGGTGGACAACAAAGGGGGGAGTGGGTGGGGGTCGGTGTAGAGAAATGTTAGACAACAAAGGGGGGAGTGGGTGGGGGTCGGTGTAGAGAAATGTTAGAGTACATTAATATGACGTGAGCAGATTTGGAAAGGCTGAATGTTCCAGGAAATGATTGTGAAGTGTGCACACTGTGGAGCTTACCAGAGACTCACCAAAAAGAAGCTTACCAGAGACTCAACAAACAGAAGCTTACTAGACTCACCAAACAGAAGCTTACCAGAGACTTACTGAACAGAAACTTACCAGACACCCATTGAACAGAACCTTAGCAGACATAAGCTTGCCAGACAGGATCTTATCAGACATAAACTCACCAGACAATCTTACTGATAAGATAACAAGGATGAATAATAGACAATATTCAAAACACTACGACATCGGCTAAGAACAATACTATGATTGTAGGATTTGTTTGTGATGTCACTGCGATATGTTTGTGACGTCACTGTGATATGTTTGTGGCGTCATTGCGATGTTTGTGACGTCACTGTGATATGTTTGTGACGTCACTGTGATATGTTTGTGACGTCATTGCGATGTTTGTGACATCATGCGATATGTTTGTGATGTCATTGCGATATATTTGTGACGTCACTGCGATATGTTTGTGACATCACTGGGATATGTTTGTGACATCACTGCAATGTTTGTGACGTCACTGCGATGTTTGTGATGTCACTTCGATGTTTGTGACGCCACTGCGATATGTTTGTGACGTCACTGTGATATGATTGTGACGTCATTGTGATGTTTGTGACATCACTGCGATATGTTTGTGACGTCATTGCGATATGTTTGTGACGTCATTGCGATATGTTTGTGACGTCATTGCGATATATGTTTGTAATGTAACTGCAAAGCCTGAAACTGGTAGATAAAAAAATGTATCATATGACAAATATTTTTTTATTTTTTTAATATAATTTCCCAAAATGTAGTTATGTAGTCAATTTTATTATCTGTTCTCATGCAATAAGTATTATTTATAACATGGACAATACCTAAGAATGAAACCAGGGTTGTAAGATGTAAACAAATATAGTGCTAATGTGTATGCATCGCGAATGAGAAGTAGGCCAGCTGTGTATAAAACAATACCATGAGAAGTAGGCCAGCTGTGTTTGAAACAATACCATGAGAAGTTGGCCAGCTGTGTATAAAACAATAATATGAGAAGTAGGCCAGCTGTGTATAAAACAATACCATGAGAAGTTGGCCAGCTGTGTTTGAAACAATACCATGAGAAGTTGGCCAGCTGTGTATAAAACAATAATATGAGAAGTTGGCCAGCTGCGTATAAAACAGTACCATGACAAGTAGGCCAGCTGTGTATAAAACAGTAACATGAGAAGTAGGCCAGCTGTGTATAAAACAACAATATGAGAAGTTGGCCAGCTGTATATAAAACAATACTATGAGAAGTTGGCCAGCTGCGTATAAAACAATAACATGAGAAGTTGGCCAGTTGTGTATAAAACAGTAACATGAGAAGTTGGCCAGTTGTGTATAAAACAATAACATGAAACAATAGCATGTGATATACAGGCCAGCTGTGGGGATCAGTGCCATTGATGAAGTAATATTTCATGGTGGATCTTGGCCAGGTTCATTGACCCCACAGACCACCCACTAAGACCTCCAGCAGTTTGAGCTGCCAGCTGATAATGTTCCAAGGAGTGCTTCTGACTAACATCACACATGAATTATGATTAATTTTGTGTTGATCTCGTTCCAGAATATATGAAGAAAACCTGTTATTTGTGACTCTGTTAAGCAGGGTGCACTGTGTGTGTGCGTGCGTGCGTGCGTGCGTGCGTGCGTGCGTGCGTGCGTGCGTGCGTGCGTGTATAACTATTTTGGTAAATTTTTTTATGATAATATATATACCGGTATATATATTATAATAAAAAAATTTACCAAAATAGTTTTTTGGTCAATATTCACACACAAGTTATTCCATTTCTGGTTAAACTATTTATACTAACTATGATAAAGAAAAACTTAAATGTACTAGTTGTACAGTGACAGACCAAACCTTTAAAGGTGCATTCTCAACTAGATTTTTTTTCCATCTCATTTAAATTCATTTTGCGAAAATTCAAACCTATCTAGTATCCACTACGACAGGCTAGCTCATTTGTACAACTTTTGCATGTAGTTTTTGTGAAATCATTAGACAAACTATTAAATTATTGAATTGTTGTCCAGCATTTATTGAAGTGAAAATGGAAATGTTCAAAACTCACAAATTTCGCCCTTGGTTAAACTTCCTAACTTTGTGATGTGCCTGGAGAGAGGATGGAAGTCACAACCCTGATCAGCCTTGACCCACATAAAGTGCTTACCGTTTTAGATATACATTATTTTCAGTCTTACCAGATATAAAGACTAAAGTCAATTCTTTCGTTAATTTAAAGAAAATATGCACTTTTATTAAACTGACTGCAGGAAATTGCTTAAACTATTTACACATTACATATTAGGACATGAACGGTCAACATATAAGGAATTTATGCTTATAAATAATAAATTATATATATATATATATATATATATATATATATATATATATATACTGGTATATATATTTGTATTTATTTATATACCCATAAATGATCAGACTTTATGTGCGTGTGTACACAATCGGATGACAATGACCTTCCCTTATAGAAACACAAAGGAACCAAAACAGATGCGCATTCATCGCATGCCATTACGTGTTCCAGAAACATGGCTGCAAAATGTAATTAGTGTGAACGCACGTCAGCACATCTAACCTAACCCAATTTGTTGATGTGATCTTTCTCACATGCAATAAATAATTTCTGCACTAAATTTACGCCACCTTGTCTGGGGCATCGAACCGAAGTATTGGCAGATAATTTCTTTCAGCAAATAATGTGGCATTTTTGTGTTTCTTAATATTTGTTTTATTTGAAATGTTTTTATACACATTTCTATCTTAATAATAACATGGGTGTGTTGCAATTATAAAGCAAAATGTGCCCCGTAAGTATGTCTTAACAGGATAGAAATATGAATAAAAATTTCTAAAATAAAACAAATATTAGTAAATAGTAGTAGTATTTTTACTTTAAATGTTTTATAGATGTGTCGTTAATACAATATATATCTATATAAAAATTGGTCGTAGTAATGTTGGGATGGAACGATAACACGTGGCGTAGTAGCTCAGTGGTTAGATAACATGTGGCGCAGTAGCTCAGTGGTTAGATAACATGTGGCGCAGTAGCTCAGTGGTTAGATAACATGTGGCGCAGTAGCTCAGTGGTTAGATAACATGTGGCGAAGTAGCTCAGTGGTTAGTACATTGAACTAGCAATCGGGAAGATCGGAGCTCAAGTCAACTACTTTTAAACTTTTTTTATTCACCCTACTTTGACTGTATCTTTCAGAAGAGACACTAAGCGCCGTAGGTCCCTGCTACTTGGTGTCTAGGATGAAAGACAGGAAAATGGAAAATACCTATCATGGACTCACACAGCCAATGGTGTCAATCTACAAAATACGAGCACTACACTGACTCTGACAATGAAGTAAACGTCACGAGTGCCTTGTCTAGGCGGATACTGGTGCTATATAAGACTACACATTATTACATTATTACAAAATGCCACACCTGTGTTAGGAGGCATACATCTTAGTAATGTCTGCACAAACTAATACAACCCAATATACTCACATTGTGATGGTGAATTTCAGTAGCCTAGACACAGTGAAGCATCTGTACAGTAGGCGCTCCTTCCGGGCTACTTCGGTCGGGCTGAAATAAAGATGAAAAAACTCTCAGTGATTATCGCACACCAGTTCCATGAACGCTTTGCTTCCTCAGAAGCCTGCAAATCAAGGGCAGATGTGCATAAATTCATACCTGAAAAAAGTTGTGTCATCCGAACATTACACAAGGGTTGTGACTGTCACAAGACGACCAAGCCGTCACTTCTTGTGAGGAATATAGGTCACACGTTCTCAAACTAAATCATGCCACACTGCATTCAGTGATACAGGTCTGAGAAGGTTGCGTCCGAGGCACTGTGTCTATGATGCATATATGCCCATCCTCAGCATTTCCATGGCGATGACAAAAAAGCAGACAAGGGACTACAGAAACGTTGTCACTGTGCGAACACCATGGTGACATCATCACTACAGCTGTCCACGTAAATCAAAATATACTTACATGAGCCTCGTGGCTTCAGACAAAAGATGTTCTTGACACGGTGCCACGAAGCAGTGTGAAGACAACCAACCCAGCCAATGGAACAATACAAACTGGCGGCTGTGCATGGTGCACTTGAGCATCCATGGCATGCATTCTGCGTACCGGAGACCCACCTACCCGCCCCAGTTCAGGGAAAACACGCCCACACAATTGTTGTTCCATAAAATGATTTCTACCAGGAACTGTTTGCAACGATACCGTCATGAAAACTATCACTAAATGCATCCTACTGCGGGTATGGCGATACACAGAAACGCATTCAACACGCGCTAATTAATAAAGTATCATAACGTTGTCATACCATCTAACTTTAGATCCGCTGACAATTACGTTTGTCACACTTTAAGTGGTACCCGCTTTTTATAATTAAAAACAACGTGTATAATAGCAAAGTCTGGCGAACACAATAATTATACATATTGTAAGGGGTAATTAGCCAATTATCATTACTAAATTAAAGCGGAAACATTTAACACTCTACACAGTTCTGCATGTTTGATGAAATTATAAAAATTACATGCTTCTTTCTGTCAAACATTGAGCTAACCTTCGATATGTAACCTGACCAGAGTAGTACGCTTGGCCGCTTCACATGCAGATCACAACCAAAGAAAGTTCATTTCTTTGATGTGGCGAGCGTTTCTTTTTTTGGATACATGCGGATACAGATGTCGGGGCCCATTTGTTGATTGGTCAGCGTTGTTTGAGCAGCTTGACTAGTGCAAAGCATTCTTGGCGTATCTGGGACAGGTCCAACTGAACTCGCTGATGCTCGGTTTAAACATTTTGTAGAACTTCTAGTCTCGCTATCCAACACTTAAGCTGAAGTTGTTTTTTGTGTGTTGTGCTACTAAATGAAAAACAAAGACGCCCCATCACAATATATGACGCAATTATCCACAAAACATGTTATATCCTTATAAATTATTTGTGTGTTTCAAGATAAACCATGTTTTTTCTTGCACACTGTTAAGCGATGGATGGAAAAACCGTTCTTTCACCGTTCTATGGCTAGCGTGGTGTACAAAACGTTTTGCTGCAAAATGTATTTATGTCCACCACTATCAACTAGATGGTAACACAAAGCCAGTCCACTTTTAACTCAATTTATTTTTACTGTATTGCATGCTTTGCAGTTAAACACTCTGTATGTGTGTATATATATATATATATATATATATATACATATATATATACATATATATATATATTATATATGTATATATGTATATATATATATATATATATATATATATATATATGTATATATATTATATATATATATATATATATATATATATATATATATATATATATATATATATATATATATATATATATATATATATATGTATATGTGTATATGTATATGTATATGTATATATATATATATATATATATATATATATATATATATATATATATATATATACCACCATATCGTGCCATAGGTCACCGAAAAATATTACTGTAGATTCTTGCATCAATCTTTTAAAAGTACATGTTATTGAAGGAACTGTACCAAGGTTACATGCCGCATTTCAAGAGGGCAAACTGAATGGTCAGTAACACAAAGGTTTATTTCAACTGACCAAGAGTCTAGAGATATAGACAGCTGGCAGCAGATGGTACAAGTCAACAGTCAGACTGAATCAGATGATCTCTAACAGCTCTAATATGGTACAAGGCAACAGTCAGACTGAATCAGATGATTTCTAACAGCTCTAATATGGTACAAGTCAACAGTCAGACTGAATCAGATGATCTCTAACAGCTCTAATATGGTACAAGTCAACAGTCAGACTGAATCAGATGATCTCTAACAGCTCTAATATGGTACAAGTCAACACTCAGACTGAATCAGATGATCTCTAACAGCTCTAATATGGTACAAGTCAACACTCAGACTGAATCAGATGATCTCTAACAGCTCTAATATGGTACAAGTCAACACTCATACTTAATCAGATGATCTCTAACAGCTCTAATATGATACAAGTCAACACTCAGACTGAATCAGATGATCTCTAACAGCTCTAATATGGTACAAGTCAACACTCAGACTGAATCAGATGATCTCTAACAGCTCTAATATGGTACAAGTCAACACTCAGACTGAATCAGATGATCTCTAACAGCTCTAATATGGTACAAGTCAACACTCAGACTGAATCAGATGATCTCTAACAGCTCTAATATGGTACAAGTCAACAGTCAGACTGAATCAGATGATCTCTAACAGCTCTAATATGGTACAAGTCAACACTCAGACTGAATCAGATGATCTCTAACAGCTCTAATATGGTGACCACCTACTCCAGTTCGTAGAAGTACACTTCCATTATTTATTGGCACCAGGGGATGGTTCGGCTAGCCAGAAATACAACAATAGCATGCGCCCACACAATGTATGGCAGTCAGTCTACAGAGATTGAAGGTAGCCTGCTTACAGAAACAAACAGTCAGAGATTACCTCAACAGCCCTTCTTGCAGATGACCAGTATGTCACAATGAGCTGCACCTTGGTCCTCCCAGTTCACCCTTCCCACTGGTTCACCCTGCCACTAGTTCACCTTGCTCACAGGTTCACCCTGCCACCTGGTTCATTGAACAGCTATTGAACGTACTATTGCTCTACATATAATATATATAGTGCAGATGAGTTTGGTGTGACTATGATAGTGTTCTCGTTTAGCATAATCACTTTGCTTGTTCAATATGTTCGTGGTATTTAATCACATGCACGCACGCACGCATGCACGCACGCACGCACGCACGCACACATACCACACACCACCAATATTTTATAACCTCTCCTTGCCGACTTCTTAAAATATCACCATGGCTTTTATTAACCTAACACTATTCTTGACCTTTCTACTGTGTTTACACTTTCCGTTCATTATCAAATTAGTTTCTGCAATTCCTACTCCACATGCATTCGTCTGGTCTGCGTGTTTTTTTTTTAATTCTAACTCTGATTTTAAAAATGATTTTCTGCCATTTTCATTTGAATATGTCCCACTGAATCGCAATGTTCATCTAAGTTGGTCAATCAATGTTTTTTTACATCACTGATAAAATCTGCCCTCGAAGACATCAAGTGTGTGATGCTGTACAAATGTACAAATCTCTAACCTTGTCATTTCAGAAAGTTAACAGGTCTGATCACACGGATGCTGAATCAAAGCACATCTCCACCTAAAGCATACTCCCATCTGCCATCGTCTAACCATCCACTGACGCAGCTGCTAAGAAAAACTCTTGCAGCATTGACAACCTCTCAAATTATGTAATAGGCATGTTACTTCCTGTCAAATCCATCAGTAGAAAATTTCTGCATGCAAAACAAAATTCCCACGTGTCTGGGCGGTGCAAAAAACCAGGCGGGAATGTGTGGCAGAAGGTGGTATTTGAGTAAACACAAGCGAGGATTAGTAATCATGCTTCGGCTGTTTCCGTTGTTCGCACGTACACGACTGCCACTCCCAACAACAACATGGTTGGCATCATCTCCCAAACGGCTGCCCTGGTGGCCTGGATGTCATTCAGATTCGGCTGCGTTTTAATGGCAACTACGACGTGCAACCACTACAAGATTCATGGCTCTCTCTCATAACTGCACGGCAAGAAAACCAAGCGAATGCGGGTCTTCTTTATTGGCATTTCTACTTCGTCGCAGACACTTCTTATAGACATTTACGTACTTTGTCACTGCTGACATTGTCAACGTTCCCCCCCGGTCTGTTTATGTTGTTGGGCGGTGGCTTATTCAATGTTGACATTGATCAATAAATCACCTGATTGGATTCTAGGTTTCCTAGAGAAATCTGTTATTTCTGGTTGACATATTAAACTTGTGTGCGACAGCCATCCCTACCCTGACTGAAACTAATCAGTCAACAGACAAATGCATGAATATTCGTAGAATGCTAGTGTAATTTGGAGTACAATAAATCTTCTTTTTATAACCAATGTGTCGAGGTCAATGTCATAATTAGAACAGCTCTGCATGCAACTTAACTGATCTAAAAAAAATGCATTATTTAAAAGAAACGATTCCCTCAATGATATGTAGCAGCATGAATCCCGAAGACTGTTCAAAATTATTTCATATCGACAGTGTTTTTGGTGAGACATTTACATGAAACAGAATAAATAATATTTACAAAATAAATAATATTTTATTGTAACTTCAATTTTGCATTTTTGTAGATTGCCAGTGAGAAATATCGTACAGTTATTTCAGACTATAAGCAGATGTTAAATATCTGATATGGCAATGATAGAGATTTTTATATGCAATACAAAATTGTGCCTTCACAATATTGAGGGTAGGATTTTACCACTAACAAAAATCAACAAATAAAAAAGAAAATAATGGAAAATCCATTTTGAAAAAATAAAGGGAAGGGAAATCCTCAGATTTCATCTGATGAATGCCCATGAAAACGTGATATATTAAAGTTGTGCTGTATTTCAGGAATGGGCACCAAATGGATTAATGGTGTATTATGAATACACACACGTGTCTTGCAAACACAACAAATACAATATAACTTGATTAATTTGACCGTTGGATAACTAAAATACCCATCATAACTCGCCCAATGGTCCCACCAGCTTGCATATATTGTTGCAATGTTAAATATCACACATAGCTAGAATCAGTTTCTCAAAATACTTGACATAACACAAAGCTGATTCGCTGGTCTCGCTGTGTAATTAGCTATGCACAATTTGACCGAGGCACCAAGTGTGAGCGGCCTATGGCGCGGTTCGCACCTTTTTTGGAAAGTGCGAAACTAGACGCCCCTTGAAGCGAGCACCAGGTGTAACTACATGTGTGCATTCAACTGTATGAGCTGGGTTGGTGTTTTTGGTCAAATAATATCTACTTTCATTGATTCTCATGAAAATATGGTATTATATTTTCAATATATTATTTTTATTTCAATAAAGTATTGTGGTTTATAATACATACATTACGTTTATTTCCTGTGAATTATACATGACTGTACTGAGATACTACATCATCATCCATCTCCATATTCATCATAAACAGAATTCTTGCTATTAATGTTTTGTGCCTTGAAAAAAGATATTCAGCTGTATTTACAGAGCATTTAGTCGTTGCAGTCACCTGATTCTTATGCAGTAATACAATCATGTTATGTAGATTTGATTGTCTCGCTGCGTAAATGATCACGTCATCACATCAACCTTGGAATCTACCGAGACGACCAACCTTGTGTAAACATGACTTGATACAAACATAACTGGAAGTGGTTCCCTGGTCCTCCAATATGCAGCTAACCAAATTATTTTGTACTGTATATCACTCCCACCAACATCATTTTTTACTGTATATCACTCCCACCAACATCATTTTGTACTGTATATCATTCCCACCAACATCATTTTGTACTGTATATCATTCCCACCAACATAATTTTGTACTGTATATCACTCCCACCAACATCATTTTGTACTGTATATCACTCCCACCAACATCATTTTGTACTGTATATCATTCCCACCAACATCATTTTGTACTGTATATCACTCCCACCAACATAATTTTGTACTGTATATCACTCCCACCAACATCATTTTGTACTGTATATCATTCCCACCAACATCATTTTGTACTGTATATCATTCCCACCAACATCATTTTGTACTGTATATCACTCCCACCAACATCATTTTGTACTGTATATCACTCCCACCAACATCATTTTGTACTGTATATCATTCCTACTAACATCATTTTGTACTGTATATCACTCCCACCAACATCATTTTGTACTGTATATCACTCCCACCAACATCATTTTGTACTGTATATCATTCCTACTAACATCATTTTGTACTGTATATCACTCCCACCAACATCATTTTGTACTGTATATCACTCCCACCAACATCATTTTGTACTGTATATCATTCCCACCAACATAATTTTGTACTGTATATCACTCCCACCAACATCATTTTGTTCTGTATATCATTCCCACCAACATAATTTTGTACTGTATATCACTCCCACCAACATCATTTTGTACTGTATATCATTCCTACTAACATCATTTTGATGTTTTATAGCAACTGGGAACAACTACAATAGTAACATTTACCAAAATATCACCAACAGTTACCCTGTTTCATTCCACATCACTTGCCTAATGTCATTTATTGCCAATACATGCACTGGCACTGGACTGCAAATGCCACAATTCATTCAAAAACAATCCACTGCTGAACAAATGTTATAGGGTCGCCCTGAGGAGATAGGAATCGATTCTCGCACGGATCAAGGAAATCACCGAGAGATGCGATGATGCAGACACTGATTCATGCCAACCGACAGCCACAATAAATGTGGCCTCAATTCAAGTGCATTCACATTAACACGACATTCATTCACGCCACAGAGGATGTCACATGCACACACACATAGCAATTCGAACGTAATAAATGTCTGAAACAAATTCAGGCCATTTTCACTCTTTCTGGTGTTGTGTTGAAAAAAATTCACTCATTGGGTTTGCAATGTTACAATGGACAAAACTCAATATTGAGGCTTGCGATGTGACAATGGACTGAACTCAGCCACTGGGGCTTGGAATGTCCTAAAAATTAAAAATTTTGCCGCCAAAGTAAAACAGCCAGTCATAATCGAAGTTATTTTGTCAAGGAGCCAGGTTTACTTTTAGCTAGCAGTGATCGGCAGCAACCAGAAAAGTAGACAATCACTTCTGCCAGACCAACTACTTGAAGGACCATTACCTGGTCTCTACAGAACGGCCTGCTTGGTCCCCAGTCCTTCTACCATTGTGATCTCTCAGTTTTCTTAGGACATTGACAGTATGTCAACTACTATTACAACATTTATGGCAGTGACACATCTTCTGACAGTAACTGTGACAAGCCGTTTCTCTCCGCACTCACAAGTTCATACCGTTGACTAAAATACAACATAAAAAGAGTGTGACAATTTATGGGAAAGTACGTGGTCATTAAAATATACTGTGGCAGTTTGTGGTGTGGAGGGGAAATGCTAGCTACTGCTTATTATTGTGATTCTGATACTGAGAAATGTCATGGAAATAACTTCTGCAGATCAGCCAATTTTTGGAAATCATGTTGCTCCACCAGAATGGCTACAGATTCCTCTTTGATTTGTGATAATAAACATCTTTAAATACTCCAGGTTATCACAAATTTGCACTAGTAAATGCCCATAAACATATGCAGCCATTTGTAAAAAGAACACATCATAAAATAGGTTGCTGTCACCACAAATGTAAAAAAAATTCAAAACAAATTATCTAAGTAAAATGAATCACCAGTGATTGACAGCTGTCACTCTTTGTAGTTAGCACTACAGATTTGAGAAGAATGTAAAAACTGAGATTCCTGTCATGAGTAGCATTTTTTGTAGTCTGCCTATGTGTGTGTGTGAGTGTGCCTGTGTGCGTGTGTGCGTGTGTGCGTGTGTGCTTGTGTGCGTGTGTGCGTGTGTGCGTGTGTGTGTGTGTGTCAAATTTGTCCAGCGTAGCTTGACACAAACACTTAGTTTTTTCCATACAAAGTTTTGAATTACATCTACAAAGTGTTCTGTCAATCTTCTGCCAAGTAGAATACTCATCTGAGACAAAGAGAAGAACTACTGTATAAGAAGCTGCCAAAACTTGTCTTAGTTTCTGCCCTGCATGATACATCAATGTAGAGAATAAACTGAAAAATGGCAGTGTATAATAATAACATGTATAATAATAATATGTATAATAATAATATGTATAATAATAAGATGTATAATAATAATATGTATAATAATAATATGTATAATAATAAGATGTATAATAATAATATGTATAATAATAATATGTATAATAATAATATGTATAATAATAATATAGCAAAATACTTAACAAAATAGTGCACCATAGTTAATCTAAAAACATACGTTTTCAGAATGTGAACAATTTGACCAAGAATTAACTGGCAGACCTTACACTTCACTCGCTGGCAGACCTTACACACCATCCCCTGGCAGACCTTACACTCCACCCCCTGAAAGACCTTACACTTCACTCCCTGGCAGACCTTACACTTCACTCCCTGAAAGACCGTATACTCCAACCCCTGGCAGACCTTACACTTCACTCCCTGGCAGTCCTTACACTTCACTCCATGCCAGACATTACACTTCACTCCATGGCAGACCTTACACTCCACTCCCTGGTAGACCTTACACACCACCCCCTGGCAGACCTTACACTCCACTCCCTGGTAGACCTTACACTCCACTCCATGGCAGAACTTACACTCCACCCCCTGGCAGACCTTACAATCCACCCCCTGGCAGACCTTACACTCCACCCCCTGGCAGACCTTACACTCCACCCCTGACAGACCTAACACTTCACTCCCCAGCAGACCTTACATGCCACTCCTGGGAGACCTTACACTCCACCCCTGGCAGACCTTACACACCACCCCCTGGCAGACCTTACACCCCACCCCCTGGTAAACCTGTTCACTCCACCACCAACTTGACTTCTCTGTGAAGCATTCGGCCATGCTGCAATTAGTGCACAAAGACTGTTCATTCACATATCCACCTATGTCTATAGCCAGGAACTCATTTATGCAGCTGCTTGAACTGATACAGAGTGGAGTGATACAGAGTGGAGTAATGAAATAGCCCAAGCTTTGAAACGGGAGCAAGAGGATACAAACCCGGGTTCTGTCGAAGGTCTGAGCCACTGCGACCCACTTAATGCCTAGAACTAGTATTTATTATGACAATTATGCTTTAGTATGTTTAAAGCAATTCTTCAACATTGATTTCAAAGCATCACATCTGTGGTTTATGATATTAACATGTGTGAACCCCACTTTATCACGTACAATCGTGATTATATATGTTATTTTATATAATTATTTATTGCTTTTTTATCTATATTTTAATGCACATTTGTATGTATATGGGTTTTTAAACCTGAAATAAGGGAACTAGTATTTGAATTCATATCCATTACTGTGAATACAAGATTGCAACAAACTTGGTACAAGAACATTAAAGGTGAATGTTCTGTCCAAATGTGTGCTTCTGTCATGTATTTGTGTCCAGCATATCTACCAGATATCACAAGGTAATTATCAACCAACATCAGACTGTAATTGCCAGGTAGCCTTTGAAACACTGTGCTGTGGCAGTTATTTGTAGGTCAACATGAAAATGGATTGGTAGATTTGCAAGGATTAATGACTCATGAAACGACATTGGTATAATATCGAATATGACTGGTGCACAGATCAATCTTCAGGGCAGCACGACTAATCGAACCACGTAGTACTGTCTTAACAGATTGCTACACAAATGGATTCCGTCTCTGGTGCTGGATTAACTATGAGTGATTGTAAGAGTCGCCGGCAGAAATGACTGATTGGATATGAACAAGAGATAGTGGTGAAAGTGAAGGTAGATGGACAGATTGAGAAACAAACAAGTACGATACTAGGGTTTTATCATCCGAGGGGTATGATAATAAAGTAAACATTTATAAAGCGGGTATCTGAGTAAAACCCTGCTAAAAGGCCCTAACAATGTTAAACAAAATATATAAGTATAAAATAAGTTAAGATATGTTAAATAAGTTAAATAAAAAATAACTAAATAAAAGTTCATTTCATTAAAAAGTCATTGCTCCTTTAATGATGCTATAAAGGCTGCACGAAAAAGATGTGTCTTTAAACCCGCGTTGAAAACGGCAATGGATCCCGGAGTTTTATTACCCGGGTATGATATCAGGGTTTATCATCTCGAGTAAAATATCGGAGTTTATATCATCCGGGGTATGATATTGGGGTTTTATCATTCAGGGTATAATATCAGAGTTTATCATCTGAGGTTTGATAAAAGGGTTTATCAGCCACACTGTGACACCTAAAGTCAGTGACACACACTCACATTGTTAAATCATACTGGTACGTAAATTCAACACACGTGCAATGGAACCTGATCCGATCCGCAAAAGGTAGACATCCCACCCACACAACACACGAAACGTTTCAAAACCGGTTTGAAACTCAACACAATGTGCCTCCAGCCAATCGGCATCCTGTACACGTCCCATCTGCCCAACTGGGAGACAGGGTGTGAATAGGGGTTGTTTTACACCATGTGATGTGAGCCAAACATGGTTATTGTGACCAACAGTCGCACGATAACGGTGACTATTAGATTTACCAGCTTGCTTATTTTGCGCTTACTCAGAAATGCTCAAAAAGGCATCTTGGAGATAGGCAAAAAGTAACAGCCATCAACGTGTGTTTATTAAAAAAAACCAGCATTTACTGTGCAACATTCTGACAGTCTTCCATGCTGATGTTGCTAGGATCACGTCAATGTTTCATGCACCTTAATGCTCACCGCAGTTTTTGTTATCCAGTTTAAAATCATTCTAGCAGCCATTTTGCTGTCTAGCAGCATGCAAACGCAGCCCAGTTTAAAACGGCTGCGCTGGGTTTGCTGCCCGGCGTAAACCAGTTATGGCAGCCATTTTGCTCTTTGCAAGCACACAAATGCAGGCGCGCTGTATATGCACTACAAATCTCAGGAATGAAAGTTTTTAAAGAAATTTCCTATAGTCAAGAGGGTAATTGGCATTGTATTTATTGTTCAGCTTTCACGCACATAACATTTTTATATGTTCTGCCCATGTCAAACACAATGTGCAGATGCAGAAAAATCAAAGAGATTTGCAAGTGATCATATTTAGTGTCAGTGGATGTTACCACGAAGTGTAGTTATTTTGCTATTTTCTAACATGGCCAACAGTCGCACAACAGACAAGAGTTACCCCACCTAGTGTCTTGATATTCGTTAAATTCCCGTAATCACCAGGGGGCACTATTTTAACGAGAGCTGTAACGTGTAAGCTGTAAGATGAGAGAAATAACGGGCTGCTCTATGCTGCATTTTTAAAGCAACCTGAAAAAAGGAGCAGAAAGTTTGTTTTAGAGATTTTTTAAACTGAGAAATGTTAACGATCATGAACTTAAGTAAATGTGTAAACTTGTTTCAGTGAGTGATGGTTCATATATTACTTACAACTATCGCAGAGACATCAGTTGCAAATTTGACACAATCTGAGATGTCAGATAATTATATTGAGAGCTTTTATATTCTGATAACGTTATTGTTTTGTATAAATTTGCCAACCTAGACCACACTGAGGCAATTATCATGAAACTATAAGAAAGTTCTGGTATTCAATCATTTAACATGTTAAAAATAAAAATATACGTACAAGAAGTTGCCTTATGCATGTTGATGATGTTTCAATAAATAAATTAATTACCCCATTTTTATTGTTATTTTATTTGGTTTACTTTACAGACATCATAGATTGGTTATTACCTAACAGCGATTGCTTCATTTTGTAAAAATTTTCATAAATGTAATCGTATCTAATGTCGAGAACAAAATGACCACAAGTTTTCTCGTAGTGGGGCCCTGAATCTTAGCATAAACATAATATTGGTCATAGCTCTGGTTCATTATCTGCCATAAACAACCTGGTCACAGTTTCTGTCATTGTACCTAAGTGAACACATGAACCTAAGAGAACATATGAACCTAAGTGAACATATGAACCTAAGTGAACACATGAACCTAAGTGAACATATGAACCTAAGTGAACACATGAACCTAAGTGAACATATGAACCTAAGTGAACATATGAACCTAAGTGAACACATGAACCTAAGTGAACATATGAACCTAAGTGAACACATGAACCTAAGAGAACATATGAACCTAAGTGAACATATGAACCTAAGTGAACACATGAACCTAAGTGAACATATGAACCTAAGTGAACACATGAACCTAAGTGAACACATGAACCTAAGTGAACATATGAACCTAAGTGAACACATAAACCTAACTGAACATATGAACCTAAGTGAACACATGAACCTAAAAAAAACATGAGCCTGGGAGAATGTCACCGAAACTTTGAGAAAAAATATCACTACTCACTGAATTTTTTTTTTAAATACTCAAATACACAATAACATGTTATATAAATACACAATAAAATGTTATATATATAAATACACAATAACATGTTATATAAATATACAATAACATGTTCTATAAATACATAACATGTTATATAAATTCATTCACATAAATTATGAAACAGTAAAATGATCACTGATATGATTAATAAACATTACAGAATACTTAAATTTAACCAACATTTTTTACATGTTTAATCAACAAAGTTAAATAAATACTCAAATTTATATTAACATATTTGACTAGTTCACCTACACAAATAACTGTATATTAAAATGATCATTTATATATGATTAATAAACATGATAAATTACTTAACAACCGTTTTAAAATGTTTAAGGGGTTGTCATTTTAAATGTCTGACAGACAGACTGAGAGCATGGATGACAAAAGATAAATGTTTAGCGAAGGTAATATTTCAATATTATTGTGGTCCTTAGAGAGAGTGGCAGAAGGAGAAGGTAACGTGTGAGTTGTGTCAGCCCATGTGGTACATGTCTTCAAGTACTTACCTTATCAAGAAACCTGCAACACTTAACACTTCAAACGATTCCCCTCTTACTACATCCAGTACTACTGGCCTTTCATCCCTTTATCCCAGTCACCCAATTTTGTTTCCAGACTAATGTACTCACTATACATAACACGTAGCATGTCACAACATACGACAAAATTAACTAATTGCAGTTTTCTATTAAACTTTCTGAAATAATTATTTTTATTTTTAACTTTCCCTGGGTAAAGAGCAGTACATGTGATGGTTCATAAAATAAAATATGGCCTGGATAATTTACGAATCTCCATGCCCTCTTGGGCATATATATATATATATATATATATATATATATATATATATATATATATATATATATATATATATATATATATATACGCATATATACATACATACATACATACATACATACATATATATGTTCACTGGGACATGAACACTGTGTTCACTGGGGTGTGAACATCATATTCATTGGGGCGTGAACACCATGTTCACAGGGGCATGAACACCACAGCTGTGATTCCTCACTAGGTCATCTCTGAGTTATCAACCCAGGCACACTGACATCTAGAGAAAAGAAAACTGAAACAATTAAAATAACCTATAAATAACCTATAAATAACAGATACATTAAGTGCACAACACAATCAGCTCTGGCCTTGGCAGCTGTCAGGTATTTGATACAAAACAGCCATAAAAGATTGCATATTAATTCCTTAATCTTTCACTAACAGCCACCCACGACTGAGATAAGACTTTAAAGGAAAGGTAGAATGGTTTTTAAAGGTTAACTGAATGACTGTTTTACAGACATTTGCCAAACACTGAGACATTGCTTGTTGCGATACTGAATTTATCGGTACTTGATTGACTAAAAATAATATCCATACAAAATATCATACTGCTGTGATCAATCATCTCTTAAATGTATTAATTTTGTTGATCTATAAAAGGCTTTTGATACAGTAGACCATGGAATACTTATCAAAAAGTTTAATTATTATGGTGTGCGAGGAGTAGCAAATGATTGGATTAAAAGCTACCTTTCGAACAGGAAGCAATTTGTAAATATTGACGGGTGTGTCTCGGAGTTATTAGATGTCACATGTGGAGTTCCGCAGGGGTCTATTTTAGGTCTAAGATTATTTGTCCTCTATGTTAATGATATCTGCAACATATCAACATTAGTCAAATTCATACTTTTTGTAGATGATATGAATATATTTTGTGCCGGTAACAATCTATAATAACTATGATATGTTAAATAGAGAAATTTTTGGGAGTAATTATTGATGACGAACTGAACAGGACAACATTAATATGGTTAGAACAAACCGTCGAAAGTTGCAGCCATCATTTACAAAGCAAGTTGTCTAATTTATCATGACGGAATATACATATTGTATTGTTCTCTGTTTCTGTCATATATTAACTATTGTACACTGTAGTGAGATATGCATGGGGCAACACTTATGTTACAAACATTAGGTGTATTACAGTAGTACAGAAATGAGAAGTTCGTCTACTCTGTGGTGCTAAATGTTTGGAGCATACCAGCATCCTCTTTAAGCAATATTTTGAAATTTGTAGACCTAGTTAAATTTAAGACAACAATTATTATGTATAAGCATATCACAATGTACTAATGTATGTTTCAACCCAGGGTGCTCATCAGAAAGATACATTCAGAAATCATCGTGTGCGTGCCAACTTAAAGTCAACGTGTATTTCTGTTTGTGGAGTAAAACTATGGCATTCGTTGCATGAAAACATCACTAGCTACAAACATTTAAAAAAGTTACATCTTCTTTCTATGTATTGGGTCTAAACAATATAAATAATTATAAACAAACATTACATGTTGTAGGCACTGTATGCTTTAGTTATTAGTTATGCATTAGAAATTTATATTTATTCTAAGATAATGTATTTATATCATACATAACTATCCTAGCTGGGGGGAACCATAGATAAGTATCACACGTCTGTTCACTCCCTTTCCACCAACACTCTGTTGTTTATTTAATTTTTTACCTGTTGCAAATGGTGTTGAATTTTGTAATAACGGAATCTGTACTATTGGTTGTTGGAAATAAATTACTGATTGATTGTTTACTTATTGATTGATTGAAATATGCAATAAAGATATGCAACCACAATGAAGTATATTATCACAAATCAAGACTGTGGTTGTAATTTTATGTCCCTCCATAAATCCCCCTCAATATGGATCACTAAACCAGCGGCATAATAAACAAAATAATAAACAAAGTACAAACACCACGACGTGGACCCATCTCGTAGTTACCACATAAATCTTGCAAAAGGTGCATTGTGTAATCAATGTAAACTGCTCCACGCCATCATAAACCTGCGGCACACTGCGGTTTGGTGGGAGACGCTCCGGCACAGGTAGTTTACCCAAGTGCTACTCACATCGGTCGAACTTGTACATTCCGAGATCAATAACAGCTAAATCTGTTGTAATGTCAACTCTTGCTACTCACCTGATTTAGCCCATTGCGAATCAGGTTTGTTGATGTTCAAATCTGTAGTTTAAAATGCATGGCTGGTTTAATAGTGTGTACTTTTGTTACAATCATAAAAAGAATTTGCTTTGCTCCTTAAATCAGGTAATTTTTTAACATATGAATAGCTTCATGTCATAATATAAAGATCAGGATAATTTTGGCCATTTTCACAAAATTTTGACCAGATCCAGTAAAAAAAAGTACATATTTGACATATTTACGGGGGTCATTGGGCCATGGCCCTCCTTTCGCTTAAATCATTTTTTTTCCATATGCAACCTCTTGTACCAGTGCATGGTAAACTAAAGGGTGACTAAACTTGGCCACCCCCTTGTAAGATCCTGGATATGTCACTGATTTCATCAAAACTAAAAACCACATGTCAAAGTTGATTCTAGAGCTAGCTTGTCGTAGTTGATACTAGAGTTAGCATGTCGTAGTTGATACTAGAGCTAGCATGTCGTAGTTGATACTAGAGCTAGCTTGTCGTAGTTGATACTAAAGCTAGCTTGTCGTAGTTGATACTAGAGCTAGCTTGTCGTAGTTGATACTAGAGCTAGCTTGTCGTAGTTGATACTAGACCTAGTATGTTGTAGTTGATACTAGAGCTAGCATGTCGTAGTTGATACTAGAGCTAGCATGTCGTAGTTGATACCAGACCTAGCATGTCGTAGTTGATACCAGACCTA
The DNA here is from genome assembly GCA_033239005.1 of Lamellibrachia satsuma. Taxonomy (NCBI): domain Eukaryota; kingdom Metazoa; phylum Annelida; class Polychaeta; order Sabellida; family Siboglinidae; genus Lamellibrachia; species Lamellibrachia satsuma. Next base: position 378,305 of record BSQZ01000030.1, on the reverse strand, counting down.
GCATGTCGTAGTTGATACTAGAGCTAGCATGTCGTAGTTGATACTAGAGCTAGCTTGTCGTAGTTGATACTAGAGCTAGCATGTCGTAGTTGATACTAGAGCTAGCATGTCGTAGTTGATACTAGAGCTAGCATGTCGTAGTTGATACTAGAGCTAGCTTGTCGTAGTTGATACTAGACCTAGCATGTCGTAGTTGATACTAGAGCTAGCATGTCGTAGTTGATACTAGAGCTAGCATGTCGTAGTTGATACTAGAGCTAGCTTGTCGTAGTTGATACTAGAGCTAGCATGTCGTAGTTGATACTAGAGCTAGCTTGTCGTAGTTGATACTAGAGCTAGCTTGTCGTAGTTGATACTAGAGCTAGCATGCCGTAGTTGATACTAGAGCTAGCATGTCGTAGTTGATACTAGAGCTAGCTTGTCGTAGTTGATACTAGAGCTAGCATGTCATAGTTGATTCTAGAGCTAGCATGTCGTAGTTGATACTAGAGCTAGCATGTCGTAGTTGATACTAGTTTGATCTCACCTAAAGATGTCTGCAAAGCACCTATAAAATATGACACAAACGTTGTAAAAAAAACAGTCTTGGAGTGGTGCTATCAGTAATATGGGATGACGACTTGTAAATTGTTTGGTAACAATTATTACTCCAATCGCCGATGGAATGGCTTTCGACATATATTGCCCTGACCAAATGACAATCATTTCGAATCCAGACACAAAAAACCAAGAATGTTTGTTTGATACCTTTTCGGTACCCTTCAGTGCACATAAGTTGATGTGTGGGTGAGTTGAGGGTCTGGGTGGGCTGTGATGTTGACGTCTGATGATGTTCCATCACAAAGACGCTACCCAGTCAAAACAAGCTCGTAAAAGCAAGCACCAGGTGTCTCGCCTCCAGCCTGCTTGTTTTCTTGCATCAACGATAAAAAACGCACAGATATGCCAGTGCATAATTTACACGAGTAACATTGAATATTGCCAGCCGTACATGCTTTGTGTAGGGCACGGAGATTGCGAAAGGCGTTCCTTTGAGTTTGGCGGCAAACGCAGCTGAGTGAAAGCATTCTGCAAATCGGTCTGAAGCTGAACACACCATTACAGACCCGTTAATGACGGCAACTGTCAAAAACCATACAAGGCGATCATATTTCTGCCCGAAGTCTTAGTGATGTCTGGGCTTCCCATAAGATCGTCTGTTTCCCACAAAGGAACGATCTCATTAACATTTTTGTTGCTTCTAAGAAAACAGGTAGTTTGTGATGGGAAGCATAGTTCATGACATTTCTTAATACTATTCTTTGCTGATAACTTCGACCTTGACAAATGTTTTGTACAAATCAGGTGAAACTGAAATGTGAGAAAAGGAACATAGAAATTTATGTTGGATAAACGTCCATCGGAAATAATCTAATACTATTGTGACACATGGGCACATGCATAGTGTCACTTCAGACTACCTGATACATGGGCACATGCACATTGACACTTCAGACTGCTTGATACTTGGGCACAAGCACACTGACACTTCAGACTTCTTGATACTTCAGACTACTTGCACACTGACACTTTAGACTACTTGATACATGGGCACATGCACATTGACACTTCAGACTTCTTGATACTTGGGCACAAGCACACTGACACTTCAGACTTCTTGATACTTCAGACTACTTGCACATTGACACTTCAGACTGCTTGATACATGGGCACACGCACACTGACACTTCAGACTTCTTGATACTTCAGACTTCTTGATACTTCAGACTATTTGCACACTGACACTTTAGACTACTTGATACATGGGCACATGCACATTGACACTTCAGACTGCTTGATACTTGGGCACAAGCACACTGACACTTCAGACTTCTTGATACTTCAGACTACTTGCACACTTACACTTTAGACTACTTGATACATGGGCACATGCACATTGACACTTCAGACTGCTTGATACATGGGCACATGCACACTGACACTTCAGACTTCTTGATACTTCAGACTACTTGCACACTGACACTTTATACTACTTGATGCATGGGCACATGCACATTGACACTTCAGACTGCTTGATACTTCAAACTATTTGATACATGGGCACACGCACACTGACACTTCAGACTGCCTGATACTTCAGACCAGTTGATACATGGGCACACGCACACTGACACTTCAGACTGCTTGATATTTCAGACTACTTGATACTTCAGACTACTTGATACATGGGCACACGCACACTGACACTTCAGACTGCCTGATACTTCAGACTACTTGCACACTGACACTTTAGACTACTTGATACATGGGCACATGCACACTGACACTTCAGACTGCTTGATACTTCAGACTACTTGCACACTGACACTTTAGACTACTTGATACATGGGCACATGCACACTTACACTTTAGACTGCAAGACACATGGGCACATGCACATTGACACTTCAAACTACCGGACACATGGGCACATGCACAGTGACACTTCAGACTACTTTATACATGGGCACACGCACACTGACACTTCAGACTGCCTGATACTTCAGACTACTTGCACACTGACACTTTAGACTACTTGATACATGGGCACATGCACACTGACACTTCAGACTGCTCGATACTTCAGACTACTTGCACACTAACACTTTAGACTACTTGATACATGGGCACATGCACACTTACACTTTAGACTGCTGGACACTTTAGACTACTTGCACATTTACACTTTAGACTGCTGGACACATGGGCACATGCACATTAACACTTCAGACTACTTGCACACTTACACTTTAGACTACCGGACACATTGGCACATGCACACTGACACTTCAGACTACCGGACACATGGGCACATGCATACTTACACTTCAAACTGCTGGGCACATGCACATTGACACTTCATACTAACGGACACATGCACACTGACACTTCACACCATTGGAGACTTGTGCACATTGATATTTAAAATTGTAGAATATTTCCACACACACATAAACACTTACTTTTAAATGAGACCTGTTTGCAAGGACACTATAGCCTGTGGACATTAGCAACATGTACACAGATATTTCCTCCCACAAGTTTAGTGCGTACCGTCTAGAATACTGGAGCACTTGACAGCGAGGTCAACTGTCACACAAGTCAACGTGGCAAATGTTTACATGTAACAAACACACTTGTTTTTTAAAGCTGCAACCATAAGTTCAAAAAGGTAATCTCCATAAATTCCCACAACGGGGTCACTATAATTACTCTGACACTTCCTACAATGCATCGAAACTTTACATCACTGACTGTGAAGGTAGTGGTTTATAGGTGGTTCAATTTACTTGTGGTTTAAGTTAGCACTGTACTATACATTAGAAACAGGAAGCATTACTTTGTCATCAACGCTATTGCCAGTCATTATACATTCACACTAAAACTTGTGTACAGAACCACAAAATCAGTGCTAAGCTGTTTGTCAAATGTAAACTTAGAGATCATTTTCTTTGAATTCTGTTCCAGCCTCATGAAGAAACTGACCACTTCCCAAAAATGTCCTTCCTTCCTACAATGTGCTAAAGTAAAAATGTTAACTAATTAAACTGTAGTAATCAGAAGTTTTCTTCCATGTATGATAGGGCCATAGGGTCATAGGGTCATTCCACATCAGATCACCAGATTCTCAGAAACCTATACAATGCATCTGTTGTGCATCTGGAGCCTGGGAAAGTTGGTAAAACACAGTTGCCATTTTGCAGGGTACCATCTGTGAAATATATTTTGTACGAAGGCATTTTCGGAAGATTTCTACACAATAAACTACACAGCCTAAGCCAAACAATGGTACAATTTAGAAGTTTCTACTCATGTTCCCACATGATGAATTTTGTATTTAGAAATTTGCTTCGTTAGTGTTTTTTTATTTTTGAGAAGCCACAGTATTTATTGTCCAAAACGCATATAACTTGGTAACCAAACTGCTGTTGATACAGATTGACGAGACATGAAATTTTGTGGTGTTACCATGAACTTAAGTGCGATTAAGTGCATTATTATTAAGATCATGGAAAATATTCATTATTACTTTAGAATGAGAAGAACAACTACAGAGTCTTTTGTTGACATTTGAAATTGGCAAGTGTCCACGTGGTGTGACACATATAATGAGTTATAAATGCTATGTGCACATTATTACAGACAGAGCACTGTCATGGCCACTGACATATGGAACCACACAGAACAGCAAGGCAGCAGTGAACAAAAGTAAAAGCAAAAACTGATAGAGGCTGTTGCATCAACACTGGACACTAATCTGTTACCCATTCACAAAGACAGCATCTTTCCTAGAAATGCGGAGACGGCTGCACCCAGGAGTGTCAGCGTTCCTAGAACTGTTTGCTGACTGCCGTGCAAGAGGTCAATCCAGTACCAAGGCCAACTGCAGCCTGCCATTGTCTCTGACCGACAAGACTGACAATGATGACAATAGCTGACAACAATGGCAAGGGCTATAAGGTAGTGCATTGGTGAAAACTTTTGGAACACCATTCTGAGAATCTAAGAAAGCAACATGTGCCAGAGCTACATCAACCAACAACTGAGTTTATTCATAAAGAACACATGAAGCTAATTTCTAAACCCCAGCTGTCATCATGTCGTAGAGGTAATCTCTGTTAATATTACAATGGGGGGTAACAATGAAGAATAAGTAACAACCAAATTGAGTTTACTACAATGACAGTATTTTATTTATTTATGCTTACACGCAATTTCTATAATTCATGCATAAATATATATTTAAATAGCCCCATCACATCCACACCAGTGGGTGCTTTATTTAAGGGAATGTACAAGTTATACTGGCTAATTGATATACAAACAGTTGAGGGTTTCATATAATCAAAATGCCCAAATACTCTTAACTTTCCCATATCAAAATTAACAATGATACACTTGATGTCTAAATCTGTATTTGCTTTCACAACTTTGTAATACAGACCAATAAACCATCAAGTCAGACAAATTTACATTTCAATTCATTTGGTCTATCTTTAATTACAGCAAAAAAGCAATCTCTACACCAAACCGTGTATTATGTTTAGCATTAAGAGGAGAAAGGTCACAATTTAGTAATCGTGTACAGATATTACTTTTAACCATCCGAGATGTTACTTTTAACCAACCAAGATATTACTTTTAACCTACTGAGACGTTATTTTAACCAACCGAGATGTTAATTTTAACCAACCGAGATGTTACTTTTAACCAACCGAGATGTTACTTTTAACTAACCGAGATGTTACTTTTAACCAACCTAAAGTTGTAAGTACTAATAAATTCAGTGTTGCAACATTGTTCAGTTATCGTTGTATATTCCCTTTAAGAACTAGCAATGGGGTTGAGAAAATGTTTGTGTACTTGGGCTGTACAGTGTGTGAGGATGGAGGAAGTAATAAGACAATACTGAAGAGAAAGCAAGCAGGAGGCAGCGTGGAGGAGAGTGGAAGCCATTATGTGGGACAGAAAAATGAAGAAACAACTAAAAGGAAAACTGTTGGAAGCCTGCATGGTACCAGCCTGTATATACGGGTTGGGAACACTGGCACTGACAGAGAGACAGGAGAAGATACAGATAGCAGAAAACAACTGGGTCCGAAGAATGTGCAAAGTAACCCAAGAAGATAGAAGGAAGATGACGGAATTGAGAGAAGAGATTGGCATTAAAAAACACCTAAAGATGAAAGTAGTCGGAAGCAGAATGAGATGGGCAGGACATGTGCAAAGAATGGGTGAAGACAGACTGTCAAAAAGAGCATGGAAAGCAGAAGAGGGTGGCAGAAGAAGAAGAAGGAAGACCAAAGCTGCGATGGAAAGACTGTGTCAAATGAGATCTTGAAAGGGCAGGTACGAACGGCCAAGAGTGGAAGATCATCGCAGAAGACAGAGGGAAAGAGTTAAAAGTAGAAGAAGCTACCAAGTGACGTGGACCCCACCCCGCAAGGGAGCAAGGGGAAGAAGAAGAGAATGGGGCTGTACATACCCTCCTATTAGCTTGGCTGGCAGCAGAATCATTCAAGTATTCACACTTTCAGAAAATGAATGTGCTCTGTCTGCATTGCAGTCTAATTAGATTCACGGAATCAATTCTGAGGTTCCGGGAAATGAGGGCCTTAGACCCTCAGTACCAAATGCCAATCAATATAGTCATTAGAGAAAACTGTGAGGAACGTCACGTCACCGTGTGGCGGGAGTTGGCAGGAGATGGCGGGAGATGGAGGTGATAGAGACATCTCAAACACACCACATGATGGGCATACCATGTCCCCCTGTTTAGAAGCAAACCACTTAAAGGTGCCTCACCAATCTGATTTTTTTGCCCGTCTGTTTTCAGACTAATTTCAGGAACAACTGAACCTATCTGGTATTCACTACAACATGCTAGCTTGTCTATGCAAAAGTGTTATTTAGTTTTGACGAAATCATCAGACAAACTAATATTTTTTTTTTACTGAATTGAACTTCGTCTTATTTGTCGCATTAACCAATTAAATACTTTGCTAGGATTTCAGCCACACATACAAAGGCACTTTTTTGTCAACAAATAGTGATTCTTCTAAGGTAATGTAAAGGTTAACAAATATTATACTCCCAAATGGTGTGGAAATCTTAATAATTTATTATGATTATGAATCCTTCAGCAGTAAAATGCAAATATAATTTTTAAATTGTAACAATAAAAGTAAAATAATGCACTCATATAAATAATACATAACATATAAAATTGTCTATCTACAAAATGAAGCACAATACCTTAACCAACTTGGAATGCTGTTGAACAGCAGGTTTCTGTGGTATCATTAACAAGTTATTTGACTGCAAAGAGCAATAAATGACAGTCTTAGTGCTACTGTTTATTGATCACCCTAGTTAGTGAGATATATTTCCCAGAGAAATGGCTGCACTGGAAATAAAAGGGGAATTTCCTGCACCATTATGGAGGATTATAGCTCTGACTTTCTGCAACTCCGCAGGTAACAGTTAACATATTGGGCCAATAAAGACACTGTAAAGTATAAAGAAACTAGCCCGACTGAGGCCAAAATACACGTTGTGGTGAAAGTGGTGAACTATATGTGGGGTCAAACATTTCTGCATACAATGAAAACAATATTTTATAATATTAATTATGGGGGTGTCAACGAACTGTATAATGTATGTGGTAAACGTTACATGGCGATAACTCAATAATATATATATATACATATATATATATATATATATATATATATATATATATACACATATGTATATATGGCCTAATTGTAAATTGTAAAACTAATTCCAGTTTTTAAATCAGGAAATAACCAAATAATTATAAACCCATAGGCCCTCTCTAAAATAATGGAAAAAAGTTGTGCTACAGATTAGTAATGTTTTTAGAAAAATATAATATTCTATATAAACACCAATACAGATTTCACTCAAAACACTACTATTCATCCAATATTACAGATGCAAATGACAAAACAACTAAAGATATTATATTAGTCGTGTTCCTTGACCTTTCGAAGGCACTTAATACAATTAGTCACAACGTGTTGCTGTATAAGTTAAATCACTATGGAATAAGCAGAATAAGAAATAAATGGTTTGCCAGTTACCTATCTAACCGCAAACAATATATTGAGATAAACAAAAGCAAATCGTCATTAAAAAACATAACAAATGGAGTACCTCAAGGATTCATATTAGGACCAGTTATCTTTCTAGTTTATATTAATGACACAATAAACTGTACGTCTCTAAATTTTTTATCTTTCGCTGATGACACAACCATTTACCAATCAGGTTCACATATTGATGATTTAATTAATAATATGAATAACAAATTAAAACAATTGTATGATTGGTTCTGTGCAAATAAATTATCTCTAAATGTCAAAAAGACAATTTTTTTTAATTTTCAGCCTTGTAAACACAAAATACCATGTAAACATATCATACCACACAAAACATTAAGATCACTGTCTGATGCTCTAGTCCATAGTTATATAACGTACGGCGTACAAGCATGGGGCAATAGAAAAACTATAAGTTAGTTATATAACGTACAGCGTACAAGCATGGGGCAATAGAAACACTATAAGTTAGTTATATAACGTACGGCGTACAAGCATGGGGCAATGGAAACACTATAAGTAAGTTAGTTATATAACATACGGCGTACAAGCATGGGGCAATAGAAACACTATAAGTTAGTTATATAACGTACGGCGTACAAGCATGGGGCAATGGAAACACTATAAGTAAGTTAGTTATATAACGTACGGCGTACAAGCATGGGGCAATGGAAACACGATAAGTAAGTTAGTTATATAACGTACGGCGTACAAGCATGGGGCAATGGAAACACTATAAGTAAGTTAGTTATATAACGTACGGCGTACAAGCACGGGGCAATGGAAACACTATAAGTAAGTTAGTCATAAAACGTACGGCGTACAAGCACGGGGCAATGGAAACACTATAAGTAAGTTAGTCATATAACGTACGGCGTACAAGCACGGGGCAATGGAAACACTATAAGTAAGTTAGTCATATAACGTACGGCGTACAAGCACGGGGCAATGGAAACACTATAAGTAAGTTAGTCATATAACGTACGGCGTACAAGCATGGGGCAATGGAAACACTATAAGTAAGTTAGTTATATAACGTACGGCGTACAAGCATGGGGCAATGGAAACACGATAAGTAAGTTAGTTATATAACGTACGGCTTACAAGTATGGGGCAATGGAAACACTATAAGTAAGTTAGTTATATAACGTACGGCGTACAAACACGGGGCAATGGAAACACTATAAGTAATTTAGTCATAAAACGTACGGCGTACAAGCACGGGGCAATGGAAACACTATAAGTAAGTTAGTTATATAACGTACGGCGTACAAGCACGGGGCAATGGAAACACTATAAGTAAGTTAGTTATATAACGTACGGCGTACAAGCATGGGGCAATGGAAACACGATAAGTAAGTTAGTTATATAACGTATGGCGTGCAAGCATGGGGCAATGGAAACACTATAAGTAAGTTAGTTATATAACGTACGGCGTACAAGCACGGGGCAATGGAAACATTATAAGTAAGTTAGTGATATAACGTATGGCGTACAAGCACGGGGCAATGGAAACACTATAAGTAAGTTAGTCATATAACGAACGGCGTACAAACATGGGGCAATGGAAACACTATAAGTAAGTTAGTCATATAACGAACGGCGTACAAGCATGGGGCAATGGAAACACTATAAGTTAGTTATATAACGTACGGCGTACAAACACGGGGCAATGGAAACACTATAAGTTAATAACTTTACAAAAACGCGCCATACAAATAATTAACAATAAGGGATATAAAAGTCACACTGACCCCAAATTTTAAATCTCAAAACATACTTAAAATTGTAGATGTATATAAGTTGCATGTCTCACTATTTATGTATGACTTTCACCATAGCCTATTGCCTAAGTCATTTACAAATTACATACCCAAAAAGAATTTGGATGAAAATAGCAGAATCACCAGACAACACAACCTTCTTGCGAAAGAGATACCTAGAACATATTTTTCGTCTAAGTTGCCTAAACATAATTTTACAAAAATGTGGAACAGTATAAGTTATGAGATACAGAATATCAAACACAGGTCAAAGTTTAAGGATAAGGATAATTTTTATTTGTCCCAACAGCAGAAAAACAGGTAAATTACATTGAGTGGTAATATACATTATATAGATACATATGACACATATACATATAGAACTGTACAATATATAATATAACTAATGAATCATCAACAAAAGTAATACAACACATGTTATCTACACAATACTTAGACGAATACCCTCATTCAGTGCACGTTTCAAACCCTTGATGTATGGAGAGCAATTAGAAATGTTTGAAACCTCCAACCATTCAAGCCACATGGAATTGTGGAAGTATCTTGTTTCAGCTGGTAAGCTTATATGTCAATATGTGTTTGGATTAACATTCACACTATATTACTAGTACAACAGAACAAACTTCCTCAATTCGTTGTCATATGTCTTGAGTAATGATAATTAGTTTCAATGAGGTCACTGGACGATGGCAGTGAGCCATGTGACCACCATGCAATATAACACATTGATATTATGTGAACTGCAATAATCTTGTATTTTATGCAGTGTTATATTGTTAAATAAAACTACTACTACTACTACTATACTCCCATCACATAGAGAGGTAGGCATGATTTTGGTATGTTACTAATGTTTCCAACCACCACTAATAGACAGCACTTGTTGGCCTTCACTATTTGCGATATGCAGCCATTTACATACACTCAGTAGGGCTTTAATCTGCACAGTGTCTACACAATATGTTTATGTAGCCAAAGCTATCAGGGCATGGAATCTTGGCCATATATAAGAGACCAAATGAAATACACCCCTACTATAAGAATGTTTCTAAACAGCACAACTGGTGTTTTTGTTTCATTAAATCGTATTTACCTGTGACTCAATTTCCCACATACCACAAACATAGACTATATTTCACCAGTATGGGTATCCGTGGCCTCAACAGACAATCACTATGCTTGAAATGTGAACCTTCTGACTTAGTATTCTCATACAAAAGTACCAACTGTAGACACATCTTTGTCAAACCAACAAACTATCTAACTCAACAGAACTGTGTAAAACGTTATCACTTTTGTGTCTTGGAAGATAGAGATTTATTTGTTTATTATCAGCCAAGATCCTTCAAAACACACCAGTGCACTAAGATCAGTAGAACGAGAGTCCCAGTAAAAAATACGGATCAAAACATTTTTTTGTATGCAACCACAAAAGATGCTACTACAAAGTTTGTCAATATACTATAGTAAACAGCAGACATGACAAATTTGGGTGATGCACATATACAAAGAATGATTGTACTACCATTCCCACGAAGGACAGAATGAGAAACATGACTCCTTTTCTTTTCAATATATTACAGTAACACTTTTCACTACACAGCGTTAGTTCTGAAGAGATTCATTAGACTGGTCATTGTAATGTAATAATCATTTAATTGTTAAAAAAACGATTAAACCATTAATATATATATATATATATATATATATATATATATATATATATATATATAATTTATATATAATAATGTTGTAATTTTTTTACAACTGATTATTACATTACAGCTTTTGTATCCTCTACAACAGCTGCCGACATGCCTCTTAGACTGGGCTTAACGGTGAGGACCTGGACCATGTACACGGACCATCAGTAAGACTTGAGTGCATGTTCATGAGGGTCAGCCTTGAAAACCATGAGGGACAGTCTTGTAGTCCATGAGGGTCAGCCTTGCGGACCATGAGGGTCAGCCTTGAAAACCATGAGGGCCAGTCTTGCAGACCATGAGGGTCAGCCTTGCGGACCATGAGGGTCAGCCTTGAAAACCATGAGGGCCAGTCTTGCAGCCACTCACAACAGTGGCTGATCCCTGGGCTCCCTTATGTTTATGTGACTTACTTGTATCAGTTCTGGAGGACAGGAAAGCCCAATGGTGTGGAATCTGGGGTCAGACCACAACTGAAGCATCTGCAGGGTGAGGCATCAGGTGTCAGGCCACAGTTGAAGCACAGTGGAATCAGGTGAAAATTTGCTAAGGTCCAAAACTGGGGATTTACCTATTATGTGGAAAGCTGATATTTCAAGTGTTTTGCAATTTTGTTAGGGTAAGCGAAAATGTAAGGGATTATTGGTAAAATAAAAAACTGTGTTATTATTGGCTTAGTCTATAGTAAAAAATACTATACGCTTCATTTTGAATGGGTTCCTCAAGGGGAGGGCCCTAACTGGGCTGTACACACTGTAATGTGTTCCCCAAGGGGATGGCCCTAACTGGGCTGTACACACTGTAGTGTGTTCCTCAAGGGGAGGGCCCTAACTGAGCTGTACACACTGTAATGTGTTCCTGAAGGGGAGGGCCCTAACTGGGCTGTACACACTGTAATGTGTTCCTCAAGGGGAGGGCCCTAACTGGACTGTACACACTGTAATGTGTTCCTTAAGGGGAGGGCCCTAACTGGGCTGTACACACTGTAATGTGTTCCTCAAGGGGAGGGCCCTAACTGGACTGTACACACTGTAATGTGTTCCTCAAGGGGAGGGCCCTAACTGGGCTGTACACACTGTAACGGATTATCCAACAGGTCACAAACAGGCATTGATAAACCTGAGTTAATCAGTGCACCTTAGGTGAAAATATCTCATGACATTAACCCCATATTTTGACATGGTGACTCATCGTTTATGAAGCCTGTATAATCAATGTCAGCATGGCAATTTTTTATTGATTTCTAAGTAAACAAGCAAGGCATGATTATAACTGATTAAACTAGCACTAACAGTTACAGTAGCTTTGACTTGAAAGCCAAAAGGTCAGTACCAGCCCTGGCTATCAAGATCATGTCCAGAAGACACTGCCAGTATGACCAGGTCCGGCCAGGAATGTTACAGTATAAATACAAGGTAACGATCTAGCCTGCAGAAACAAGATCTAAGCAAGCTCTAGATGACATGTTTATTCTAACACACACTCACAGATGCGTGCGGAAGATATTTCTATTGCCCTAAAATCCTTAGGGCAGCCAACCTGAGCAGCAAGCCAGAACAAAAGGGTTAGGCAGTTTCTAATCAGTGAGCAATTCCTGGCTGCAAGACAATGGCAAGATCCCAGTTTGCATGCAACCATCATAAATATTAACACAAACCTATGTAAGAATAAAACATGCATAATCTCAAAATTGTTATTATAATTATTTCTTTAAGACCTGTATAACAACAACACTGACAAACCATACTTAATCACATTAAATACATCTTAATATTCACAAATAATTGTCTTAATACAGTGCCCTTAAAACACAAGCAAATGCCTGGTTTTCGCATTTATTAAAATTGCTCGTCTCAAAATGTAGGCCAAGGTACTAGTTTTATGCATGTTGTACACCCCAAACAGTGTCAACAGTAGGGGTGAATGCCCCACAACATTACAAATGTCTATGACAACATTACAAATGTTTGTGACATCTGTGCACTGAGTTCTTACACACATACAAGAGTGCATGCATTGAGCCACGAAGCATTCAACGATTCGCCTATTAATAGTCTGCTTGACCATTCGGCTAGTGGTCAGGATCAATGTTTGTAGGGTCAGTGACAGAACACCCGCAGTCTGCACCAATATTGATCTACCACGAGAACTCCAGTCTTAATGGTCATCTGTGTTTGTGACCGCCACTGATCAGGTAGTTATAGAAGTGTAGCCACAACGGGCGGTATTCAGGTCATGTGACACCGCTACAGGTGTCACTGGCGTCTATGTGGATCCCTGAAAGGGATTCTAGCATCATCCAGCACTGTCAGCTAATTAATGCTTCATTATGGGACAAGTCATTCATGAGCTAGTAATGCTACAAACTGACCGGGCAGATATAATGACACTGCAGGACTTATATACATGAATGCATGCACACATTAATGAACATCATGAAAGCACACACTTGTGTACTGTGAGTGTGCATGCGTATGTGCATGCGTGTATGTAATGATGTGTTACTTTACATTTATATATATATACATATTTACATTTATATTATATATATATATATATATATATAATACAAAACATGCATATATAATATTTATAACTTATAATAATAATGTATATATATATATATAAATATATATATATATATATATATATATATATATATATATATGTATGCACACATATACATACACAAGTTATAAGTTGTTATTAATATTATAAATATCATGTATGCATGTTTTGCATAAATAAGTAATTATAATTAATTATAAGTTATTATAGTTGATGTACATGCATGTAACTGTGTGCACGATGCACACGTGTATGTACACAGCATCACATGCACTGACAGAATGACTAAAGAAACAGTTACTGCTACATTGCCGTCTTCCCAGTGGCAGACAGCACAACATTGCCAGTGTGAACGCATGCGTGGATCCACAGCATGACATCAAATCACGGCAACATAAGCGTCCACTTGTGGTTAGCCACAAGCGTATCTGTGAAGAAACACAATAATTTTTTCTCTCCTGCTGCTGAAAGAAAGACGCTGAACGTGTTTGCCTCGATTAGTTGCCGGTGCAATCTGCAGCTTGGTGTAAAGACCATCACTAGATTAATGGTCATGCTCGCTACAAGGACCAGTGTCAAACAGGCCCACCCAGCTTCTCCTGCCAGAGATGCATCCAACAAGATGCTATTTATGCGAACACAGCCGGGGCAGCCCAGTTATAACCTTTGCATAACCCATGACTAAAGAGATAGAGGGAGCAACAGCATGGAGTCACTGGCAGCTGGCGAGTGCGGCAGCTTGGTTACACCAGGCAGGCGTCTAACTCTCATCACCTCCACCCGACCCAAGGCCAAAACAATTTATGACCCAAAACTTCTCTGTTTTGGTAGCTCAACTGCTATTTATATTGCATTTAGATGTTTACGAGCTATTTATGTGCGTCACAGCTGACACTGTGATGTAAGTAGGGTCAACACTAAGCATGATGACTACGAACGAAATATAACTTAGGCAATCATAAATAAAAATCATATATTATAGCTAAAGGTAATTAGCATAAGTTTGGATTATTAAACAAAGTAAACAAAAACTATGCTGCTACTTTTGTTTCACATTTCAGGCACATTTTATATTTGAACTATTAAAGAGTGAAAATCAGAACTATCATTTTACTTAGAACAACCCTACATTAGTAACGAGCATGTACCAAAGCTGCATTTTTCTTTTTGATGAACGCTGCTGCTGTATCTAAATCAAATAACAATTATAGCAACTCACCGCCTAGGCATCAAAATATGCAGTGGAATCGATAATATTCAGGAAGGTACTTCAGCAGAGGCATTCTCGTTGCCCTAGCATGATTTTAACTATTTCCATACTGCACAAGTTTGTGTTTCCCAATGTCAATGCAGGGTCGGTGGGAAATAACCCTAGTAATTAGTCTGGTTAATTGTGAGAATGGTCATGTCTTAGAGACAAAATAAACAACCCAGTGAGGATTAAGAAATACTAAAATGATCACACTAGGAAATTACTAATATTAGAGCCCAATGGATAAGTATTTAAAAAAAATTTTATACTGTCAAATTCCCAGAGTTCTTCCAAATGTTCCTCTGGGAAAACACTGAAAAAACGGGCATGAAACGTTCTAGATTGTAGAACACAAGGTCAACATACTACAATAACGGCATTGCTATAATAACAACGACATCACTCGCATCAAACACCTACACACAACAGGTCCAGAGAATGTGGCCCAGAATTTTTACTGCGGTGACCTCGTTGGTGCATCATCGATGAACAGCCCTGGATTCAAGATAAACGAGTGAGAGTGATAAATCAGACTCATCTCCTATGTCCTCAATAAAGACAACTAGAGGGCGGAGATAATGACATCACTGACAGGTTGGTGCATGGCTCCCCCCTCCCCTGATACACCTACTTACATAAGCCGGCCTGGACTACTGTCCTAATTATCTCCACAGCAAGATAACGCTCACAAATCAACAGCGAGGCCACCTAGTGACATCCAGCTGTAAGCATCGGTCACTGACGCCCAGCCCGGTTCATCCAGATTAGTAACTGACCAATGGAGACCTTAAAATGGGTCACTGAATGGAATGGAGTGTATAAAAAACTTGGCGGTTTTTAGTGGCATTTTCACCTTAAACCCTGGTGGTGCCACACTCTGATGACGACTGTTGCATGTCCCCTGTTCATGATATTATGCTTAACGATCCTGTTTGTTGCTAGGTTCCTGAGGATTTAAGAGCTGTAAAAGTTTTTTTTACTATTATTATTATTAATAAAAAATGGCATAGTATCCACATTTAATAGTTCCAAGAGGAGTTGGGGCAGAAAATTCCTGTTTTTTTAAAACTGATGTCACATTTTTATATTTGAAGCATACTTTCTGTAGGAAACACAGTAGTTTATAACCTGAAGTAAATTGAGCCAGTAAAAAGCCATGCATTAGCAGCATGAGGGCAACATATGGGAGGCATCCACATGTGGTTATCTTTTTCAAGTGTTCCTGAGTAGGGATACGATATCCTTTACTCCTGCTAGTTTTCATACGAGTCACAATTCTTACAAACCAGTGTCTACAAATGGCTACAGATGTGGGGTAACACCCAGTGAAATGTTACTTTACTCTAAGCAGCTCTGCAGTGGATTTCTAAATGGTCTAAACATTCCACACATTGTAATATTTACATAGCTTTTTAAAAAGGCAACCATAATTTATTATCCATTGTAGTTCACTTCAGGATTTACATCCCAGACAATGCCATGATGCAGGCTTCGATTATCACAGGAGCCAATGAGTCCGAGACTCCTTGTTTCACCTACGGACTCCTTGTATGTCCCTTGGTAGGAGTCCATGGGACTCCCTTGTTTTAAAAGACGATAAATCCAATGTTAAAGTGGCCAATTTCAACAATCCATCAATGTGCGTGTATGCTGCCATCTTGAATCAGTTTTGGTCTGTAACGAGCAGTCATACTCACTTCTGTCAGTTCAAAGATACTCATGAGCACGCCACATCTTGGGTTATGGGCTACATGGAAGTGTTCGCTTGTGATTGGTCAAAATATCGGAATTAAATTAATTTGCTAGCCTGGGCCTGCGCGGGAGGCTACATGTAGTCTACATTGCAGATGAACGAAATGATTCAATAAACTAAAGTATTATTTGGACTGAATTTGTTTAAGTTATTATTTGATTTGTTGAAAAAGCGCGGACTCCCAAATTTTTCTTCGGACTCCCTAATATGAGCAGAGTGGGAGTCAGCTGAACACCCACCAATTTCCCATGAAAATCATCACCTGTCACAGTTAGATTAGAGGCCATTGCAGTGGTATAATTTAAGTATATTTAAATAAAATTTCACAGTCAATTATAGGTTTATATGAGCAAGGAAAATCACTAGAAACACTGTTATGACAGTCGGGACTCATGCCATTACAATTAAACGAATCTTGCCACATAGAAAGCATATATGACTTCAAGACAAAGTGCTGCAGACATCAATCAAACTAACATAATTGTGAGTGTCACATTGCCGTCACATCTGTCATTGCCACCCGCCAGCCGTCAGATGTGACAGATCACTAGACGTCAGATGTGACAGATCACTAGACATCACATGCGACAGATCACTACAACATTTCACCTTAGCAGATACCTCTGTGGTTAGCCACCCCAAACAATGTTCTTTATGTCCACCCTCCGTCATTGGGGAGGGTTACAAATGGTCGGTGTTTTGGAATATCTAGGGGCAAAACTATAAATACAGATGACTCAGTAATAGCCATGCACATCTAGATCGTAATTAAAGCATCTTGTATCATATAATATGAAACAATAATAATATATGCAGAAATGAAAGTTTCAACAAACCTGATTTGTACAACGTTTCTAAACCGTGTTACCAAGACATAATTATTTACTGTATCTATCTACCAGCTGAATATTAATGGGGCCCTATTCATAATTGTTGATTGACAAATTAAACCAAATATGCTCTAAATACCTCAGGAATAAATTTTTTTTACCATGGCCCACATTTGGACAAATGAAAATGCCTGGAGGCTTTGGAAAGTTGATATTCTAATGTTACAATCAGCTAATGTCACTTAACCTTTGCCACCCTGGGGAATTTTACATTACATAAAATCCCATTTTTTTAAACTTTATATTTTTTCTCACCTTCACAATCGTATAAACATTGAAAAGAGTTATAAACCTCTCCTCTTTGAAAGTTCATGGTTTTGTGTGAGGTCATTTAGGCTTTGCTGACAACAATAGCTGTTTCCAGTGTAATTCTGCAGCAGATAGTGTGTTCTGTATCCCCTGCCGTCTGCAACCAAATCCTGCAACTTTCCGTCTTCCCTCAACATTTGATCACCAGATGGCTCTAGCAGCGAGCACATTGGGAATGACGCTCCCTGCATGGTGAATGCAACATATCCGTATACTCAGCAACCCTTACGGCTACCCTGCCCCAGCTGGGAGAGCTTCGTTACTGTGGGGTGGAGAGGTTGATTCTACTGTCAAACTAGACACATCCAGGTAACAAAGCCTCCCTTTAATATGGAATGGGCATTACAGAGCATTAGTTGTAAAGAACATGTTACGGGGACACCGAATGAACGCCAATTTTCTTGCACCCAGCAACTGCAACACTAGGGCCATCTACTGAACAAATTTTAAA
Organism: Lamellibrachia satsuma; assembly: GCA_033239005.1. Taxonomy (NCBI): domain Eukaryota; kingdom Metazoa; phylum Annelida; class Polychaeta; order Sabellida; family Siboglinidae; genus Lamellibrachia; species Lamellibrachia satsuma. Next base: position 359,931 of record BSQZ01000030.1, on the reverse strand, counting down.
CAATTTAAAGAGTTATTTTCTAAAAAAAAATATTTTGTAGGGAAATGTTGCTGAGCCTGACTCTGGTTCTACTTGGCAACCTTTTTATATTCAGAGTCAATCCAGGAGAACAACTAACTTTTATATAAATTTTTTTAAATGTGTGCAGAACAATTCTACTCTATCCTATTGAATATTTGGTAACATTTTATCATGCACCCTCCTGGATCCACTTCAATAAATAATTATGGAATTTAATTTTGTCAGAGCAGAAACTGCTTGCCTTATCTATACCATAGAGTAAGACCTCCAGTTATGGACATGGGTCATAGTCATAATTATTATGAACTGGCTCAGTTGTACCAAGGCCTTATTCTCTTTACAACACAGTATGTACCAAGGCCTTATTCTCTTTACAACACAGTATGCAATAAAACATATAGCTCAGCTTTGGTTCAGATTCAGTTCAGTTTTGATGATTAGATACACAGAGTTTTTAAGATGGATATCTTCCAGTGGTGACCAACCATCATGTATGTCATCTAGAGACCAGGAGATTAAGAGGAGACCAAATAGAGGTGTTTAAAATAATGAACGGTTATGAGGATGTTGATAGGAATATGTTCTTCAAACTTAAAGAAGGCAGTAGAACCAGAGGACACAAAGCAACATTAGTTAAGGAGCAGTGTAGGTTGGACATGAAAGTACTCTTTCTCACAGAGGGTGATAAATGAATGGAACAAACTGCCAAATGATTGTGTTAATGCTAGTAGTGTGAATATGTTTAAAAATAGAATTTACAGATATTTGATAAGGGCCACTTGTTGTTTGGGTTGGCAATCTTGTTAAATCTTGTTAAATGTGATCCATTCGAACACACATCATGTTGTTCTGTTTTAAGTTAATAAATTATGTTTTGCTTGTTTTTTAAGTAGACGATGCATCATGCTGTTCTGTTTTAAGTTAATAAACTATGTTTTGCTTGTTTTTTTATGTAGCCGATGCATTTATTGCTAGGAGCATATAAGTTTGATAATATCCCACAAATAATGGCTGTAGCATCTGAGAATGCGAAGCAAACCAACTTGCATCAATACCCCAATCTAAGCTGTCCAGTTTCAGATTTCAGTAAACATGCAATGTCATTGAACAGAAGATTATGAAATAAATGCTCACTTTGTATGAACGGATCCATTTCAAAGCAGACAATATTATTTCGGACAACAGAAAGCCCATTCTGCTAAGTGGGGATCTGTCCCCCCCGGCCATGGAAAAGAATGACTATGGGAAACTTGGCCCATTTCTTGGCGGGCACCATTTAAATAGGGGTTAAACCAGAAATAAATTAACTCGGCTAAATATGTAGATAAAGTCCTGAGGGTGCAAGAGCGCAAGGACGTTGATTACATCAACTAACCTCAGGGTTATTACATCAACAAAGCCTATTCCAGAACTAAGAAACCTTATTATAAAAAACAAGTACAGTGTATGTGGTTTAACAACAGAAGAGATGAGGAGATGAAGACTTTTAATCTGGAATGGCTATGAAAGTATTGACAGACATATTTGTTGGCCTTGGATGGCAATCTTGTTAAATCATATAAAGAGACAGTGTTCTGTATTTGTTGTATAATGAACAAAACCTGCGCCAATTAGTTTATTTTCAGAGTTTTCCTTCTTTAGAGTTAGTGATTCTACGCCAGGTTACACATTAAACCCCTGTTGTAGATCTTTTACTTTCCCGGGCACATACACTAGGTAGAAGGGACATATGGCTTTTGGGGGTCTCTTCCGAAAAACACAGGCAAAGTGGGGTGAACGAAAGCTTCAACGCAGCAGCAAGTGAACTCAAACCCTGGTCCCCTCGACTGACAGGACAGCACTCTAACTGCCGAGCTACAGCGGTCTACTGCGCTCCCTTCTCCTGTTATGGAAACTATGGAAAAGTACATCCCTAAATGATTACACTACACCGGGGCAGTGGCTATTACGGGGGCCACTAGAGAGTCGAGCTTGGTCACGTCATGAAGCAGGGTGGTTGTGTGGTAATGTCTCCAGTCGTTCAGGCTACACACAGGGGAAATGATGCATAAAAATAAACCATCACCGATTAGGAGGCTTTTATTAATGCATGTCTTCCCGCAATGGAGACGCCATAGCCACAAGAATCATCTCCAGGGTCCCGGTGCCGTTACCGCAACGTGTCACCACAGTGCGTCACCACGGTGGTGCGTCACCAACATCACCACTATATATCAAATGCCCACATCTGTGTCGTGGTCATCAAAGAATACTCATATAACCCGCAGCTTCCGTCCGCACTGACCTCTGGCAATTACCGAGAAATACATCCTTTTTTAAAATCACCAGACATTTTATGCAATGCATGTAGCAACTGAGGACAGTAAGAGGGATTATAATTGTTCTTATCAAATAATTAATGCATTTCTGATATAAAAATTAGTTGAACTGTTATGTACATGTTCAAAGAATGGGGTCTGCAAAATACTGCCTTAACAAAGAAAATATATTTTGTGCATTTGTGATTCAACAATTTGAAACTGCTATTGGACTACAGCCAGAACATGACTGTCTAGCATCGACCAATGGAATGCTTTGCTCGGTCAAATCAGGGCAGGTCAAGCGGTGGTCGCATAAGTTTGCAAAGTCCAAAAAATGTAAGGCATTACATATTGATGGGTGCTGGTTTGGTTGGCCCACATTTTTGGGACTAGTGAATCCCAGCAGCAGTGGTGCCACTGCATGTCTTAAGCCCACACCACATATTGGGGTGGGGTGGGGTGGGATGGAGTGGGTTAGGATGGGGTAGGTGGTCTGAACAAATACTAAACACTATAGTATAGGTTTTTTGACTTTGCGTACTTAGGCGTCCACCCCTAAATTTGGCAAATAAAGACTAATTTTTTTTATTGCAAATGCACCCACCATATATGTGTTGGTTATTAACACATATTGTAGTTTTTGTGTATCAGTGAAATAGTTGATGAAAAAGTAACACTTACTTAGTTGTAATGAGGCCATGCTAGCTTGTGAAATAAAATTAAAATACTCTGCAGATTATCAACCAGGGCAGAAACATATGATGACGACCGGACTAATGTTATATTCCATGTTAGTTTTGAGTGGGTCCACTGGAGCGATGATCATTAAACATCACCACTGATTCACAATAATAAAGAGGTATGTCTATTATTTCGGTTAATAAATACATAAGGCTACAACTGAAACTGGGCCATAAACTGAGTAACAAAATTATCCAAAATAACATAACATTCCAAACCTCCATTAGTTTTGAAAATGTTTCTATGGATTGCAACGGGTATTCGTCTTGAATACAGCCATAATTTTATTATTCATCTAGTTTATGGTTCATAAGATTAGAAAAACATTACTTTTATTATAGATTATTAGTGTTAACTTGTGTCAGAATAATGATTTTAGATTTAGCAAGACTGTCACTAGACTTACATATTTATTTTTTTATTGTGTTCTGTCAAATTTGATATTGAACATCTTTCCATTTCTTCCATGTAGCAAAAAAAAATGTTATACAAAAAAGTTAGCAAGAAAGTGGCACGTTTGAATATTTTATACATTCTTAAAATTGACCTTTCCATGGGCAAAATCAATGAGGAGAAAACAAAAAATATATGGTGTTGACGCTGTCTCGTGCACTGATGATCACCTGGTGTGAATAATTTAGCACTGTCGGCAGATTTAGAGTGCCACGACGTGCGTCATCCATGAGGCGGCGGGAAGTGCCTGGCAGCCATCTTGTAATCAATAGCTCATCTTTCAGCGGAAAAACACCTACAGTCTGCTCCGCAGATCTTCACAATTCTATATACAGGAGCTGATCAGATTTATTGCATCATTTATCAATAAACTGAAGTAGCACAATTTTATTATATAAAAAAATCTTGCTCATCAGCATTGTGTGCGTGCATGCGTGCTTGCATGTGTGCATGCATGGTGGTGGTGTAGGTGTGTGTGGGTGTGTTTATCGAAAGCAAATTTAAACATTAAAATGTTATGTAGGACCTAAACATCATATTGATTTAAATGGTTACTGACCTATTTGGGTGTAAATGTATCCTACTGATTACATTTGTTAAAAAAAATACTGGCAGTCATGATCATAGCATGGGCACCCATAGTACTATATATCAAGAACTACAATCATATGGCACCTTGGATGCATGTGAGAACTTAAACCACACTGTGCCACAACTAATGTGGTCAGCAGGCAACCAGGCACAGGCAGCAGTGTTTTTATCATGGTATAATCACGCAGAGATGACTAATAAGATAAATATAAAAACAGGAAGTTGCAGAAACAGAAGTTGGCCCATTAAGAAAACGTGTGACACACCCATCAGGTCGTGTACAGCATGACTCTGTCTACGCTCAGAAAACCACAAAAGGAGCAGTTTAAACAAAATTGCCTGAAACAGGATGGAGATAGCAACAACTTTAATGAAAATTACAATACGAAAACAAAATGTATTTACCTATTTTGTATTCATTATTTAAGCAAACTGATACCGTAACCTGTAAACGTGATGCACGTGGTCGCACACACATCAGAATGTTGGCACAGGCCATTTAGTTTGCATCATAGTAGCTGTGAATACTAGAGATTGCTCCGAGACATTAAACATTGCTCGTGTTTATACATGGGCCATGCTCAAGACAACTACACACGAGCCATGCTCGTGTTTACACATGTAGGGGATAAAGCATGACGTGTCATTCAGGTGTGTCTGATTGCACGGTATTAAAATCAAAGTCAAGGGCATGAATTTATTATCAACCATTTTCTGCGGGTGGGGAGGTCCTACTCCCACCTACTTGTGTTGTGGCCAGCATGCATAAGAAGCAGTTACTTCCTAAAATCTAAACAAGGAAGATACCCACACCCAAACGCTTGTCACATTTTGTACTGGGGGAAGGCCTGAAACCGGTGGAAATTAGATACTTAAAAAACACTGTAATCCATATGCACTGTCGGGAGATTAAGTGGTGACTAATCCCCAGAATGGGACAATGGAATGTATGGTAAATTGTTACATTACAAAACACAGCTCTTTAAATCATGCAAAGCACCTCACAGTTGTTTTGTTACTGTTACACTTGCCTAATTAAACCTTATTACAATGACTATATAAATATGATTATGTTTACGATACCTTCTTTTTCTTGCATGAAAGTACAAAATACTTGTTGCTTGAGATGGCGCTGAATTGTTTTACATAGAAATTATAAATATTTAAGGACTAAACGGTGTGCTCTTCCTTCTAGCCTGTATTCTAGTAGGCACTCTACGGTAATTGTGAATCACCAGATATAATTACACATGATCCAGGGCAGGCCACCTAGGTGTGCGTTGACTGTGAACCGCAGTCATTTAGTGCACCATTGCATGCAACGAAGAACTAATTACTTTCAATTACATGCTAATTTAATAAAGGTGTGGTGCTTTTTACTGTATTTATGTTTTATCAGTAGCCAAGATCGGTTGGTAGCAGTGATGAGTTTGTTTGACATGGTCATACACTAGGACGTTACAACACAGTGCACTTGGTAGCATGATACTTATCAGTATTCGAGCCTCTAGTTCCATGTCATGTTTAGGCCCCAAATACACCAGCATATCATGCAAGCCTTGTAAGCCGTATGGCCGGCTACATGGTCTTGGTCATGATCTAACTCACTCATCCATTTCTTGCTCGTTCTTTCTCTCCATCACTACAGAGTGGACCTCAGAAATATGACCACCTATGGGACAGGTAAAAGGTGCTCTGCCAAGTGGATTGTAATTCTGAATTGTCTATCTGCAGGGTTCACTATCAGTGAATTTCAAATAGGGCCCAACTCGGCTGAAAAAAAATTCTCAATGTCATAAGCAAATTTTCTGATTTTCCTCGTTTACCTGTCAGAATTTTTAGACTGTACAATACCTGAGCCCTTCCATCCACCCTGTATGTTTTGAATGCACATGATAGTGAACTGTTTCATTACATCTGATAAAAAATATCTTCCTCTGTGAACCTATTTGAACCTAAAAGTGGCCTAAAGTGCATTTTGACATTATCTTTCAGGTGCATCCAGTCATAAAATTAATTGGTTACCTCTTTTGTTGTTCAAAATACGATGAGGTATATTTATATTGTTAGTATTTCATGTTACAGTTGATTGTCACAACCACAATCCCTTCACGCCAACTCCTGTCTCCATGTTTGAAATGAATATCTTATCCTGCCTGCCTTCAAGTACGAAAAGGATAGTGGACCACCAAGCACACCACACACAGAAGTCGGCTTAAATGGCACCACAAGTGGCTTTATCATCACTGTGAATAATTTGTCCTCTTTACACTGCTAGTTATGCCTTCCTAGATAACATGCCATGGTAATAAAGATCATGGCTTTACACATCAATGCATCACATTACAAAACAGATGACACTGACAATTGAACCCTGGCCTCTTTTTTAGACATCCAGATCATAGCACAGTGCAAGATTGTTACTCTCATTTACTTTGGCTTGGCTTACAACCAATGTTTTATTTTTCCATGAAAATGAATAATTCTGTGATAATCTTACTGTATGGCTTCATCTATACACTGAGTTTACAAAAATGCAATTTCATGTGCCACGAGAGATTACAGTCATGGATCATTTGTTCTGTTTCCACACAGATAGGTTTGTATCATTCAGAGCTAGTTGCACTAGATAACACTCTGTTGTAATAAAGATTATGGCTTTACACATGAATGGCGATCCAGCACATAAAATCACTGCATTACAGCACAACATGAATTCAATACCAAATGCACCAACATTTTTCACAAGTTGGAGAATGCACATAATTCCCCAAGAGAAACTGAACAATTCTTAAGGTCTTCACGTTGAGCAAAACTTCTATTCTTGTTGTACTTCAGAGCATATTTGTGATAAACCTTCTAACCTACATTATTCTATTGTTTGTGCTGATGAAAGCAGACTCAGAAACCACAATTGACCCTTGGCAGATGTCATCCAGGTTTAGAGGGACTGCCGGTAATGATGGTCTACGATGGTAAAGGCTTTGTAATTACCGGGCACTGAGAAAGAATGTAAGGCATATTGAAGGCCATCTAGTTTGCCTGCCACTATAGGATATCTATGTCACTAACTCAGTGATAAAGATGGACGGACATAATGTCCATCCAAACAAGTATTATTCAACTTTCAAATAGGCTTTACCATGACAGACAGTGCAAGAACAAGGTAAAGAAAACAGACACTATATGATATCAGTGGTGTAAACTTTCCAAGAAAACTGATATGGTCACATTGGTCAAGAGATATCTGTCACTAAACCGCAGTTCAAGAGATAAAGATGGATACACAAAATGTCTGTCCAGTCAGATATTGACTATGGATCTCCTTTACAGAATGATCCTGTAGAAGTTTATAGTTGGTTTTCCCTTCTCTACAGTCATAATTGCTACTGGGTGGCAAACAAGACGTTTTCTTTTCTGCTTTAAATTTAACTGAAAGATTAGTGAGTGATTTATACAAGTGAAGCTACAATTTTTATTTATTAGTACTTCTAGTGTTATACTTTCATCAGCAATTATATCAAATTACAAAGTGAATGACAACTGTCCTTCATCATGGCCTCTTTTTAGACTTCCAGTTCATCACACACTGCAAGGTCGCTATTCTCAATTACCTCGAAATCAATTATTTATTTTGTATGCAAATAAATAATGTAGGTTTTTTTTTGCTTGCATCAGTAAACTTAGCTGCATGCTACAACAATGCAATTTCACGTGCCATCAGAAATTACACTCCAGCTGAAATTCAAGATGTTGTGTCCAGGGAGATGTTGTTCTATTGAAAAAAACATGCATAGAACAAAAGCAAGGCCATATACACAAGTAATTAATTGCCTGATATTCCCAGGTCTGCAGACTCTGCACACATGTTAAACACACTATCGGCTTTTTTAACCTCAGCATAATTTGCTGGATCAAACTGTGTGCAACTGTGATGGTTGCATAAAAGTCAACTTCACTTATCATCAACTTGAGACGAGAAGTTTCTACCATTTCCATCGGATACATGGGTGGTTGCAGGAAGGAGGTGTTCAAAGAAATACATGCTACTATAAAACCATCAAATTACATTATGCCATAGCATAGCAAGGATCAAAATTTAATGCAAAAAGGAGAAATATTTCTGCTAAAATGTTACTGTTGAACATGTTTTATTTAAATACATTTTTTTATTTGCTGGATATTATTCAACTGCGTCCCTGAATATTTATCATGAGTTGGTGAAAGAGACATGCAGGCTCCTTCATTTGAAGTGACCCCCCCCACATACACAACTTGACTTCTGTACCCTCCTCTCCTGATAGCTGATAAGCGAATTAGGGTGCTCCCTATTTCCTAAATAATTATAGTTGCTTGGGGCAAACTGCTAATCTCTCACTTGGAACCACTTTACAAACAAACTCCTTGGTTGTAGTTGAAGATTCTCAGTCTGATTACAAAGCCTTGCTTGAATCCAATAGTACTGACACTAACATAATTATTAAGATTTTTTTGCTTTTATGTATTTATGCGTCCGCCTTAAAATATTTGTCTGTTTATATCTTGTTTCATGTTCATTAATATTTAGCGAAAACGTATATTTTTAGTTTATTTTTAATATATACAAAATTACTATGATCACAGCAAAACATTAAATATATATATATATATATATATATATATATATATATAAGCACATAAATAATGTCATAAATGCATACATTGCTTGACATTGTAAGAACAAATTAAGGTGTAGTCAATGTTAAAAACAAATTAGGACGGCTGCAGTTGGCATATGACGCCCGTGTGGCATATTACATTCCTTATAACCAGCTGTCAACTTTAGACCCTCATAATTATAAATAGCCCAAGGTCAGCACCTTTCAGAGACACAGGCACAGAACTTAACGTCCCTAAACGAAAGTGTATGGTTATTCATCACATCATCCAAAGTGCACCATCCATAAAAATTTTCATGGTCAGCCCACTGTGTCTGTGACCCCGGCCGTGGGGGTGTGGCGGGGGTGTTATATCATCCACCCACACCAAATCACGGGACCTCAACGACAACGGCTCAGGTGAACGCGAACAGACAACATTGCATTTAATGGACTACACCGGCGGCGCTCAAAAACACGTGCTGCCGACGGCAAAAATAAATCCGCGTTGTCAGCAAGCAAGCAGCAAAAAGAAGCGACCAACATTAATATTGCTGAAATAACGGCTTTGCTCACCTGCGCGTCTGCTGCCAGCTTCCCGCGTCGCCGCTGCGCCGATGTCGTTATTGTTGTTTACCGTCAGTCCAGATTAATAACGCTGCCAGACGCTGCTGCACCGAGCTGGCGTCGAGACACAACCCACACAAACTCCCACGACCATTCAGTCGCGTTCCACCCACGGATTTTGCGACGTACACAAACAGTAGGCTACTCGTGCCGTGGCAGCGTCGACTGGACGTCAGCACGCATGTCAGGCGCTGACTGACAGCCGTGACCTCTCTCAGGTCAAATGTTGACCTCATCGAACGGCGCTAGATGACGCATACGAGTACTGTGTCGCCGCCTGCCGGCTCGCGTGAGATCTACCATTAAGTAACTGCGATTACACGCTACGATCGGGACACACTACACAGGTTTTGCCAATACACAGCTTTGGCGAACGCACTGTGTGCGTGCGTGCGTTCGTGCGGGCGTGCGTGCATGCGTGCGAGTGTGTGTTTGGAATATTTGTATTGACAAAGATGCTACTGGTAAAATATAGTAACTAGTTTCAAGCTCAGAGATTGTGTAAAACGAGACGATTTTGTGAGTAAAGATCAGAATGTTAGAGCAACTAAAAAGAAAGGCCACATGAAGCAGGCTGTAGTCGGGTTAGGGGGTATGCTGCGAACGGACTAGGAGAGCCAGGAAAGTAAAAGAGAACAGTAAAATGAGAAACAAGAAGAAGACAAAAAACTAAATAAATTAAGTGGGGAAATATTGTTTCTATTTGTCAGGGGTTAAAATGAACAAAAGTGGTCGAAAATGGTAATAAATACGTCGTCCTGATCACTAGGTCTCTCGTCGCCTCGTTGCTGAAGCGATCGTGGTCACAATATCCCATTCATCTGTTCTTATCGCTGTCGTACTGACAACATCCACACCACTGTACGTCGTCCGTCTTGCTGCTCCTTCATATATTGTCAGTAGACGTAACAGACTTCGTCTAGACTATCTTACATTTCCCATTGATTTGTGTTGTTGTTATTGGGATGTTTTTCCCCTGCATACTTTGATAATAGTAATGGAAGATTTAATTTGCTTTTACTTGTTCGTGTTATCGTTTCATTTGTGATATTTCTGTCAGCGATGTTTTCCATTCATCGTATTCTCGGGCGTCTTTCCCAAACCATGGTTCATAAGCTTTGATTTTGTTTATGTCTACTGTCGTGCATGATCAGCGCTCTCTCTCCCTCCCTCCCTCCCTCCCTCCCTCCCTCCCTCCCTCCCTCCCTCCCTCCCCTCCCCTCCCTCCCCTCCCCTCCCTCCCCCTCCCCTCCCCTCCCCCCCCCCTCCCCTCCCCCCCCCCCCCCTCCCCCTCCCCCCCCCCCCCCCCCCCCCCCCCCTCCCCCCCCTCCCCCTCTCCCTCTCCCTCTCCCCGCCTCCATCCCTCTCTCTCTCTCTCTCTCTCTCTCTCTCTCTCTCTCTCTCTCTCTCTCTCTCTCTCTCTCTCGTGCGTAGGCGACGATGTGAACTTCATTGATTGCACAAAGTTGATCTTGATAGATGTATGTGTTGATGCAATCACGCCATGCGTTCTGCAGGGAGGTCACGACTGACTTCCCCCAAGAGGTGCGCCCACCCAAACGTTCGATGCGACTAGACGTTTAGGTCTACACTTGTTTTGCTGTCGTTGTAACACAAAAAGGAAAATGCAACACCACAAAATATAAGACCACTATCAGTGATGTCTGTAGGAAGGTCTCGGGAGAATGACACTATCAAATTATCTAATAATTATTGTATGATGAAGATATATTGCACATAAAATCACGACACTTCCACGAATTATTTCCTGGTGATTTTCTAGCCATTACACGTTGTTGCATTATGTATACCCTACGCCTGGCCCTATTGCACCCCTTTTCAAATTCAGAGTTAGGGGCCTATACATGTAAAACGTTTAGATAACATCTAAAAACATGAATAATTTGTGAAAAAAATCGCATTAAATAAAAGTAAGTTCTCACAGTCCTTCGCCCCTGTCAGACATATTCATTCATACATCAGCTCAACTTCTATTGGAAGCATTCAACCAGGCTGCAATAACTACGCGAAATATAGTCGTTAACACAGTTATATCCGCCGGCGGCTGTACATTGCGAGGTATTCATTTATATAGCTGAGTGGACGACATTGCCAAAGCTTCAAAACGGCAGCTATTCGATTCGAACCCCGACACCGAGTACTCTAGGTTGAGGATCCGACATTCTAATTACTGTGCCAATGTGCCGTCCTAATCTAGGGTTTTTACCAACGGGGGGGGGAGGCCACCCATGCAGGGGGTCCGAGGAATGTATTTACTATTCTAGTGTATTCCCGGGCATTAGCATTACATAGTGAAAGTATACTCAGGTGGATGATTTGTGAACAACCCTGGATAATGTTATCATCATATTAATTAAAATGACAAAACAAAATCAGATTAAGGAAAACGTTGACACATTTAATGTATTGGTATAGTGTACGTGTATGTATGGTTAGTGTACGTGTGTATGGTTAGTGTACGTGTATATGTGGTTAGTGAACGTGTATGTGTATGTATGGTTAGTGTACATGTGTGTATGGCTAGTGTATGTGTATGTGTGGTTACTGAACGTGTATGTGTGGTTACTGAACGTGTGTGTGTGTGGTTAGCGTACGTGTGTGTGTGGCTAGTGGACGTGTATGTGTGGTTAGTGAACGTGTATGTGTGGTTAGTGTACGTGTATGTGTGGTTAGTGTACGTGTATGTGTGGTTAGTGTACGTGTATGCGTGGTTAGTGTACGTGTATGTATGGATAGTGTACGTGTATGTATGGTTAATGTATTTAGCTGGAAGTTGCACTCATTGTTTTCTGTAGGTCATAGGGTTTTGTTTCTTCTGACGAATCCCATTTCTTCTTCCCCATAATATTTTGGAGGGACACAGCGCGCGAAAAAAATCATGGACGACACAATCACGAACACCGCGCGCAGAAAATGTAGACATACATATGTGAACAAATCAGTATCATATGTCAACAAAACATTCAACAGTTATTTGCCATCAAGGCCACGGTGTTCCTGATTATACAGGAAGAGACAGCCTTCCTCGTTGCCGCGTCTGGCACGAAGACGGAAGGGCGCACATCTGTAGGCTATTCATTTTCACAGATAAGAAAGCACTCGTAGGGAGTGTCCTGAGCTAGCTCGCTCCTAAAGTCTGTCTATATCTGTCTGACCATGCTAAAGGCCCGCTCACTGGCGGCGTTCGATAGTGGCACGACAAGGAACGCGAGCATTACCTTCGCGAGGATAGCAAACCTCGCCATGCCTCCGCCGTCACGACGGAGAGCCATCTCTCCCCAGGGCCTGGTCACGCTATGGGAGGGCGAAGGGCGCCGTGCGGCACAAGTCGGTGACGCGGTCGTCCAGCGCTGGTGCCAGGGCTCGCTTTTTTATCTGTGTTGTCTTGGTGAGTCCTGGATATGTCACGAAATATATAAAAAATATAGCTATTCATTCATCCATAAGTTAAAGGGAAGAACTACAGAACGAGCGATAGCGATCAAGCTATAACCCATCACACAGCATCACCGGCGCTAGAAATACGCCGGTGTCAGATTGTAAATGGATCCCCTGATCCATTTTCACTGTGAAATATGGACCCCCACCGTAATAAATGGACCGGGGTCCATTTATTACGGTGGTCCGGGGTCCATTTACCATGGTGGAAAAATAGACCTGGTAGGTTTTCATTGTAACACAGAAATGCATTTCAATAAAACAATTAATTTATTCTAAGAGTGCCTCTTAGTCCGACATGTGTTCATGCTGTTTCCCCACAGAGAACTCATCTTCGATTGGTAGGCATGCCTCTCGACCAAAGGTCGGAAAGAATGTGCTTATTATAAATTAATATAATATTGACTACATGATATTAATTCGAACTCCCCATCACCATAAAAAACCGAGGTTGCGAGGTACATGGAAAGAGTGGAGGGGGGGTACATTTTCCACAGCCATTGAAAATGGACCCATCCTATATAAACAATTTGGGTTAATTTTTTATAACCATTCAGTAAATTATGGTTATCGCTAATAGTAAGAGTACCATTAATTAATTAATACTCATTTATTTCAAAAGCCGAAGTTGGGAGGTATGTGGAAAGAGGGGGGTACATTTTCCACTGCCACTAAGAATGGACCCTTCCCCATACGTAAGGACAGCATAGGGCCGTGGAAGGTACTTATATGGGGATATTTTTATTATAGCCAGTGAGTCGATTACAATAAATAACAAAAAAGTTAAACCGAGGGTACGAGGTACATAGAAGGAGGGGGTACGAGGTACATAGACGGAGGGGGTACGGGGTACATAGAAGGAGGGGGTACGAGGTACAAAGACGGAGGGGGTACGAGGTACATAGAAGGAGGGGGTACGAGGTACATAGACGGAGGGGGTACGAGGTACATAGAAGGAGGGGGTACGAGGTACACAGAAGGAGGGGGTATGAGGTACATAGAAGGAGGGGGTACGAGGTACACAGAAGGAGGGGGTACGAGGTACATAGAAGGAGGGGGTACGAGGTACATAGAAGGAGGGGGTACGAGGTACACAGAAGGAGGGGGTACGAGGTACACAGAAGGAGGGGGTACGAGGTACATAGAAGGAGGGGGTACGATGTACACAGAAGGAGGGGGTACGAGGTACATAGAAGGAGGGGGTACGAGGTACATAGAAGGAGGGGGTACGAGGTACATAGAAGGAGGGGGTACGAGGTACATAGAAGGAGGGGGTATGAAGTACACAGAAGGAGGGAGTACGAGGTACATAGAAGGAGGGGGTACGAGGTACATAGAAGGAGGGGGTACGAGGTACGTAGAAGGAGGGGGTAAGAGGTACACAGAAGGAGGGGGTATGAGGTACATAGAAGGAGGGGGTACGAGGTACATAGAAGGAGGGGATACGAGGTACTTTGAAGGAGGGGGTACACTTTCCACGCCCATTGAGAATGGACCCCTCAGGCTTTAATGTTTAAGCTATGACAATGATTCACATATCGAGGTCCATTTACCACGATTGAATATGGACCCCCCGGTCCAAATTCCACAGTGGTACGGGTCCATTTGCACGGGGGTCCATTTACAATACGACACCGGCAAGGCCCTATAAAAGTGGCCTCAAACCACATATCAATCATGTTCACGAGGTGTTATATTATATAGGATGGTTACGATCATATTAACTCATTAAGGTCTAATGAACCAGTAATATGTAGTCCTATAATTTTATGGACGGAAAGTCGTCTTAATCCTTAAACCGTGACAATAAAAAATTAGCATATTTGGCCTAATGACAATAAATTATTATATATAGTCTTATAGCACTTACCAGAAGAATACGTCTCGGCAATCTCGCTGTCGGGTAACTTTGCCGGGACCATTCTGCTAAACTCGTCGGCGGCTGACATTGGGAGGTTGTGGCATGCCAGCCTGTACTACACCATCGTCTCCGCCTTCGTGACTCCATCGATGGCGGTGGTGCCCTTGGCGACGTACTGGCCTATGCCACGCTTGGTCGCTAGTCTCGCTACCATCGCTTTCGACATTTTCTGATGCCGGTAAAGATGTCCTTTACCATAGTGACTTCTTCGTAAGCTCGGAGAACATCCTGCGTAGAACCGAGGAGGCCTATGGTGTACTCAAACATGCACCGTTTCACCTGGAATGCAACGTTTAATGCACAGATCGAGATCGCGCAAAGCATAGGCCAAAACATCCGTCATTGTTTTTGAACTCCATTTGTTTCCCTCATTGTTCGAAATTGCAATCAGGCAATCAAGAATAGCTTCACACATACATAGTGATACATACTCCTCCAGTGTAGTGTTCCACGCACCTTTTTCCACACAGTAGTTTAACCTTTCCAATACCCACTTCCTTCTTACATTCAACGCTTCCTCCGAATGTTGATATCTTCTATAGATTGCCATAGTTGTCGTTGTCTCTTGGGTGATTATTTAAAGAATACAGCCAGGGTCTGCAGGGTGGACATCATGTTTTGTACCTTGCATGCCTGTGATGGTGCCAAATTCAGGCTGCGGTAATAATGTGCTGTCCGCGCTCAGACTAAGATAGTTATCAGAAAAGAGTAAAGCCCCAGAAAATAATGTTTTCACGCAAAACGGGATGCCCTACAGTTCGTTCGGTGTGCGACCCCCCCCCACCCCCCCCCCGTCTGGATCCGCGCCTGCTAATCTGTTTTAGTTCGGATAACCATGACTGAACTCTTAGACTACCACCTTTCGTTGACTAGGTGGCTTGTATTAATTAAGAGTGTGACTTTTTATACGTTACGCAATTACTGATTCTGTTTTCGCCCCGATGTTTTTGTAAGCATGGTTGTGCCCAGTGCCGTATCGGGGGTTCAATGGCCCGAGTCGCGGCCCAGCCATATTTCGCTCGGTGTCCTAATGCAATAGTTACGTTTCTATCCCGGACTAACATCATACACCGGTCTTTCAATGGGCCTAAATATGCATCATCATACAACTTGCTAAATACTGTACAGTAATTTTCTAAAAAGCACAACATGAAACATAAAATTAAGGACTTTAACTTTACCAGACATGGCACGTTCTTGTATTCTTGGTGCAAACTATGGCCTCGAAAACTATGGCTGTGGAAGAATCAAGGCGACAGCTAGTGTAGGCGTAGATAATTATTTTTTCTAGCACTCTGTGAGACCTCTGCGTTCATGTGGTCGCTGAATGGCAACATGAACTGCACCGAGGTGCATGTAATTATAAATAATCAGTGATTGATTAAAATATTATCTTTCTAGATATAACATATAGTAGGCATACAGTTGGGACCTTTCAAACCGGGTTCTAAATGGGGGAATGGTGTGACTGATGCGCGGTGTCTGAAATAATGTAATAGATTGGGGTTAACATAGTGAGATTACGCTCCGAATGAATGCCCCTTAATTAGGGTGACCCGCTATAACTACGTCACCAACAGCTTTTTCATAGCCAACATATCTGAACTAATCATATTTCATTGTAATAATTGAACACTTATTTTCAAGGACGAATGCCGGGGTTAGCCTTACTGAGGGGGTGTGTGATTATTTGACAGGGAGTTGTGGTGGGCATTTCATCAATGTCGACCGTATATTATTACATTGTTGTGCAAGCAAAAATGCCCTAATCTAAGGTTAAATTAAGCATTGCTTGAAAACACTTAATATTAAAAATGTTTGTGCGGGGAGTCTAGGCCTGTACCGATTCTAAATCCATGCATGGGTTCTGAAAGACCAGGGGGTTTCATGAGCTCGTCACACCAAGACCAGGGGGGCTTCATGAACCCATCTCGTCAAGACCAGGGGCTTCGTGGACCCATCTCACTGAGACCAGGGAGCTTCATGAACCCATCTCGCTAGACCACGGAGCTTCATGAACATATCTTACAAAAACCAGGGGCTTCATCAACCCCTCCGACCAAGACCAGGGGCTTCATGAATCCATCTCATCAAAACCAGGGAGTTTCATCAACCCATCCCACCAAGACCAGGGGGCTTCACGAACCCATCCCACCAAGACCAGGGGGCTTCGTGGACCCACCTCACTAGACCATGGGGATTCTTGAACATATATAAGACGAGAGGGCTTCATGAACATATCTCACAATGACCAGGGGGCTTCGTGAACCCATCTCACTAAACCAGGGGAGAGCCAATTAAAGCAATAACCGCAGGGCACAAGACGCTGGACACGCAACCCACAGCTTACTCGATATGGGAGTAACGGCGGTGAATGCCTGTTGTCACCCAAGTGCCGGGGAGACGGTGTAGGTACCTCAGAGGTATCTGTGGATCGTTCGAACTGTCACCAAGCACGGACAGGACGTCACCCACGAGGGGGGTCTGAAGGTCGGTCGATGCGAGCGTGGCTCCAGTGTTATCTGCCAGATAAACGGCCTCAGTTATAATCAGATGTCACATGACACGAATCGTCCGTCACATTCGTCGAACCCAGGTGTGAGTAGGAACCGTGCGGAGTAATTATGTGTTGAACCGAGCCCTATGTCCGGCTCTCTGTGCTACAGTTTCAACGCGTTCATAGAAACTTGCTGCGGTTCTCAGTCATTATTTGTTGGCGTTTGAGGCGTTTCTCTTCTCAGGAACTAACTGCAACATTACGCCGGCATGCGCGTGGCCGTAGGCGCATGGTTACGGCGAAAAAACAACGGCCTTCAGGCGTGCCGTTGTTTTGTTCAAAACTGTCATTGAAATGCCGAAAGTTCACGTATTGGTAACGAGCTGATAATTTCACCTTCTTGTTTCCCCGGCTGGCGGTTGTAACACAAACATATATATATATATATATATATATATATATATATATCACGTTTGGTTGTGTTCCTGCGCGAGTGCAGAACATCGGCGCTGGTTCATAGCGGTGACTAGTGGAGTCTTACTACTGCGATATTTGTAATAGGCTACTATTGCAATACTATTGCGATAGTTTCAAGTTAGGGAAAATATACAAACAGATATGTATGTATGTATGTATGTATGTATGTATGTATGCATGTATGCATGTATGCATGTATGCATGTATCAGGGCGTTTTTTATTGAATTTTCACTGGGGGGGCAATGTCCTAAAAGGGCACTCCAAATGGTTAAAAAGGGCACCTTACGCATTATTAATGATTATTTACATAACCCTTAGAATGTATGAAACATATATATATATATATATATATATATATATATATATATATATATATATATATATATATATATATATATATATATTAGTATATTAGTATATTTTATCCATATGGTTGCACACTGACGACTGCATCTCGGTATAAAATTAATGTTACACTTATATCCCAGAATTTTTTTATTACAAACACATGCAGTAGTTAGAGAAACATGACACGTCTCTAGCAACTTGCAAGTCAGTACGTTTGACAGTCGTCTCAATTTCACTAGACGAGCCCCGTTTTGCGGGTGAATTTCCTAACGAATTCACTCTGCCCGTAGATATCCCAATCTGGAGCTCCGCATCTTCTGGCCTTCTCCAGGAATTTGACGACAGCGGGTCGAGGGTCAAAGTAGGCGGTGCCCACACCATTCAGTGCCACCATGAGGCGGGCGTTTCTCGTGTCCTCACCCATGCTGGTGCGGTGATTGTTCTTTCCGGGAATGGTCAATCCCTCATCAATCTCAACTTCTTGACGGCAGCGCCAGTCACAGTGAGAAGATCGCTGATGAACAAATCACTCCTTTGCAACTTCTTCTGGAGTGTTTCAAATATCTCCAGGATGCCGCCCACCAGTGAGGTTATCCACTTCTGTTGATGGTTCCAAATTCTCAGAAACCCTTTGGCTTCAGCCTTCTCCTTTCTGTCGCTGGTACTTTCAGGTGCTTGCATCTGTTCCCACACCTTAATGCTGTCTGGTAGCACAGCATCCACCAGCTGCAGCTTGTGCTGGGCAAACCTGACATTGTGGTGCCGGGGAACTGTTTGACATTCCCGGCTTGCGCTGACAACATCTTCATCCTTCTCGGCGTCCGGAAGAATCGTACGAGCCCCAGAAGATTAGACTTCCAGATGCCCATCTCCGGTATGGTGCTGACGACCGACTCAATGGCTAAGTCCGACCGGTGAGCAGCACACCAGAAAGTTGCCAGACCTCTCTGCACTTGGTCAGCAAGCAAACGCCATAACCCACCATGTCTGCCAGTGTTTGCCGATTCGCCGTCAGTGGTGACACCGACGAGCTTCGTGTCTTTACCTCCGGTCAGAACCAAAGCTTTGTTCACCGCTTCCAGTAGTCCAGGGGCGCCGTTCGTCTCTGGCGAATGCATGACGACGAACACACACGTTACGCTACCATCACTGTTAGCCATCCGTCCACTTACAAACTTGTAGTCCAACATTTGCCTGTCACAGCTGCCATCAATCTGCACACTGAAGACTGTGCATCGGTTGAACATTTGAGACAGACACACTTTCTCTAGTTCGTATAGGACATCCAGCATCTGCTTATAGTAGTTTGGGTCCCGGATCATGGCTGCTTGATGAACTGGCTATCGGGCGAGAACACGACGAAGGTAGTATCTCTGTGACTGGTTGTACACTTTTATCTTCGGGAGTGTCATCAGATGTGATGGCAGTGAACGGATCATGGCTGCTTGATGAACTGGTAGTCTGGTACTCGAGCGAGAGCACGACGAAGGCAGAATCTCTATGACTGGTGGTACACCTTTGTCTTTGGTAGTGTCATCAGGTGTGATGGCAGCGGACGGATCATAGTTCCCTGGCGTCATTGTGGGTATTTCTGGCAATGAGTCATTGAGGCTGCGTCGAAAAATTGTGTCTAGGCGTTGACATTTTACGGCAGATTTCTCTAGCCCTTTTTGTTTTCGTTTTGCTTTTCTGTCTCTGTTAGGCATGACTGGCAGGATATCGACCTGGACAAGTTAGATGGTTAAATGTAATAACTAACTCAGGAAAAGCCTGTCTATTTTAAACACTTTTATAGTGGAATTACAATGCGAGCGGCGACATGCTCTAGACTCTACACATAAATATACTGAAGATATAGGCATAAGGCAGAAAAGAGAGTAATACAAAACATGCGTACCACGTCTATCAATCAAATGGTTGGCTAAGTACATAACAAATAAAAATATAGAAATCCGTACTTCCAAAATTGACATGTGCAAATGTTGATTACATTTTTTATGTTAATATGTGGACCACCAACTTTTGAGTAACAATTTTCCAAAGTTGAAGTCCCTGCTGACCGCCAACTTTCCATCTCACATATAGACCACTATCAACTACTCATACATTTTAAAATTTATTTGTTTGGTATGTATACAATATGCTTATTTGAGTTACCATGCTTAAAATTTCGATTTCTCAAAGATGCGGAGAATGAATTGGCTAGGTTACTGCCTCAATAAAAATCTACCCTGACAGGTTTATGGCTGTTATGATGTTTGTATCATCTTACCTACAAGAGGGATCATTATTAAATGTGATTATTTTGTGATATTTGTTAAACGTTTCCAATTGCTTTCTTGGACACTACACACACTTTGCCAGATTTATTTATTATTTGAAAAAAACAGCCGACTGAAAGGTTGTTGATACATCGTTAATCCCCGCCCGCTCGCTCTCGACCAGTGGTAATAGCGAATGGGCGTGGTTTAGTCTCGCCTGGTACGTTTCGCAATTTCGCGGCCAGGACACCGGTTTATGTTAACAGCTATTTCAACATCACTGTAAAAAATTGGATTGCACGCGGCTCAATCGTGTAAAATGTGATGGCGGGTCTTGTTGAATTATACACAATTTAAACAAACAGTAACATGCAGGTACACATATTTACATATTCATAATCATTAGCTATTCTAGCACCGGAACACTGACGTCATAAGTAAACACTTCTATGGCTATGCCTATGGTATGGCTATGCCAAAGCACATTTTCAGTTCTTTGCATGAACTGTATGAAGAAGCCATTCAGCAATACGTCACTGTTATTGCTATGATGCTATTACATTCCTCACTTCCTGTCGCATGCATTAACATAAACACACCATAACTCGGGTACTACTGCCTATGTCCATGATATTGCCATTATTCTTCGACTTTCGAGTCGAAAGTAAACCTCACCATTCGAGACGCATCGAACATGAAAATGGTAACATGAAAATAGTAACCTGGCATCTAGTTATGGAACAAGAAATATAAAGCCTTTTTTGAAAATATAAGATTCCCCTCTGAGCCATATCAATAAATTGATCTTTTGTAGACATATTGCCCTTCTTTAACTTTGGTACTTTCTTAATTTTGCCATCAATGAAAATTAACTAAATCACACTAACAAAAAGAATACAAATTTTGACCTACATTAATACAAGGGGCTGGTTAAGGAGAATGGGGGCATGCATTGGGGGGTTGACTGGGGGGGCAAATGGAAGGGCTGGGGGGGCATTGCCCCCCCACTTTGTATGTTAAAAAACGCCCTGGCATGTATGCATGTATGCATGTATGCATGTATGCATGCGTGCATGTATGTATGCATGTATGCATGCATGCATGTATGTATTTATGTATGTGTGTGTGTGCATATATGTATATATATGTGTGTGTGCATATATGTATATATGTGTGTGTGTGTGTGTGTGTGTGTGTGTGTGTGTGTGTGTGTGTGTGTGTGTGTGTGTGTGTGTGTGTGTGTGTGTGTGTGTGTGTGTGTGTGTGTGTGTGTGTGTGTGTGTGTGTGTGTGTGTCTATTTAATTAATTAGCTCCTTTTCTCTGAAATTCAACTAGTGCGTTATAGTGTATTTGTTTGTTATAAACTGTCATACGCAGGCGGAACTTATCGAATCGTCTACTCACTTTCAGACTCAAAATTGACAGATAATAGTACGTCCCACCCTGTGCGTTTAGCCCCCACTAATGTTTGCCTTTTTGCCCCACACGTTCGATATTAAAATTTCACATCTGTATATTACTGGCTTTTATCACTCGCATCCACAACATTCACAACATTAATTATTACATATTTGTCTACTGCAGACACTCAATGCGTTGTCTCAGTTTCTTATGGTTACCGCCCACAAAACGACTTTTAGGGTGACCATTTTTATAATTTATAGAATCAAAAGTTTGACGTAAACAAAAATATCGCGTGAATTACGTTTTCTGCCACCGTATTCTAACCAAATGTGAAGAACTGCATGTGGCTTCATTTGGCGATCTCGAAATTCTTATTTTCGCGCTGTGAAACTAGTTAGAGGATGGGCTTTATGCCCTAAAACTTGCGTTATGCCCCATGCTACTCTACACTCAATTCGATTTTTTCGCTAGTCTCATTTCAAATTCATTTTGTGAAAAATCTAACCCACCTAGTATCCACTGCAACATGCTAGCTCATTTGTGCAACTGTTATATGCATTTTATGTGAAATCATCAGACAAACTATAAAATTACTTAATATTTGATCAAACGTTAATTGAAATGAAAATGGAAGCGCTGAATCGACTGCTGATGATACATAAGCTATTCACACACTCCATAGTTGGACATCAACGAACCGGATGATACATAAACTATTCACACACTCCATAGTTGGACATCAACGAACCGGATGATACATAAACTATTCACACACTCCATATTTGGACATCAACGAACCGGATGATACATAAACTATTCACACACTCCAGTGTTGGACATCAACGAACCGGATGATACATAAACTATTCACACACTCCATATTTGGACATCAACGAACCGGATGATACATAAACTATTCACACACTACATATTTGGACATCAACGAACCGGATGATACATAAACTATTCACACACTACATATTTGGACATCAACGAACCGGATGATACATAAACTATTCACACACTACATATTTGGACATCAACGAACCGGATGATACATAAACTATTCACACACTACATATTTGGACATCAACGAACCGGATGGATTTGCGATAGGTTAAATCACTTGAGGATAGAGCTTGAACTATATTGATAGTAACGATAGTTGATAAAAGAAACCAGCAAGACTACTTATGTCACTGTTATCAAATATGTAAACGTACTTTTAAAACATTATTTGGTAATTGTATTTATTTAACAATTTAACATCCACAGTCGTCCATCAGAACAGCGCAATTCATTGTTATATGATTGCGAGTGGTTTCCTTTGCCAATAATGTAGTAAATACTGGACGGTCTGGACATGGTACACGCCTTGAGAGTTATGTGAGTGTCCTGGCTGCGATCAGTGAGCCGATGAGTGGCCGCGACCCGCGCCAATGAATGCTACAGCCGGATACTATGCCGGATATCAGTGAAAACAAGTTGCACCTTTCGCAGCTGTCACCATCAATTGGACGTTATCGGGGTGTCTGTAAGATATATATAATTATAGCAGTAGGCCATGCAGCTAGGTTGTATAAATACTGATTTATTGTACCTACATAATTTTTTTTATGCTGGTCTTTAGATGTTGTTATTCTTGAACTACGCTACGGTGACTATCTAGTCTAAGCACTAATATGTCACCATTCATATTGAAATATAAATAGTTAAATTGTGATCATGCATACTGTAATCATTTGCTTCTTGTTATATTTATGGTAATTGGGCAAGTATTATAAATGACACAATTATTCTTGCCCTCTTCAACATCTAGACTGTGGTTTATATTTTATGTTTGGCTATTTTTTTTTTTTGCGTTGTGTTGTTTCTGCCGCCGCCGCTGCTGCTAAAATGAAGACTTGACCTGAAATGTTGCCACACCAACAGTTAACAGTTGGCTTGTTAGGACTTGCAGTGACAAAGTGATTTTATGAATATATGGAAGGGTTCACTGTTCTATATATTGAGAACATACTGTACAACCAAGCACGTCCTAAAAAGGACAAAAGACGAGTTTTCAAAATAAAACCCAATAGATGGAGACACTATGTTTCATGGCTCGCGTAAAATCCAAAAGAGGGCGCATATAAACATTTTCAGCACTGAATCGTATATCAACGAAATGACAATGTGTAATTTTGTATATTATTTCTAAAACTTATGAAAATGAGACGTACACCAAGTAGAAAGAGCAAATCGTATGTAGCATTACAACAAGCGCGATCTGCATTATAATGCAAAGGTAAGGAGAAAACACTAATTGAAACATGTTATGTATTATCGCTCAACAATTACGTCATTTACTACGATTGAGCCTTTTTGAGGTTTATCATAACACTAGTTGTGGCCTGTGTATTGACAGGTGACCCTTTTAATTCAAGATCCTGGAAATTTAGCACCTAATTAAAACTGCTTCTTCAGCTGATTTAGCCCATAGCATAGGAAATCCAGTTCATTGGTGTCAAAATATGTAGTTTGTGAATAGTTTATGACTATGTCTATGTAACATCCGCAGTCAATTTAATAAAAAATGCATATTTTTTTCAAATCATCGAAACAGTTGACTTTAGTCGTCAGATCTGGTAATGATCAAAATAGTGGATATCTAAATTAAAGACTAAAATGTTAAACACTGTGGGTCAATGCTGATCGTGGGTATGACGTCCATCCCCCGCCGATCATATAACAAAGTTAAAAAATTTCACCAAGGAAGAAGATTGTCATTTTTCAGCATTTAAATTTTTACTTCAGTTAATGCTTGAACAAGCATTAACTAATTTAATAGTTTGTCTGTTGATTTCACAAAAACTACATACAAAAGTTGCAAAAACGAGCTAGCATGTTGCAGTGGATACTAGGTAGGTTTGGTATTTCGCAAAATTAATTTGAAATGAGACTAGCAAAAAAATCACATTGATTAAGCAAAGCATGTATGGGTCGGGGGGACTAGTCAAAACGACGACAGATCCAAAATGGCCAAAAAATATTGCTTATTCAGGCTTCAGCTACTGGCACATACTTTTTGGGCGTTGAGTGGCTGTTTGTTGTAAGTTATACCATTCTTCATTACTTTAGTCGTATGCTGAAAAAAAATGATCTTGACTCTTAACCATTTCAGTATGATAGGCCAAATTTCCGTCCGCGCTTTGTATGATGCTACAATACGACAGGCCAGATTTTCGGCATTGGCTACGTTCACCATTTAAATCGCTTTTACTCATAATTATCCACTATGTGTAGCCACCTACCACTTGTTATATACGGTTGTCATGGTGAATGGATTAGATATTCAGTAGCGGCAATTGTTGATTATCACTTAATATAATTTTACGGAGATTTTCGCGGTTTTTAATGATGAATTATCGATATCTACGATGGTCGCAATGGCAGATGGCACTACTTCAACTGGCGATTTACCACCATATGTTTTGGACAGATTATAATTATTTGATAGTTTTAGCGACGAATCGTTGTTGGATGTTGACGATCTAAACTACGATGATCATTGATGTTGGTGAACTTAGCGACCGAACAGGAGGCGAAACGGACACTTTTCGATCGCTACTCGGACGTCAGTGATGATGAAAGTGATGGTGTAAACCCTGAGGATAAGTTGCGCACTGTACTGTCAATGCTGGATGATGCGTCGTTGCCAGAGTTTGATTTTGGTAAAAGGAAAATGTGTCTCTGAATCCGAATTCGTGCGAAGTTTGATTGGAATCGGCCCAGTAGCGATGGATGTGTTAGCAAATTATATTCAAATAAACACTTCTGTCATACAATTATGTATAAAATACAGATAAATAACTTGTTTTTCACTTTCTTATACTCCACAAAACGTACTTGATGTTGATGATATTTTATATCATAGTACACTCATGTAGAATGATGAACATAAGTAGTTTACATTAAATATGTACATTGGTATACAACTGTGTTCAGTAACTGCAAAAAACATTGAAATCATGGTGGCCATCTTGGATTTCTAGTTACCATGACGACAAAATGTAAAATTATATGTCTCATTTTAGTTGCTGATTATTGTACTTTCAGAATATATGTATATATATATATTACATTCCTATTCATAAAATGCATTTTTATTGCTGAAATCTTGACTTGAAGTGATGCAGTCGATTTTCTTGCATATTCACTGGGAATGCATTATTCAGTGGTCACAGCAGATCAGGGCTGTAGTACTGAAATGGTTAAGATGTACAAATGGCACTTCATAAATATTGCTATTAGAACGATGAAGGCCTTGTTGGGCCAATGCCTGACTGGAGTAATCCACATTCGAAAAGTTTTTCAACAATGTGCTGAGACAGGAAATAGGAATAACTCTTAAATAACTTCCACATTTGCTTGCATTTTTATTATTTTGCTAAATGGTGAGCCAAGGCATGTAACGCCCATGGACAGCACTGGTAATTGTGTAGTTAGTCACTGGCAACTGTGCCGACTATGCTAGGTAGCAATACTGTGCATACAGTATTGCCATCTAGCATGGTCAATTTCTGAACTTGGATTACATTGTATTACATGTAAACTGACGGAATAAGTACACTGGACTACCTAGTCCAGACTAAATCTATGAATACAGCTCAAATCTAATGTATTAATTGTGATACATTTGTCTGTATCCTACAGCGAGTGGTATGGCCAGTTTTGAGGAAGCTGCATCAACAGACAGAAAGAAGGATGACTGCACGAAGTACCCACTACGACGTGTCGCACCAAGCATCAAGAAATTCATCAAGATACTACAAATAGATCTTGACCGTCTAGCACAGCATCGACTCAACATCACCAGGGTTTGTAGCTTGACATCTGAATTCATCAAATTCCATGAATATTTCACTGTGTAGTTTCTTCAAAAAGGCTTGATTTATATATGTCATAAAACCAAACTTTTATTTACATACCTGATGGTGACTGATGGTTATGGACACACCCACAGTTGTTTATGGTTAAACTTCACATTAGCTTCTGTTGTTACATGGTCACTTGTGCACCCTTGCTGCCTGCTGGACACTCATTTTATTTTGTTCTGTTGATGATACAATAAAAAAAATTCCAGTGTAATCATGAAAACAATCAGTGATTATGAATACATTATAAATGTAATTGATTGTACTGACTATTACTTGACTTAGACATTTTGATTACTTAGAAAATATGTAATGGATTAAAATTGTTCATGATTTAATTTACCGGGTAACCAATGTCTGATACATGGATGCATATACTTACAATATATAATAATATAGAATGTAATTATTGCACATTCTCTGCAGCTGAAGGCCATTGAAGACTGGTCAGGATTGACACGAGAACAGACCAACGCATCTCGCACGGTGCAGCAGGTGAAGGCCAACATCAAACAACTGGAGCAGACGCGGGCGTGTGTGTGTGACGACGATCTGCCTCGGTTTGATGCAAGTCTCGCAGACATCCAGAAGCAGACAATTGTAGCAGTTGTTGAGTTCCTTGATGACCAGGATATCCAGGCTGATGAGCCATTGTCAGAGTGCAGCAATTCCTCAAAGCCTATGTCAGTGCCTGCTAGCAGGATCAATTGTAAGTGTAACAGAATCTGTTGGATTTTCTCTGGCACTTTTTACTGTTTACGTACTTGAAAGTACATACTGTGTAGCAGAAAGTACATACTGTGTGGCAGAAAGCTCACCATACTGAAGATATCAGCTATAATATTTGACAACACTGCAGGGTAGATTTAACAAGATGGCCACCCAAAACTACAAGATCTGGATGGCAAGTAGACAAGGAAGCCATTGACTTATCAAGAGTCCAACACTTTTATCATCTATGTATAGCCCACTCTTATCAAATATCTGTCAATTTTATTTTAAAACATTTTTTTACACTACTAGCATTAACTAAGGTTTCTTAATTCTGGAATAATTTTAGTTGTTCTTCATTGTATTCTTTCTAGCTTATCCATGTCCTTTCTTATGATATGGCCTCCTTGCTTGTATGCAATGTTCCGAATGCGGCCTAACTATTGCTTTGTACAGGGCTACAATTAGCTGTTTCTCTTTATATATTATAGTTCTCCTAATTAGCCCTACAATTTGATTACCTTTTGAAGCAGAAATCCCACACTGCTCTGAAACTTTCATGTCAGCACTAAATGTTACTCCTAAGTCCTTTTCTTTTGTGGTTTTACCTAGTACAGCATCCCCCTATTTATATTCTTCATCCATGTTTCCATGATCATCCTGTAAAGTTTGTTTATCTGTATAATTTTTAACCTTTCTGAATACTTTTGTGTCATATGCAAATTTCAGTACTTTGCTAGATATGTCATCTTCCAAATCACGTACAGGTTGTATACCCGTTACTCTCTGTAAGCCACTTTTCTGTCCAGTTCATTACATAATTACCTATGCCATGGGCTTTTAGTTTAAGTAACGATCTTTGAGGTGACACTTTATTGAAAGCTTTCTGAAATATCCACTGATGACCCATCATATATCCACTTTGTAATTTCTTCAAAATGCTTTTAGGAACCCATGTTGAGATGTATTTATGTTTTACAAGGAATTCCAACATGTGGTCTCGAATTAACATTTCTAATAATTTGCATACTACTGATGTTAAACTCACTGGTCTGTAATGTTCTGACTTGTTCCTTGATCCCCCTTAAATAACGGCGTAATGTTTGCTTCTTCCCATTCTGAAGGAACTATTCCATCTTCTAGTGACAAGTTAGATACTCTTGCAAGTGGTGTACTAATTTGCTCTACAATTTCCTTAAGCAGTTTTGGTGGTATTCCATCAACTCCAGGTGATTTATTATCTTTCATCTTATTGTTCTTTGCTGTAATTTCAGGAGTTACAAATAACTGCCCTAAATTATCTGATTTATCGGCGTCAAATTTAGTAAGTTAAGTGCCTCTTTGTAGTTTGTGTAGTCTTCTATATTTCCAGCATCAGCTTGTGAGCAATTTTTCTAATAGCCTCTTTTGATAGGTGTTTCTTCCTGGACCTTTTCCCTCATTTTCTTAATGGAACAAATCTCTCAGTAATGCCCTCAATATCATATTTTAAACAAGTCCAGCATTCTGTTGCTTTCTTCTTCTTCAGCAAGTTATTTCAATCTATATTCGCTAGATATGTTCTCATCTCTTTATATTTGTCTCTGTTGAAGTTCCTCCTCCATTGCTGTTTACATGTATTCCCTATTTTTACTTTTATATTAAAATGGATCTGGTTATGATCACTGGAACCCAAAGGTTTGTGTACTTTAACGTTGTCAACTAATTCATTTTAATGTTAAGTCCAACACATTTCCACTTCAAGTGTTCCAAGACATGTTATGATAGGGCAAAAACATCCATTAGTTTGTGACTGAAACATTTTGCTAAAGAAAGACTGATGTGCACAGGTGAAGGAACTACAAGACATCGAACAGTGTCAGAGACTACTGAAGTGACAGCATTTCTGTTGGAAGACCACACAACAGATGAGATTCAGCTTCAAGTGACATGCAGCAAACATGCAGAGAGGTCATGGGAAGATCTCAAAGGGGTAAATAACATGCAGAGAGGTCATGGGAAGATCTCAAAGGGGTAAATAACAGGAAATATAGCTTCTCAACTCTATGATACATGATGATATTGTAATTTGTTAAAATATGATAATGCAAATGAAGGCTATCAATGAAACGGTATAGTTATGGGACATGTTTCCATAATGTGATATGATCTGGTCTTTTGTTGAAAATTTGTTCACGATTTTCCAGAATGTTTCCATTTGTTTGTGTGCAATCTGTGTGTGAAAAATGTAACTAGATATCAATAATCCTTTGGAGTCACAAAACCTACCAAGCAGAATGTTTATGTTGGCTGTTATTTTTTATTAAAAACCTACTTATATTCTAATTGTCATTTAATCTAAATAGAATGCAATATATATTTATGTAATCTGAATACTGTTGATAATAAAAAAAATCCTATTTTATCATAGCAACTTCCTGTTTTATGTTGTAGGATTTGGTTGAGTTGAACTCTTTGATGCACGACTTCTCATCACTGGTGACAGTAAGTTCAACATTAATCATTTAATTGCATGTGTATGTGGGTGCGAGTATGCGTGCATATGTGTTGTTAACAAACGGCCCCTGGAATGTTGGAAGTTGAGGTGTTGTGTCAGTCCTATCCTCCAAGGTGATATCCTTCAAGGTGATATCCTCCAAGGTGATATCATCATTCATGAGTGATGGGACAGGATGTATGTATTGTTTTTGTGTCTTAAATCAGTGAATTTGTCACATTTTCGAAGAAAAAGCCCAGAAACTTTTAAATGTTGGCAACAACCACATCCATTATGATCGCCTCACTAGTCACCGGATTTGCTTTGGCCTACGCTTCAATCATAGCAAACCTGCAAAACCAGGAACATGTACGCGCAGAGCTGTGGCTGTTCATCTATGACAGTAACCAGATTTCACCAGATAACTTGTCACCCACTGAGAGTAAAATATATTAAGTCTTAATGGTTGTGGGATCTTTTATAATAGGCTAAATTAGTTTGTAAGTATGTGTTATTTGGAAGAAAACCTGAAATTTTCATAATGAGAAAAAATTTCCCGCCTTAGAAGAAAATGCCCTGCCTTCATCTATCCTGCATTAACAATTTTTTTAGGAGCCCTGGGTTCTGGAGCTCCGTGTAATTAGTGAAACAGACAGCAGGCATCACTGGAGCAGACCCTGCTACAGGTGGTGCATGTAATGACTGCTGGGATTGTGGCCAATGTTAGTTTCTCAGCTTGTTTCCCCTATCTTTGCAGGATTGTCACTCCTTCCTATAGGCTGGTCACCTGTTTATGTAGTCTCCTGCTGCTGCTTGTCATAAGCTTGGCTTGATGGCTGTGTAATTTAGTATAACTTTGAGGCAGTGTCTATAATCCTTCTGCTGGAACACTTCTCAGCAGACAGTTCAGTATATAATCACGTGTAGTGGGCTTTGACTGGTCTAGCACAGGGTTCGGGCAAGTTTTGTCTTAGAACACTAATACAGCATGATTGCAATGCTAAGGAATCATGCTTCAAGCAGTTTGTCGTTGTTGTTTTTCTCAGGAGCAACAGGAATCTGTGGACGCCATTGAAGAGAATGTGTCGACTTCAGAACAAAATGTAGAGAGCGGCATCAAGAACCTAGCCAAGGTAAGCATGTCAACGAGATTATTTGCATCTGATACACCATTTTGATTGCCATTACCCAAAAAAATATGTTCAGTCTTGTTGCTCTGCTTCTACAGGAGTTTCACAGGTGATTGGCAAAAGAATACCATTTGTCTAGATAAATGACATTAATATAACTTACTGTACTGTCACACTGGGGTCGATATTAACAATGATATTTGGTTTGATTGATTATTAAAAATATTGACATTGTTTTGTCCAACAGATTTTAAAGAAGCAAATCATGTATAAAAATCTACCATTACCAGGCCATTGAAACATAATTGAGTTACAACAGGTATTATGCCCAACACTGTCCAACAAACTGACCCGCAGACGTAGGTTTTTTTTTTTTTTAATATGATAAATGTATACCTAAATCTTGTTGTTTCTGATCTTGATGTAGGCATCAAAGATGAAGTTTGCATTGTTCCCCCTGGCTGGGGCTTTGATTGGAGGGACTGTGGGTGGTCCCATAGGCTTGGTGGCGGGAGCCAAGCTGGGAGGTCTTGCTGCCCTTGGAGGTGGTGTTATTGGTGAGTAATCTCTGGTTGGTCGGATGCTGTTTTTATTTATGGTGGACAAAAAAGTTGACCAAATAAAATTTTGCATAATCATTATGTCAAGCAATTGCATGAATATTTTTGCAGTTGAACTATCATTTGCTTGGGAGTTGCATCCCATTAAAATACCGCATCACTAATTTTTTGGTGCACACATTTATTTTGATCTCTATAACATAAATGCATTTTTTCTTCAAGATGTTTGCCTATGGTAAATTTGACCAGAACTTCCAGTATCTACATTTGGAAATAGGTTGAAAATCTAATTGCCATATGTAGAGAGAAGGTTATGTAATATATGTGTATACTGGATTACCAGAAGTGAAAATGAATGCCATGGCCTATTTTTATGAGATAAGATATACAGTATAAGGTGCAACAATAAAGTTCTTGGGTCAACATTTATTTAATTCCTTTGATCTGATTCAGGTTTTACTGGTGGTAAGTTCTGGTCTCAACGTCAGAAAAACATAGTTGCAACAGAAATGACGAATCTCAGCTTGAAACGTGCACGTTCCCTGCCTGATGTCTCCAAAGACATTGCCAAGGATTAACACTGTGTCTTTAACAGTGCAATAGAGATATAATTTCACTGGCATTACTGAAGTTTGCATATATCCAAAGAGTACTGTCGATACCTGGAAGTATTAGTTTGTTTGAACTAAGCAACCTCCATAGAATTTATGCTTCATACAACTGCTGGCCTGGTGTGTTCATGCTACTTCAGCAAATAAACTATGTTGTTGGAAATCAAGGCATGCTGTTTGTAATAAGATGTGGATATAAAATGTGTTGCATATTTTATCAACTGAATACAAAATAATGTTTGGGTCCTTTGGGTACTTGAAATTAATAATTGTTCTTGTTAAAATGTCACATTCACTGAGAAAAACAAAATCAGAACAGTTTCTTCTACAATGTAATTAAATTTTATTAGAAATGCGACAACGTTTATTTTTCAGCTCTCCAGCGATTTAATGCATCAGTGCATGTATTTCATAAAAAACAGTGTGATTTAAGAAAATACAGGGTGTACTATGGATTATTGTTACGCTTGAAAGCATGTTTATTGTGTAAGTGTTGGATATATGTTGGATATGTGTTAACACGGGAAGACACCACAGAGATATTGACTTTATGGTTTGAAAGATAATGTGTTGGATCTTCTCCATCCAGTTTCACATAAACAAATAACACCTATGGAAATAAATTGACAGACCTGTTTTATGTACACTGAAAGATGATGCTTGATTCCCACATCCACTGTGCTTACAGTTCAAAACCTTGGTAACAACAGTTACATCTAATAGCCTAATAGCTGTCAGATGCAGGGAATTAGCTTGCTAATGCAGCTTAAGTACTGTACAAAACCAGAATGTGGCCATCTAAATATGACATTACCTATAAAGGTATCATACAAAATAATGTGAGTCTTTTTGAGCAGTAAAAACAGATCATCATGTTTATGTAAATATGTTTATGTAAACATTAGGGGCCTTTCACGTTTGTTGACATTTACCTATTCATACAAAGCATACTAAGGGGAGGGGGAGAGAGGGAGGGAGAGAGAGAGGGAGGGGGAGAGAGATGGAGGGGTCAAGGCCTGTGTACTAATTAATTTTAATGTTGATCGCATGCCCACTATAGCATCATCAATGTAGAGAATTGTAAACTGTTACTAAATAGGTAACTGTTGATAATTGTGAATGGCATCTTACCTAGGCAGAATCTCCAATACTTGTGATGACACACAATGTATTAAATACTGTCAGTGTGAGTGAATATAATATAATTTGTGTGTTTTTGGTTCACCTGCTCTAACATCAATTGGTGTTCCTTGGCTGTCGAACATTAAAGTAATTAAACTTGTGAAATGTTGAAACTATGCCATGTTATCATCACTGACCGCAACCAGTCATGTGTATAGTGGGTTGTAAATGGTAAATTTAAGGCAACCGGGTAACTGGATAACAGTCTTAAAGACATGATCTGCTAGACAGGTGATCTAATTTTAAATAATTGCTGTGTATTCATGTGCAGATCATCATAATATTATTTGATGTAATGTGATTTTGTATATATTGTTTTTGTTATTTATAAATAAGCTGTACATTATGTATTGTCATAGAAGATGATGGAATAAATATACAACACAGATTTATTTATTGTCTTGCATGTAGTTACAATTTGATGGTGAAGTCTTTGAAATGGGACACCCCTTGTCAGACTTTTTACATGTGGTGCAACATGGCACCTCGATTAGCCAGTGAACTTCACTGTAGTCAGGAGATATTGATGTTGCGTATTCCTCTCAGCCAGAAGGGGCTAGAACTGCTGGTGGTTTAGACTGCAAGCAAATCTTTTGTGACTGTATGTAGCCCTGTCTCATGCCAGTCTTTACCTCAAATTGGTATGCGGTCTTCATGTAGAAGTTTGCAGGGCATATCATGTGCACTCTCACTGTTAGTGCACAGGCTGCATGAAACAGCCGCAGGTTGCCAACCCCTGCTTTATAACATAATGGGTCAAATTCCCCAGATCTTTCAGAATTTGCAAACTTTACAACATTCCACAAGTTTGATGTTTCATATGAAATTTAATGTATAAAATTACTTTTCATATATATGTGATTGTAAACTAAAATAAAATAAAAATTTGTTTCCTAAGGTAAACAGATTAATTTAACATTAAATTAACCTGTGCTACCTATGATGTCAAATGCAGTAAAAACTGAACTTATTTCCTGTCGCTGAAGTGACACCATGGTTGTATTAGAAATAGCTTGTGTGCTCCTACATTTCCATACATTGTTTCTAATCTTGCACAAGTCTTCTCAAGGAGATGTTACGCTATTATCTTTCCATACCTAATTAATAAAGTATGTACACCATAAGAGGAAAAATTATAAACTGGAGTAAAATAACTTCAGTAAAGAGGGGCTGTGGCAGGGGTCTCAATCTTCCACCTGCTTGGGGGTGCACCTCCCATCATTATTGAAAGAAAGAAGTTCTTGCCATATTCCTGAAACTTGGTTCATTTATCGTTCAAATGTAGAACTATCAATAATGTCATGTTGCTCATATAGCTGCCCCTGTAAAATGGGCACCTAGAAATGTAAACCGATTTCCCTGTTCATAACAATGTTTTCTTGGTGCAAGAAATCCCTTGTGGTAGCATCTCGAAATCACTGGCGCTTTATTCGCCTACCATCAACCCAGTAGCAAAATACTGGTCTTACCCCGTTAGGGTTTGACCAGAAACGAAAACGGCAATATTACAAAAATGGTCACTAGATGGAACCACTGGATCTCTTATACGGCAACCATGATAACAACAGCGCGTGAAATTTCGCGCGCAAACAGAACGGAAGGAAGCAACCAGGTAAGTCGCGAGTAATTAACATCCGGGTTGTTCTCATGATAACAACGCCGCCGAAGCCAAGCAAAGCTGCTGCTGAACGCCGGGTCGGTGATCGTCGCAAGTTTCTGTTGCCCGACTTGTCAGTAAAGACGCATGGATTTTTATGCATTCACTAGTTGGAACTGAGGTGACTGAATGTCTTAATCTCGCGTGTCATTAACGGAAAATTTAAATAAAACACCTGTTTGTGACGTTTCGCGATCGTGCAGGCAGTCCAGGGACTGTGACCATTACGGTAAGCGTTTCGTGGGGCTGCAGAGGCAATGTTCACACCTCGCGGACTACGTGGTCATCCACCGTGTCCAACGGAGCAAAAGTTGCATAATCTTAGCGCCCGTAGCGGCGTAGGCATAGCAGGACCTGCGAGAGTCTGGCTGTAAACAAAACGGTCAGTTCCTATCTTACTGTTATTAGCTTTTCAGTTTTCAGAGTACGCCTACAATTTATAAATCGAACTTGGAAGTGCCAGTCTGATCGGTTTTACCGTCTGACCATTGCCTCGGTATTTGCTTTAAATGTTCTTGCAATAGTATCTAGACTAGTGAGGTCAGAGTTCATGCAAGTATAAATACTGCACCCACATGCCTGTACTCTTAAGTCAGTGCTGGGACATGCAAGGGTAAAACATGCATGTAATTCACTATAGCTGTGCGCAGTATGTATTGTTTTGGAATGGTTTGAGGATTAAATCATTAGTAACACAGAACTATACTTTATTAATTTGTTTCTTTTTAAATAAAAACTGTTTTTGGTTCCATATTTGTAAAACATGATTGTGTTTGATTTGTTTATACATTGTTTTTGGTAATGTTGTGGTCTGAAAACCTGTAGAGGTGAACATGTAATAACCAAGCAAGAAAAAACATTTAAGTTTCATCAAAGTAAGAAAAAGAACAGAAAATTATTAAAGAGTATTTAACTGCAGGTCCAACTATGTGTGAACTATTGTTTGCAGTCTGCCATTCCAGCCATGGTGAACTGAGCATATATGTTGTGTACGTTGTGGGGCGTGGTGGCTCACATCAGATCGAGGAGACCGGGGTTCGAGTCCACATGCAGCCATTTCGAAGCAATTTTGTTCACTCTGCTTTGCCTTTAAGAAAATACATTAAAAGCTGTTAAGCCCTTCTACCTGGTGATCCCACTCACGGAAATGGAAAAAACAGCTGTACACTCACTAACTCTAGAGAAGGAAAACACTGAAACTAAACCAGAGTTAGGTTAGTCCTAGACAGTTTGGAGTTAAACCTTGTATGACAAAGAACCTTTGTAATATGTTTAAAATTGTTGTTTCCCTTAGGTCCTGTACTAATTGAAATCAGCTTTTTCCACCACCAGATAGATATTAATATCTGTAATGTTTCTTCCTACTGTGACAAGCTCCCCTAACAAGTAACAGTGTGATGGAAAGTAACTTATTGCCTTCAGCTTGGAGGATTGCAGATCAATACAATTCCTTACCAGAAACAGCTGTTGTGGAATTTCAGCTGTATAAAAACCTAACAGCAGACAGTTTAATAGACATGACATACACCAGATGCCTTTGACACCGCGGGTCATTTGCTTTATACAATCCACACTTATATAATACCCTGGTGGACCCAGGAGGTTATTGACAATATTGAAGTTATAATTAAAAATAACATTTTAATTTACAATGACTACAGTATCATTGTGGTGGCGAAATGCACCTAACTACATTTTCAACTTGACAGGCCAGCAGATGTTGATGTTTTAGAAATTGTAAATGTATGGTTTTATTTTATGGTTTTAATTTAATTAATTAATTTATAATTTGTATCATCATTGGATTCATAAATTGATTGATGTTCTTAATCTTGTTTTGAGTACTTTATTGACATGTTGTATGTATGTATGTAAGTATGTATGTATATATTTATGTTTTATTTTGTTTATCTATTGTTTTGACTTATTTTATCATAAATTATATAACTGTGGATGGAAGAGTGTACACATGTGATCAATGATGGCCCATTGAAAATCACACTAATAACGTGACATGGTCACCATCGACAAATAAAGTTTTTACCTACTAATTTTACTAAGTAATTTTATTTTGTGCAACTGGAGCATAAAATAAAGCTAAACTGAAGCTAACTTCACATGGCCATTATAAATTTTGAAGTAATTTATACAGCAACATTAATATTTAGGTGAAAAACACTGATAAGAAACTTTTTTTAATGTTGATATCTAAAATTAGTTATTAAATGTTGAGATATAACCTTTCAGAATACCACTGAAATCATATAGTTTAACATTTTCTTAGCCAGAACTTTGTGAGTTTCATTTGTCACCAGTGTTGAACAATTATGTTACATTTTGTACTAGCAATTTACACATAGATCAATGCAGTTAATTACAACGTCACCGTCAGTTGGAATATCGTTATCGTTCAACTTTTTTTGACAAAAATAAACACATAATGACATCTTGTTGAAAAAAATAACCATTGGTACATCCAAATTTTGTGGATTGACAAGAATATGGCTTGATCGGCATAACCCGTATGACAAAGAACCTTTGTAATATGTTTAATTAAAATTCTTGCCTATCTACGATGAACTCTAACGAGATGACGGGTCTGTGCAGTAGTTCTCACCTACAATAACGGCCAACGAGTGATGATTTTAATAACATTTAGGTGTATTACATAACATTTTACAGTCATGGTTAAATTTACATAAAATATAGCACAACATTTATTATTTGATAGCTATGACAAAATTGTGAACACAACACTATTTGATTTATTTATATATGGTTTCTTTATATATATATATATATATATATTAATTAGGCACTCCTTTGCTTTAAGTGAAATCACCATCCAGGTGCATCAAGTACTACCCTCGCAGTACTACCCTCACAGTACTTACTACCCACACAACAGACTTTTTGTGAATGCTGGCCATTTATTAAGTTTCTTAACTTGACATGCTTGAACTATAATTACCTTGTCTAAAGTAGACTTGCCACACACTATTGGCTGCCTTACCTCACTGCACACTGCACTTAGTTGACATCTGATAAATTCACTGAATTAGGCAGTGTAACTGTAAGGCATACAACACACACAAACAGGGAAGTAGACTTATGGTTGAGTCCTGTAGAGTTCCTAGTTGATCTTGATCAGGCCAGGTGTCTATACACCATAGTATACAGATACCTGATGAGATAGTGATTAGTCAAATATTGTGATGGTATTCACTGGGATTGCAAAGGTTAGTTGTGTTTGTTATTTGAGAGAGATAAAATAATATTCAGGAAGTTATAGCGAAACATAATGTGTTATCCAGTCACTAAGTAAACATGTTTGTGACGTCGCCATGGGTTACACATATAATACATGTATTTGATTACAATGAATTATGTGGAGCATATATATATATATATCAGTATTAGAGTAAGGTGTCAGCACGTCTAGTCAGTCAAAAGTGGTCTTTATTGTAAATTGTCTGTATGTGGTCACAATTCTTATTTGTCCGTTTCATGTTTCAATATAAATATTTTAGTGGAAGTAAAAAAAGTGGTCACATTTCTGAACTAATCATTATATCAGGATGGTTGTTGACGTTCTCGTTTTGTATCCACAACTGTGTATTTACAAACTGGGACAATGTTCATTTGGTGTGTGCAGTGAGACATGTTGCCTCCACTGGGGCAGTTTTATATTGATTCCACTGTGACGTGCTGACCACCTACGGCTCTGTTGTCAATTTAATGCATGCATATGTTCTTACAGAGCTATGACGTCAGTACATAAACATGGATTCAAAATATGATGCTACTTTGACATTATGCTGGTGTGGGGTACGATTGTTGGGACTGAATCACCATGAACAAGAGTGAGTGTTTAACATGTCATGCCTCACTGGGCACTGTGAACACCCACTACATCATACAAATGTCAGAACTGCAGATGCATAGACGGTTGGTTGTGAAGGAAGAGGGCAACATTCACTATGAAAACGATTAATATAGAATTGTTTGTAGCTGTGAACTGCTCTAAATGTGTTGTCAGTGTAGACGTGATGTGACTAGAATACATAATGGGCAAAACAAAGTAACTTCTGTTCATGTGTAAAGGTGATATACCTGTCTGTCCAATAAGGTACAGCTTGTAGTATGTTATATTTTCAAACTGTGTTCTGTATAATTGTATATATGTAATTTTACTCACTGTTCTGTTGTGTCATCTAGTGCCGTTGTTGGATATAGTGTGTATTGGTGGGGCCTGCTGCGCACTGCTAAGTTTATGTAAGAATAGAAACAACACATTATGGTTGGTAAAATGGCAATGTCCTTTAATTATATATAGTAAAACAGTGCTATGCATGACAATTGGCATTGCCAACGACCTAACTAGATATTAAAAGCAATTCCCCTTTCCTAGTAGCAATGAGTTGTATATATCTGTTGATGGGGATTGCCAATAATTAACTAGCTAAGCGTAATAAATGTGGGGCCCAGAAATATATAATATTTATATAGAAGTATTATTATTGTGTTTAAAATTGTCCAACATTTGTGCCTCTGAAACTTAATGCAAAACAAATAAATTAACAAGTTATTATATATTTGTTTGTGCAATTTAAATTCTTGGATATAATTAAGTGAGTACCATACACTGATAGGACTTCGAGAAGCTACGTTTTAATGCTACATAATCTACATCTAAGCCACCTTTCAAACAGCATGTGTTAGACAATAACCTGCCAAATGTTGCAGCAATGAAATAGCAGCAGAAATAGAAATGTGTAGAAAATGGAGCCGTGAAACTGTGACAAACTTGTCATTACAGAGGCTGCATTTGTCAGGTGCTTACAATTGTTATTTGTAAGAACCTAAGCTCTTGTACAATACTCTTGTACAATATTCTTGTACAATACTCTTGTACAATACTGATTGGAATAATAATTGGAGAGGACCTGTTTAATTTAATACTTTGCAAATACTGAGTCAACATCAGTTATGTATGCACACACACATGCATGCATGTACATAAGTTACTGATGACCATTCATCAGATGTAAATGAGTATTTGCACAACACTTCTGTTGTTTTGGTGTTTACTTGGCTTGGTGGGGTGAATAGTTTCACAAGTTTGTATGACCAAGTAAATACACTATGTGCCCATCTGTTTACAGTTTGTTTGTAACACACCTGAAAGGGGCAGGTCAAGTAGGGGTAGATATACATGACACCCCGTGAGGGTACACCCTCACAACAGAAAACATTGTCAATAGAAAATATGTAAACAACTTGTGATGACACTTGGAGGCATACTGTGGTGTCTGGGGGTTGTTCTGAACAGGCTGGGGGTTGTTCTGAACAGGCTGGGGGCTGTTCTGCACAGGCTGGGGGTGGGTTGTATGTGGGTGGGACATGCATGCATGAGCAACAGTAATAGAGTTGACAAATTAAGGCTATTGAAAAGATCAAAATTACAAACACTTGGTAAGTTTTGAGCTGTATAATATTATGAAAATTTAATGGAACATTTTAGGAATTTATTTTTGGTTTTTGAGATACTTTGTGCATTTTGAGGTAAAGCATGTTTTCTATGGCTCATATGTAGAGATAGAGAGACTATCAGTCAGTAGCATGGTGTAGAATGCATTTTGCAGCAAAACATATTACCTCGACCACTAGATAACTGCATAAAACTAGTCTTAACTCAATTTACACGATTTTGGTGTATGACATGTTTTATGGATAAAGGCTTGTTTTCTTAGATTTGAAAAATGTTTTGATCTTTAATTTTTTTTAGATATTGGTTTTGATTGAGGTAATTGTGCAAGTGTAAGAAACTAAATGTGTGTGTTTTGTTAACTTGTTCCCTGTAAGAAAACTAATTTTGTGATCGTTCTTTACCGAGGATTATCTTCAGCTAGGGACTTGGTTGTACAATATATTGTCTGAATATTGTTAACGAATGCCCCATAGTTAGGCAGTGTTTGTAGTCTGTGTCTGTAATGGCCCATTAGCTACATCTCTCTGTAGATTGACATTGTGAAACTATGTCTTTTAATGAATCAATTGGTGTGCATAGGAGAATGCCTGGTTGCACAGTATTCCAGCCTTCTAGTTCACTTTAAAAGGGATAAATATTAGATGCAAACCTAAATGGCATTTAATTCTCACTGTCTCTGACCACTTCAGGCTCACAGAAGAAAATGGTTATCTTTGATGAAGTTGTCATTTTATTTTGACAAATATAAATCTATAAATCAGTATTAGGTGTGAGAGACACCTATTTTATAGATAGCAGATTGTTGGTATGAAGATAGTGCTAAGTGTGAAACACTAATGATCGATACAGTGTGAATTGTAACTGCCACTGTAGAAATATAGTTAGTACTTGTAGCTAGTAGCTGCCAGAAACAACTTGTAGCTAGTAACTGCCAGAAACAACTTGTAGCTAGTAGCTGCCAGAAACAACTTGTAGCTAGTAGCTGCCAGAAACAACTTGTAGCTAGTAGCTGCCAGAAACAACTTGTAGCTAGTAGCTGCCAGAAACAACTTGTAGCTAGTAGCTGCCAGAAACAACTTGTAGCTAGTAGCTGCCAGAAACAACTTGTAGCTAGTAGCTGCCAGAAACAACTAATAATCTGATGTCATGATCCATGTTTGCTAGACTATTGTGAATTTGATACGTTGTGTGTTAATGCCATTTCCTCGGCCCTGGATTGTGAGCTATTGTATGTCAAAACAAATTGATTATTGGTACTAATGCTAATTTAGTTGCTAGTACCTTAGTTAATTAATTAAATATAATTAATTTGGCATAGTTTACCCTATGTTGGACTTGCACTGTTTATTTATTCTGCTAGACTTACCACATATTTTGTTAAATCTGTATTTTTGACATGAAATTCTGTATAAAGCCATGCATATATGTATAACGTTTTTATTGGCTATTAAACTGGCCTATATTCTGATCGATTGTTGCCATCTACCAGGCTACAAAATACCTACATAAAACAAAATCCTGTAGATTTTGTTAGAAATCTGCCTGACATCAAAATTATTTTAGGAGAAATATTTGCTTTTTAACCGCTATAAATTTGTCATTCGATTTTATGCTTGTTGGGTTAATTGTTAACACAAAAAAATATGTACTTTATCGTGATTTTTCCATTTGAACTTTTGGAACAAATTTTTAAATAGGATATGGCTATATTCCTCCAAAAATCCCAAAAAATCGGTATTGAATCATGAAATGTGTAAGATGTGGCATGTCTGTTCTGTAGACATAGTAGTAATACATGAAGGTTGTAGTTGATTCAGCCGCTTCCCGAGGCCTATGGATGGCGGGGGA
Source organism: Lamellibrachia satsuma (assembly GCA_033239005.1). Taxonomy (NCBI): domain Eukaryota; kingdom Metazoa; phylum Annelida; class Polychaeta; order Sabellida; family Siboglinidae; genus Lamellibrachia; species Lamellibrachia satsuma. The sequence continues at coordinate 317,610 of BSQZ01000030.1, read as the reverse complement.
AGAGTCCCTAGTGATGCTGATAAATGGTCGTGTCTGGCTAGTTATGTGCATTGAACACAAGATGTGCATGTGACTCAGCTTGCATGATTGCTAGAGTTGGGATGTAGCTGCCGGAATAGGGTTAACTATGGTTAAAGGTTACACTGATTACATGGTGGTGTGGTGTTATTAATAAATTCACTCCTGGTTGTTTGCAGGAGGCATGGAGTTGTTAGGAGTGAGCCCAGTGCTCAGTCTGGGCAGGTGTTCTACTTCTGCCACTTCCTAATCCTTTCCACTTCAGCTGCATTTATTTAACAAAGGATGGGGGTGATTAAGAATGGAGCTTGCTAATTACCTTTGTGTTAGTGACAAGGTAACTAACTAGAGCTATAGAGCAGTTTTAGCAAGTAATCCTGTCCTTATACCCCAGGCAGTGGACAGCAGGCAGACTGCTAGATGCTTTCAGTATACGCACGTTTGCTGACTTGATCACTGGCGACAGAATTGTATGTGGAAAGGATTACCAGGTACACTATCTGTAAGGTCAGTCTATGCCATACACTATCTGTAAAGTCAGTCTATGCCACACACTCGTGTTGCCAATGTAAAATATGGTATATAGAAAGTTTAACCATGTCAATTTTTTATCCAGTGGGCAGGTTTCCATGAAAGAATTTCATTATGTTTGTGTCTTCACATGAATTTATTCTGAATGCATTAACTCATATCTTCACATGACACCGTTCAGGAATTCAGAAATACAGACTGGTGTAGAGCCTGGAGCCGTGAAAATGTGTTACACCTGTATTTACACAGTCTGCCTGTGTAAGGTTTTTTGCGATTATTAATTGTAAGAATCTAAGCTGTTGTGAATTGTTGATAAGAATATGTATTGCTGGGGGAACTGTACAGCATAATATATTGTACCAATATTGAATCAACGTTGCTCAAGCATTCAGGCACATATGCACACAAGGTTCTGAGAGTCAACCATCAGTGATACTGCATCAAAGTTGTAGGTGCAAAAGTGTGGTTGCTATATATTTATGGTTCAACAAAGGTGACCAAGCAATTGTGGAGATTTGTAATGGGTGATAACGTCTTTAGTAAGTATGCCAAGTCAGATTAGTATCAAATACTGTGTAGCATCCAATAAAATTGGGCAAACAATGAATGAAGTGAGCAAACTATTTTTTATATTATCCTCTCTATTTTAGCAAAAAGATAATCACTTCTTATGTCATTTTTGCACTGAAATATATGTTAACATATTTGACTGACCCCATGAGTCAAAAGTATGCATTCAAAGTATGCACTCAAAAGACATGGTTTTCCACATCACATGTGAAAAAAACTAGGGAAATGCATAGCATAATTTTTTTCAAAGGCTGCAATGCATTTTATGTGTAGTATAAATTATTATATTACAAAAAGTTATGCCATCAAAACTTTATTTAGTTGCATTTACCACATTATTAACACTCGTAATAGTGACAAGAGACAACGCAAGGTCTGTTTGATCTTTGAAAAAACAACAATGTTGTGCTTCATTGGATGATTGAGTGCCTGGTCATGTTAATTAAAACTGTGAATAAACTTGTTTTTTCTTTGCAGTGTTATTGTTTCAGTCTTCAATGATCAGGGTGTAGCACATTTCCCACCACAAGAGCAGTTAGCAGCGTGCCGCTGTCTGATACTGCATTGGCTGGTTGCTCGTTGCTGTGGTGTGCAGCCCAAGAAACTGCCTCATCCTCATTCTGGATGGCAGAGTGGTGCCACTATCACACAGGCTGTTGAAAAAACCACTGACGTGGGAGTTCAGGTGTAATACATACGGAGATGAGAATATATAATATGTCTGGTTATGCCTACTACCAAATGCATTTGTTTGTGAATTGTTGTATATACAAATTTAATAGGTAAATTTTATTATAGTTTGTAGGATTTTCGTTGACTTTATTAAATAAACATCAATTCTGATGATTCTGTCACACCCAATGGTATGTGTGGGGCATTGGACATATCTAAGAATGTCCCGGGAACAGGTTTTTTTTGGGGAAAACTGTTCTACTTTTAGGTGTGATAGCTTCCTCCTCTATTTGGTATTCTCTGGCAGAGAGGAGCAGATATTGTGTAGGCTTCAGAGCAGATATAGCCTCTCTGCTGTCGTCTCTGAAGGCTCGATCAATACTAGTTACAGGCGCTATATTTGGACCATGTGTTTTATGACCAGACTAGAGCAGTTACTGTCAAAATATCAGGGCAGATTTTAACATACCATGTCATATGTAAGTAGTAATTTTATTTGAGCACAATCCTCAGTGACAGTAAGTGTTCCAGGGCGTAGAGATGTGTTCGATTCTGGGCGTTCAAGAAACAAAGCTGTGAGAGGGTCAGGGGAGTATGCAAGAAATAGTTTGCCTGTAAAACAAATTGTACTAAGTGTGTGCAAAAGCTTTTAGCAGCTATGATGTGACTTACCTAAAGTAGGGCTGACAGTCTGTGTCGGTTGATTCATGATTGTTGCTGGTGGGTCTAGTTCCCTCACAGACCTGTGTCTGTGTCATTTTCTCTGCATGTAACAGTGAGTTCAAATGAGTTCAGAATGAGCCTATCGGAAATCCAATTCATTAATGTCCAAATATGTAGTGTGTGGCTAGTGTAAGTAACATCCGCAGTTGATTTAATGAAAAAATACATATTTTTGTGTGAACTGGTGAAAAGAATTGAATTCAATCATTAGATCTGGTAAGGCTCAACATAGTGGATATTCAAAATAATAAATACTGTGTGGATCAATGCCGATCACAGGAGTGACTTCCATAATCCCGCCGATCACATGACAAAACTACATTATAAAAGTTGCACATACATGCTAGCCTGTTGCAGTGGATTCTAGGTAGGTTTGATTTTTGGCAAAATTAATTTGAAATGAAAATAGCGTAAAAATGGGGAGGAGGACCTTTAACTGTATGTAAACAAGCGAACAATGGAGGCCTCCTTTATTTACAACTTTATTATTATTTCATTATGATAGATATGACCCATGATTTAAAAAGATGTACAGTTTTATAAGAGATTTCAAATGTTATGCCAACTCTCCAATCAGTACAGATTTAAGACAGAGCAGGAACACGGGGGATTTTGACAGGAAGACGTTGTTAGGTATTTGCTTGGTACGAAGGAGAACGATATGGACGTATCGTGATGGAAGGCCAGTGAAGTAATTCTTATGACAGACGTCAGAATAGAGCTTGGGTAACCGCCACATCTGACACTGAAAAACATTGCAGGAAATGCCAGAGTCAGATTGGGAAGAAATGGGAGTAGGCAGCAAGGGAAGAGGAGGCAGATTGGGAAGAAATGGGAGTAGGCAGCCAAGGAAGAGGAGGCAGATAGGAGCTACTGGATGGTGCCAGCCTCTTCTAAATGTCCCTCAAACATTCCTGTGTCTCGGTGCATCTGTGGCTAGTCGACTCATTATCTCACGGTGTTACTTCATGCAAATGTTGTCCAGGGGTCAACTGGACAAAGCAGTGTCATTACAGGTGTGGTTTGTCAGTTCGGTTGTTGACAGCTGTAAAATAAGCTTTAGGAATTAGGTTTACCACACAATTAGCAAGTTTAGAAAATATGTCTAATAAATAGTAGGTTATCAGCATGCATGAACTTAATTATAAAACATGCAATTATAAATGACTCAACTTTTTTCTGCTCAGGGCTTATATTGTTTATTTTTTATTATAATACTTATTTTGACTATATAGTTATTTTAATTTCATTATGTTTTTATTTAAAATAATAATGTTATTATTTATCGAACTGAATTAACCTTAGGACATTGTGTAGTGTGATTAATTACATGATTTAGTTTGGGCTTTGTAATCCTTTGGTGGTTTTTCTTTCATACCTTAAATGTGAGTACTTTCATAGATATTTGATTTAACTTCATCAAATTATTTGTGAATAGCAAGGATATTATAGACGGATTTAGGGAAATGAAATTGTTGACCTAACCCCCCATCGCACATTGTGTTTTCTCACACACTCTGAGTTGTGTCCTCTCATATTAAAATTGCCAAGATGCTACAAAGTTGTTTGCGTAGGTCGAAGTTATCTACACAGTCCATTAAAGACATGTCCACAGTCTGGCGGTGTCTTCTGTTAGTATTAATATGTACTTTGTTGTGTGCTACACAGTTTACTTGTTGACAGACACAAATGTTTGCCTTTTTTTATTTTATGATGGATGGAACCTGGCTGGCAGAGGTGATGTCTATAATCTAACAACCCCATTCATAGCAGGTTCTTGCCCCGCTGTGAGAACAGGGCAGTATGCGACATCAGGCCAGTGCACTCATCCATGGCAACCGAGTGGTACACCTGTAAAACTAGTTACAGGAATCTATAAGACCCACAAACAAACCCATATGATTATCTACGTCAGCATGCTCAAAATTAGCTCGCCATCCAAACTGGTATATATAGTGCATCTTGCAAGACTAACTGCATACAGCTACAATATTTGAGAGAGTTACTGATGGTCTGTGTTTTGCATGTCATTTGAACAATGTGGGCTTTATCCTGTAATACAAAAAAGCCTTATTGAAAACACACACAACCATAAGGAATGTCTCCTATGCCGTTACATAAGGCTGTAACATTTCAGAAAACATAAGTAACACATAAACTGTAACAGTTGGCATGTACGTGACTCGGTTGTACTGAATCATTCTTTTTTACCCCTGTAGTATCTTATCATTATGTACTTTTTTACCCCTGCAGTATCTTGTCATTATATACACTTTTTCACCCCTGTAGTATCTTGTCATTATGTACACTTTTTCACCCCTGTAGTATCTTGTCATTATGTACACTTTTTCACCCCTGTAGTATCTTGTCATTATGTACACTTTTTCACCCCTGTAGTATCTTGTCATTATGTACACTTTTTCACCCCTGTAGTATCTTGTCATTATGTACACTTTTTCACCCCTGTAGTATCTTGTCATTATGTACACTTTTTCACCCCTGTAGTATCTTGTCATTATGTACTTTTTCACCCCTGTAGTATCTTGTCATTATGTACACTTTTTCACCCCTGTAGTATCTTGTCATTATGTCCTTGCAAGTTGTGCTCTCGTGGCCACCCATGTAGAAGAGACTGGCTCTAGTGTATGACTGTATGCGAAGTAGTGACACTAATTGATGGGCCTTAATGTAGCAATTTTATGCTGGATTAACTGTTGGGTAATTTTCGGCTTTAGTAGCCGAGTCAAGTGTTATTATCATAATTATTAGATGGATTCGTACACAGCCTCGGTGGTTTCATGTTCAGTTAGTTCAGTATGTTACAGTCTGTTAGATAAGTTGATGTTACACATAAACTAACATCACCGTATACAAAAGCTGTGGTGAAAAGAAGTACTGTAGCTGCCTATACTGTGGATATACAGGGTAGGTAATGTTTTGTTGTAATGTTTTGATAGATAATGGTCAAACATAAATACCACACATGCCATGAAATCAGTTGGACTGGGCAGTGTGTTTAGAGGTAAATGTCCCATTTACCGTGGACTCTTGCTATATGTGAGGTGTGGTGGCTCAGAGGTCAGAGCGCCAGACTGTCAATCCAGAGGACCGGGGTTCAAGTCTGCCTGCTGACATATCAAAACTTTGGCAGTTTCGTTCACCCCACATTGCTCTAGTTCGTTAAGATGTATAAATGAATACCTGGTGGTGAGCATGCATTGGTGGATACTGTCTAGTCTTTGTGCAGTAATTACAGTGTGGCTCAAGTGGAATTGGTGATGGAATGAACACGTCTGCCAGGGGGTCAAGTTGGTGATAGAATGAACACGTCTGCCAGGGGGTCAAGTTGGTGATAGAATGAACACGTCGGCCAGGGGGTCGAGTTGGTGATAGAATGAACACATACATCTGCCAGGAAGTCAAGTTGGTGATAAAATGAACAAGTCTGCCAGGGGTCAAGTTGGTGATAGAATGAACACGTCTGCCAGGGGGGTCGAGTTGGTGATATAATGAACAAGTCTGCCAGGGGGTCAAGTTGGTGATAGAATGAACAAGTCTGCCAGGGGGTCAAGTTGGTGATAGAATAAACACATCGGCCAGGGGGTTAAGTTGGTGATAGAATGAACAAGTCTGCCAGGGGGGTCGAGTTGGTGATAGAATGAAATAGTCTGCGGGGGGGGGAGAGTTGGTGATAGAATGAAAAAGTCTGCCGGGGGTCAAGTTGGTGAGAGAATGAAAAAGCCTGCCAGGCAGTTGAGTTGTTGATAGACTGAACACGTCTGCCAGGGGGTCAAGTTGGTGATAGAATGAACACATACATCTGCCAGGAGGTCAAGTTGGTGATAAAATGAACAAGTCTGCCAGCGGTCAAGTTGGTGATAGAATGAACACGTCTGCCAGGGGGTCGAGTTGGTGATATAATGAACATATCTGCCAGGGGAGGGTTGAGTTGGTAATAGAATGAACACGTCTGCCAGGGGGGTCAAGTTGGTAATAGAATGAACAAGTCTGCCAGGGGGTCGAGTTGCCATAGTTCACTCAGCTGAAAATGAGTACCTGGTACCTCACGTAGTAATTACAGCATGGCTGAATGTTTCCCATAGAAGTCAACATGGCATTGAAATGAACATGTCTGCCAGTGGGTAACATGTCTGCCAGGGGTAAAGTGTAAAGCGATTTTTTAACAGGCCCAAGGACTGGATTTTGCAAATGTACATTTTAAGCCTTGCAAGTACATGCAGTGATCATTTTGTGATTGTTGTCGTTGTTATTGTGTTGTTAAGAATGAGGCTTCTTAGCAGTAGATGGTTTGTGCACATTTCATTCCCAAACTTCTTCTTGATTATGCTGACTCAGCTGGTTATTATTGTTTGGAACTGAATTTTGGAGGTGTTTTTAAAATATATAGTTATATTCCAGAAGTATTTCAAGTGGCATTCCAAACTGCAGAGCTGATGTTAGTTTAATATTTACAAATGTTTTACATTTAACTGTGCCGAGGCGACAGATCAGGGGGCTTTTGTTTGATAAAGGTCTTATCTTTTCAATTATGTATATTGGTACAGTTTACTTACCTTCACTTTAAACACCACTCCTTTCATAATTGTATTTGTTTTACCATGCCTTTAGCATCCAGGAAACCTGGCAAAGTCAGTGTGACATTGTGGAACTGTAAACATTCTGTCATTTGTTTCTCAGTGGATTATGTAGTTTTATATTATATAGTTGTATTCCTTACAGATTATAAAGTTGTGTAGATAACTACATGGGTGTATCACGTTCATCTCATGTATAATTATATTATAATTATTATAATCATATAATTATCATAATCAGTTATTGTTCAGTTGAAACAATACTGCGATCATTCATGAATGCAATGAACATTTCATAAAAATATATAAATTATTAAACATTAATAAATACATAAATAATTAATGTCATGATGTATGTTGGTAGAAATACATTATGGAATATACTAAAAACACTAAAATAGTTATGCAAAAGACACCCATATATTGGTATATCATGATTGGTAATACTGGTAGGTTCTAGAACAACCTGTACCAGTAGGTCCTAGAACAATCTATACCAGTAGGTTCTAGAACAACCTGTACCAGTAGGTTCTAGAACAACCTGTACCAGTAGGTTCTAGAACAACCTGTACCAGTAGGTCCTAGAACAACCTGTACCAGTAAGTTCCAGAACAACCTGTACCTGTAGGTTCTAGAACAACCTGTACCAGTAGGTCCTAGAACAACCTGTACCGGTAGGTTCTAGAACAACCTGTACCAGTAGGTTCTAGAACAACCTGTACCAGTAGGTTCTAGAACAACCTGTACCTGTAGGTTCTAGAACAACCTGTACCGGTAGGTCCTAGAACAACCTGTACCGGTAGGTTCTAGAACAACCTGTACCAGTAGATTCTAGAACAACCTGTACCAGTAGGTTCTAGAACAACCTGTACCAGTAGGTCCTAGAACAACCTGTACTGGTAGGTTCTAGAACTACCTCTACCGGTAGGTTCTAGAACAACCTGTACCGGTAGCTGCATGTGAGATCTGTCCCATTATCAACATAACATCATCATCTTATTTGTGAATAATTGTCTGCATTTGTACATCAACATTCTTCTATGTTAGATGTTCCTGTTTGACAGGACTAGGTAGTGATGGAATGTAGATGTAACCTTTGTGTCAACCGTACATTACTAATGATAATCAGGAAGTGATTTATAATTTAATCGATACACAGTGCCAAGAAATGTTGTTGTGCTGCCTATTTGCATATATTGGTGTCGATTGCAGCATTCCATGAATTGTCACGGATATTCATAGCAATTAGATTGTATCTCCATTAGATTGGTGGCCTCAGTAATATACAGATCTTATTACCCGATGGCTTCAGTGCTGATGTCTGGCTTCACAGTAGAGATGAGTGTTTACGTCAGTGCAACATAAACATTCTTGAATTTTGTAGAATTGTGAATCTTTTGGTGAAGATTTCAATGCCATTTGTTAGGTAAGTTTGATGGGGTCTGGTGGTTTGTTAGGTAAGTTTGACGGGGTCTGGTGGTTTGTTAGGTAAGTTTGATGGGGTTTGGTGGTTTGTCAGGTAAGTTTGACAGGGTCTGGTGGTTTGTTAGGTAAGTTTGATGGGGTCTGGTGGTTTGTTAGGTAAGTTTGATGGGGTTTGGTGGTTTGTCAGGTAAGTTTGACAGGGTCTGGTGGTTTGTCAGGTAAGTTTGACGGGGTCTGGTGGTTTGTTAGGTAAGTTTGACGGGGTCTGGTGGTTTGTTAGGTAAGTTTGTCGGGGTCTGGTGGTTTGTTAGGTAAGTTTGATTGGGTCTGGTAGTTTGTTAGGTAAGTTTGATGGGGTCTGGTGGTTTGTCAGGTAAGTTTAACGGGGTCTGGTGGTTTGTTAGGTAAGTTTGATGGGGTCTGGTGGTTTGTTAGGTAAGTTTGACGGGGTCTGGTGGTTTGTTAGGTAAGTTTGATGGGGTCTGGTGGTTTGTCAGGTAAGTTTGACGGGGTCTGGTGGTTTGTTAGGTAAGTTTGACAGGGTCTGGTGGTTTGTTAGGTAAGTTTGACGGGGTCTGGTGGTTTGTTAGGTAAGTTTGATGGGGTCTGGTGGTTTGTTAGGTAAGTTTGACGGGGTCTGGTAGTTTGTTAAGTGTAGCAATTGAGGCAAATTATAAATCTGTATTTATTCATCAGAAAGGATGTGTCATATGTTGCAAATTATGTTGTATGATTTTATTATCAGGAATTTGTGCTGTTCGTTGGAAATAAATTATTGATTGATAGATTGATTGATATGATGATTGGTCGAGTATGAAAGTGAGACTATTGGTAATTCCTGTTTGCTTGACATGCCAGATTGACCCTCACAAACCATATTCACAGTCCCAAATAAACAATTCACGCAAATAAGTAATTAGTCAACAGGCAGGTGTTGGACAATTAACAGTTGCAATCCCTAGTGTAGCGCTTGTTCAGTCATGCATGACCTATTAGATTATGGTCTGTTTACCAACAAGTTAGAGCAAGCATTTTCATATTGTAGTTACAGTCCAGTTAAATCAGTTGTGACCTTGAATTATGTACTACTATTTTCAAGATAACATTTTTTTATGTCAATTCTTCTTATGCAACAGAGGGCAATTTTCGTTTTTAATAAAATAAAGTGTTTTGCCAATACATATATTTACAGTGAGCTCTATGGTGTATGCGATGGATATGAAACATTCCATTACTGAACAACCTCAGTTTTATTTGCAGTTAAAAAAGGCAAGATTGCCATTTGCCAAACACTAGTTTTTAGACCAGCCACTATTGGGCCTGAGCCAGACATGCCCTAATGACATTTAGTAATTGATTTCATTTGTAGGAGCAGTAACTAGGACAAAGTTTAATTATATGATTGTTCATGATTCTGTCAGATGTAACAAAAGGTGACATTTTCATGCGGCAACAAAGGATAATTTACAGGGCAAAATGCAACTATTTTTTAGTTAAATGGTTTTATTGTGATCTACTAAAATAGGAAGTCACATTCAGAAGCAGCTTCACTGCACTTAAAAAAAGCACACCACATAGGGGCCTGCAATACAAAACCATGTATCATATCTATGCATTTTACTGACACATTCGATACATTTGTTAAAAGTAACATTATCAGAGATGTGGCGGTATTTTTAGCATGCAACTGCTGCACTGTAATTGTGCTCTAGTGGGTGGAAAGAGATTATCTGGTGATTCACAGACGGAACATTACAGACAGACCATTACAGCCCACTCCCTGTCAGGCATGAAGTTGTAGGCATTTATTACTGTCACTTAAGGTGCTCTTTAACCATCTAGTTTCATTCTGTCACTTATTCACTTTTATTAATAACCATGTTGTGGCCATTTATATGATAGTGACTTCCTTTTCACAAGTAGAACCCTGGCTTACTTTTCACAAGTATGACCGTGGCTTCATTTTCCCTAGTAGAACCCTGGCTCCACTTTCACAGGTAGAACCCTGGCTTAATTTTTACTACTAGCATTCTAGCTTCCTTTTCACTAGTATAACCCTGGCTTCCTGTTCACAAGTAGAACTATAGCTTCCTTTTCACAAGTAGAACCCTGGCTTCATTTTTACTACTAGCATTCTAGCTTCCTTTTCACTAGTAGAACCGTGGCTTCCTATTTACAAGTAGAACCGTGGCTTCCTATTTACAAGTAGAACCATAGCTTCCTATTCACAAGTAGAACCATAGCTTCCTTTTCACAAGTAGTACCCTGACTTCCTTTTCACAAGTCGAACCATGGTTTCCTGTTCACAAGTAGAACCATGGCTTCCTTCTCACAAGTAGAACCATAGCTTCCTTCACAAGTTGAACCCTGGCCAAAAAGGAAAGCATGGGATGTGTTCTCAATGTCAGTGTCAGTTTTCAGTACTCAATGTAATGGTACTCTGGAGGCTTTAGTATGCAAAATAAGACACCTTTAGGCCAATTTTATTAACTACTGTAAACATATTTGTAAAATTTATTCCTTCAGTAAATGCATTGACTTTTATAAATGGATATTTTGCATGAATGTGACATTGAGATGATAAATAGTAACAGAGCAAGCCCAGCCCAGCCCAGCCCAGCCCAGCCCAGCCCAGCCCAGCCCAGCCCAGCTCAGCCCAGCCCAGTGAAGTGCGCCGGATTGTCGTCCGATTCATCTGCATCTAATGGTTGGCTGAATGACATTACCAATTTCTGAAATTGTCACATGTAACATGTTGCCTTGACAGCCGTGATATATTGCTGCAGCGAGGTTGTTTATGGAGCGGGTTGATGAGACTGGGCCAAGCCTGTGATGTAATGCGAGATAGTAGCATGCAGCCTCCACTATTATATTGCGCAGCTTCTCGCAGTCTCCCAGTTGTATTCACCGCCTGTGTGTCTCTGTTGCAGCCGTTGATTACTGGTGTGTGTGTGTGACAGCCATCGTATGCAGGATCACTAAGGACCAGTGCTGTGCTGAAAGGGTTAAGCCGTCGTGGAACAGAAGGTGGTAGAGTCACTGTGTGGTAGTGTCACTGTGTGGTTGTGACAGTGTGGTTGTAACATTGTGGTTGTGGTGGACACATTCCACAGGGACTTGATGCTCAGAAGTGGAGTTGACATTAAAGTAGAAGATGAAGGTGTGTGGATAAAACCTGCCTAACTGCCACGTTTGATCGACTGAAGGGACACGGGAAGACTTGGACGCACCTTTGTAGTGCCACCCTCCCTGTGTGATGTCCGTTGATGTAGCGCCCCACCCCGTGGAGCCCCACCCCGTGCCAGGGGCCAGACAGATGGGGCATCATCTCAACCTGACCCACCTCTCGGAGGACGAGTGCGAACAGATCCTCAAAGTCATACAGCGGGACTTTAACCTTCGGCAGTTGGAGAAACAACGATTGAGGTAAGTTGATCCCAGTCATTTAAGTAATTCTTACACTCTTGTTATATCTCTTCTAAGAAGTCAAAAGTAGTTTTAATTAAATGGTTGCTAGTAAACTGATTTTATTAAACGATCATGCAATAATAAACTGAGCAAGCAATAATACTTGTTGGACCCTCATGCAACTTACAGTGTGTTTATTCTTCAGTAAAAAAGGTAAGTATCTTTCGAATTAGGGCATCAGTGAGAATGACTATGGTTTAGCAGGATCACCAGTTAATATGACCAACACTAATAAGAGTCACCTGTTAATAAGGCTCAGTAGTAGAACTATAAGTCAACCACTATGGCAGGAATACTGCCAATCTTGTCGGACATATTGGACTAGCAAGGCACAAGATTGAAGCTGCTGTTAGTTTTATAGTTAATCCGTTGTGCCAATTTGAACCACCTGTTTCACATCTGAACTCCTCATAAAGTGAAGTCTGTTGTGTTTGGCTTGCATTCAGTCTGGTTACAATCTTAGAAATTCCTGGATATATTTATGTAAACACAATGGATTTTGGTTTCTGTGAAATGCTCTTCTGTTATATGACGGAGCACTAATACATTTAGTGGGAAGCAATTTATAAAATTGGCAAATGCTGCTTGGCCAAATACATTTTATTCTTTAGGTCATATAGGGATCCTGATTAATATATACCTAATGGGCGTGCATAAATATGTGAAACTTGTTCAACAATTTAAGGTATGATACTTGGCTGTAATGTGAATTTATGATATGAAAATATAATATTAATTAATAAATGTTACCTTGCATAAATAATACGTATATAACATTTAATTTACTGTGAATTTTGTGACATGAAAATATACTATTATATGAAACATGTCCATGACCACGGCAGATTGGGCACGCAATGTGAAAACATATTTTTAAACGATATTCTATTGGTATTCAACATACCTGACAGTGACTGATCATTGTCTACAGCATCTTTTTATCAGACCACAATTTTGTTACAGTTGTGTTGTAATTTTGTCATTGAGTTTGTCATGTCTGCTGCATTAAATAGTGCATTTGTCTGTAATTATGGAATGAATTCATCAGCATTTTATTTTTGTTGTGTAAAATGTACTGTGCTCACTGACTGTCTTTTGTCCAACTAACTCTGGAAGTCGTATGCTATTGGTATTGCCAATTGTGTAGTGCCACTGGTGTAGAGCCACTGGTGTAGTGCCACTGGTGTAGTGCCACTGGTGTAGTGCCACTGGTATAGAGCCACTGGTGTAGTGCCACTGGTGTAGTGCCACTGGTATATTGCCAATTGTGTAGTGCCACTGGTGTAGAGCCACTGGTGTAGTGCCACTGGTGTAGTGCCACTGGTGTAGAGCCACTGGTGTAGTGCCACTGGTGTAGTGCTACAGTTTGTCTAGCAGCACAGACTGAGGAGTGAGCCAGTTTTGATCCACTTCGCTGTTTGCATTGTCTGGGATTGCACATGAGATGTAGGCAAATATTCTACACATGCTGCACAAGATGTTGTTTGCATATTATCCCATGCAGACATCATCAATGGATTAACTCATTGTTTCAGAGTGGTTAAGAGGGTCCATTAATTGTCAATGGGAAGTTGTGTGATCAGACACAAAGCCAGAGATTACCACAGTGTGGTCATGTTTACCACAGTGTGGTCTTGTTTACCACATTTGACCCTGTTATTAGGTCAGGTGTATTAGTAATGGTGATGTTGCTTTGCAAATGAATACATATCACTTTCACACTGCTAACCACAATGCTGTGATTCCAGAAAGGTCCTGTATTCAAGATTATAATGTCATTGTTACTAAATATGAGATATTTTATTATAATTTTAAATCATTGCTATTTATTAAATAATGCTAAAATTTAATACACAATAACATATTTTGCTACGATTTGTTGATTGTTTCGATGTTTAGTTGTGTTCTTGTATGAAAATGTTTCACTGATCAACAGAACGTTGACATGCGCGTTCACGCTGCTCTTGTAATTTAAATTTTTGAGCCCATTTCTGAACATTAAATTGTGATGTTATATGGAACTGAGGGAGGAAGTTGGGGCAAAAGAGAGTTTCAGGAGGAAGTTGGGGCAACAGAGGGTTTCAGGAGGAAGTTGGGGCAACAGAGGGTTTCAGGAGGAAGTTGGGGCAACAGAGGGTTTCAGGAGGAAGTTGGGGCAACAGAGGGTTTCAGGAGGAAGTTGGGGCAACAGAGGGTTTCAGGAGGAAGTTGGGGCAACAGAGGGTTTCAGGAGGAAGTTGGTGAGGAATCGATTAAAATGGGCGGAACACGTGGAACAAATGGAAGAGGAATGGTTAATGAAGAGAGCTGACGATTGGTGGGTGGGATTGGGAGGGGTGGGATTGGGAGGGGTGGGATTGGGAGGGGAATAGAGAACGAGAGCGAGGGATAGGAGGAGTGGAGATGAGAAGTGGAGATGGCAGTGAAACGGGATCATTGATGGAAAGAGAAGGGAAAAAATCAAGGACAAGTATCGATGCCAGCCTCAGCCAGGACTTGAGGGACAAAGAGGAGAGCAATAACAACAATAACAACAACAACAACAATAACAACAATAACAACAATAACAACAACAATAACGCTGTAGATTGATAGGTGGAGCCTATGTGTACACAATCATGTTTTCCTCTACTGAATTTTAATACTGATTTCAAGTCAACCAAAATGCTACAGAATCAGAAAACCATGCATGTTGCAAACATCGAGAATGCTCCGTGATTCTATTAGTGGCACTTTACTTAATTGGGGTCACCTCTGGTAAACAGATACGACCTAGTAAGGCTTGTAAGATTTCCTTCCGAGCGTTTGAACATGCATTAGTTGATTTTGAATTAACTCAGTGCCACGCCAGCGCAATGTAAGCATGTAATTGTTGTGCATGAATTATTAACAATCTGCTGTAGCTGTGTAGCTGATGACACCACTTTGCTGGGATCACAGTGAGCTGAAGTGCTGAAATTCAGCATGTTTCCATTCGACATCCTGCATAGACACAGTTGGTCTTCCATCTCAAAATGACTGATCAATGGATCATTAACGGTGAAATGGCCTGACTTATAACTCGAGTTTATCATCTGTTGGGGAGACAGTGCCAGCAATATATTATGTCACTATGGTTGTCTTCTATTGAAGAAGATTCATTAGTGCTGAAATGTGCATTTGACTGGATTGCCTCCCGTAAGACGTATCTTCACTTAAGGGATACTTATGTCTAAGAATACTAATGAGCTCATCTATATTCGCCACAGCAGGCCTGTCTATTCAGGCACACATGAAAGCTTTGTTCCTCGCTGTTGGCCAAACATGCATAAGTGAAACTCCATTTATCTTAGCTGCAACTGGCTAAAAATGCAGCAGTCTGACATGGTTCTTTGTTTACTAAGGAGGGTAGGATAAAAACTTTGCTTGTGACATTTCAATTGGCACATATTCCATATACTCATGTTCCAGCCCTAATGATTGTCTTACAGATGTCTGATCAGTCTGGCATGGCTGCTTTCTAAGCTTGTTTTCTAACCATCCATCTGTTCTGTATCCAACTCTTTCTGGTGTAATTGTTTTATCTTACATAATTGTTTTACCATAGAACATGTACAATAGTGCTTTCTCTATGCAAACAGTTCTTATTTTCTAGTTAGAGAGAATGTCTAAAATGCAACAATGACACATATGGTTACAGTTTTGTACACAAAATGTGCCGTTTCACTTACGTCCATGGACAAATATAGGCATATTTAAATGTTATTTAGATTGAATAATTATTGAATTACCAACTTTATTATTATCATTATCAATAAAAAATAGGTGATATGTCTAACCTATTACATTGACATGTCTAACCTAATACATTTTGCTTTTGTGAAAACCTACTCACTTTCTGTTTTCTAGATATTTACATGCATTAACATGTTGAAGAACTTGCTACAGTAAAAAACTGGTTTAAAGATAACTGCAACAAAACTCCTTTAGAGTAGAATCATACTCTAATTTTATTAAACTATGTGTAAAAATTATTGCTGTGCCTAATAATGTTAGTACAACATTATCCACTTGGTGGCAGCACCTGATGGTCAGCTGCCACAATGCATCCTAATAAAAGCAACAGATGGCATAACAATTTATGTGAAAACATTAAATTTAATATTAAAAGCTACATTTTCTGGTTTTTGGGTGAAAAGTGAAAAAGGACTATACTAATATTATTGGTGTTATTGATATTTGTAAATTGTCTGATTGATTTTGCTTTTGATAATGACAGTGCACTTGAAGTGTTATTTATGATGTTAGATTGATGTGGTAGTTTACTGGTAATAAAGTCATGGACATAGAACCAGGCTGAATGGCCTGTTGGGTGCCATGAATACCTCAGCTGTCCTCTCAGTCCAATCATTGCCACTCCACATCTCGTGCCAATGTGTATATAGCCAGTTGTAATCAGGAGAGGCTGTTATGTTATGTTGCAATGTTTATTGCAAGTAATTAACAAATTTATTAATTAGATATAAAGTGTATAGCTGGGCTGGAAATAGTAGCATTGAGCAGAGCTGTAGTTGATGTTGAAGCATATGCTACAATTGAAGAACATGCCATTGAGAAATCCGTTTCCCATTTGAACTTACACTGAAAGAGATGTAATTCACTGTTTTCTTTTTACATAAAAAAACATTTGAAGGCAAATTAAGATTGGGTGTGAATTAAGACATTACTACTACAGCTCTCAGGGATAGAATTTAGCCCAAAATTAGTGGGGGCTAGCTGGACCCCCACTTTCCAGAATCTAGGCCACCAAAACTGGGGGCCCAAAATTGTTTGCTTGAAAAAGGCATAATATAAAGTTTTTTCAAGCAAACAACTTTGGGCCCCAAGTTTTGGAGGCATAGATTCTGGAAAGTGGGGTCCAGCTGGCCCTCGCTATATATATATATATATATATATATATATATATATATATATATATATATATATATATATATATTTATATATATATAGTTTGGGCCCCAGTTTTGGTGGTGGGCCCCTATATATATAATATATATATATATATATATATATATATATATATATATATATATATAAATATATATGTGTATATATGTATGTATGTATATATATAATATATATCGTCGTAAGTCTCATAACCGTAACGCAACCTTCTTGCCCTGGCCTTCGCTTGGGTGTTTCTTCCCTATAATCTTTCTGCCCATTTGTAGGATGCTCAACCTAAGCAATTATTGTTATCTCTGTAGTGTTTTCCCTGGCTGTCTGGCACATCACATTTCTTGATATAATCAGGCAACTGTTCAATCACCTTATCCATTTTTCCCCAATAAAATAGCATTCAGAAAATCGCCATGTGTTTGGCTAGCCACTAAAAATATATCGCAGCCAGTGATTGGTTGCTCAGTCGTCAGTCAGCCTAGAAAAATGCGTTTTGCATTGTATATGTGATTCTTCCTTATTGTCAAGTGGTGTTGGATGACCGAATTAACTGTTGACCAATCAAGCTTAGATTTTCTCAGCTCAGCAGTTTCAATGGCAGCTCACAAATGGGTTTGTTTACCTTACGAAGTACAACAAACTTCTGACTCTCATAAAATGAAGAAATCACTGGTAATGCCTCTTCTCCGAAATTAAAACCCTGACTATAATTAGTTTAATGCAAATCTTCAGCCTGCTTTTTACTAGAATAAAAAACATATCTTCCAGCTCAGCCCCTCCTGCCCTGTACTTCTGTGTTAGTCCTAGGTAGTACTTCTGTGTTTCTCAAGTCTCAAGTAGTTATACTCCAAACAGCCCTATCTTGAGCTAACGCAGGAGTTTGGACCAATGGCTTTTAATGTCTCTTCTGAAAGACACGGGCAAAGTGGGGTGAATGAAATTGCCCAAGCTTCGAAATGGCGGAGGTGGAATCAAACCACCGTCCTCTCGATCGACAGGCAGGTGCTCTAACCATTAGACCACTGCTCCCCACATTGTTAGTCCTAGGTAGTATGTCTGTGCTAGTGCTAGGTAGTATGTCTGTGTTAGTCCTAGGTAGTATGTCTGTGTTAGTCCTAGGTAGTATGTCTGTGTTAGTGCTAGGTAGTATGTCTGTGTTAGTCCTAAGTAGTATGTCTGTGTTAGTCCTAGGTAGTATGCCTGTGTTAGTCCTAGGATGTATGTCTGTGTTAGTCCTAGGTAGTATGTCTGTGTTAGTCCTAGGTAGTATGCCTGTGTTAGCCCTAGGTAGTATGTCTGTGTTAGTCCTAGGTAGTATGTCTGTGTTAGTCCTAGGTAGTATGTCTGTGTTAGTCCTAAGTAGTATGTCTGTGTTAGTATGTCTATCTAAATATACAAGTCTGAGTCTAGAAGAGTTTGGAGTACCAGTACATAAGAAGACATCTCTTCTTAGATACTACATTTATTTCAGGTTAATTAACATTGAGGTTACTGTTCTGGTTTATGGTCTGATTTGGCCATATTCCAGCAGTGGCATATACAATGTGACTGTCAACTATTCTGTACACTCCCATACAAATGGCTACTTGTGGGACTTAACTTGCATCAATACTGGTCACCTCCTTCCACCATTGGTCAGTGTAAAATAATACAGTGGATGACCATGCAATTGGCTGGAAGAATACATCATCATATCACAGTAATTGGCATCCACTCTCAGACTTGTAAACATTTCACCTGTCTTTAACTGCTCTATATAATACTGCTCGTGTGGAGGACAATCAGAGCTTGGAAACACAAATATGTTATTAAACAGCAGGGCCTGAAATGCACCTGTATAATCTTTGCAATTAATGAAGCATGGACACAGCCTTGTTGGCAATATATTTTGACATACTATAAGCAACATATTGTTAAATTTGACGTCATTGGTGAAAATGAATGGTTGTAAAGCGTGCTAGGTTTCTTTGCGATGGGTGTAAATCTGTGTCTGTGTCACACACATTATTTGTAAGTATATGTGAGTAAAATTTAACAGAACACTGAATTCTCATTTACACATCTTAGTCTGTCTAGAAATTAAGGCTCGTTATTATGATTAAAAAGTACTGCATTCACATTTTGTTTTCCTTTCGAATGTAAGCAATTTCAAAATTCACAAAACAAAAGGAAAATTGGTCAGCTCTGTCTGACGTGACATACAGCTACTAACACCTTCACAGGTTACCTGACTCTGTATACCATGACATACAGCTACTAACACCTTCACAGGTTACCTGACTCTGTATACCATGACATACAGCTACTAACACCTTCACAGGTTACCTGACTCTGTATGCCATGACATACAGCTACTAACACCTTCACAGGTTACCTGACTCTGTATACCATGACATACAGCTACTAACACCTTCACAGGTTACCTGACTCTGTATGCCGTGACATACAGCTACTAACACCTTCACAGGTTACCTGACTCTGTATACCATGACATACAGCTATTCAAACCTTCACAAGTTACCTGACTCTGTATACCATGACATACAGCTACTAACACTTTCACAGGTTACCTGACTCTGTATGCCATGACATACAACTACTCACACATTCACAGGTTACCTGACTATGTATGCCATGACATACAACTACTCACACCTTCACAAGTTACCTGACTCTGTATGCCATGACATACAGCTATTCACACCTTCACAAGTTACCTGACTCTGTATACCATGACATACACATACTCACACCTTCACAAGTTACCTGACTATGTATACCATGACATACAACTACTCACACCTTCACAAGTTACCTGACTCTGTATGCCATGACATACAGCTACTCACACCTTCACAGGTTGTCTGACTCTGTATACCATGACATACAACTATTCACACGTTCACAAGTTATCTGACTCTGTCTGCCATGACATACAGCTATTCACACCTTCACAGGTTACCTGACTCTGTATACCATGATGTACAGCTACTCACACCTTCACAAGTTACCTGACTCTGTATACCTGACATACAGCTACTCACACCTTCACAAGTTACTTGACTCTGTATGCCATGACATACAGCTACTCACACCTTCACATGTTACTTGACTCTGAGTCTGTATACGATGACATACGGCTACTCACACCTTCACATGTTACCTGACTCTGTATACCATGACATATAGCTACTAACACTTTCACAGGTTACCTGACTCTGTATGCCATGACATACAGCTATTAACACTTTCACAGGTTACCTGACTCTGTATGCCATGACATACAACTACTCACACATCCACAGGTTACCTGACTATGTATACCATGACATACAGATACTCACACCTTCACAAGTTATCTGAATTTGTATACCATGACATACAGCTATTCACACCGTCACAGGTTACCCGACTCTGTACACCATGACATACAACTACTCACACCTTCACAAGTTACCTGACTATGTATACCATGACATACAACTACTCACACCTTCACAAGTTACCTGACTCTGTATACCATGACATACAACTACTCACACCTTCACAAGTTACCTGACTCTGCATGTCATGACATACAGCTATTCACACCTTCCAGTGCAAATATCAAAGTAAATTCTTTTGACATGCATGCACTCTTTTAATAAACTTACAGCACATATTACTTAAACTAATCATACACTACAAATTTTAAAAAGCAACGAACCCAATTTGTTGAGGAAGAAAATATAGCACACTGTGTTCTCTTCTCTGGTTATACTGAAACCTGTTGCATTGTTATTAGGAACAGCTCTGTGTCAACATGGTCTCTGTATTAGGACCAGCTATATGTCAACATGGTCTCTGTATTAGGACCAGCTCTATGTCAACAATGTCTCTTTATTAGGACCAGCTTTATGTCAACATGGTCTCTGTATTAGGAACAGCTCTATGTCAACATGGTCTGTGTATTAGGAACAGCTCTATGTCAACATGGTCTCTGTATTAGGACCAGCTCTCTGTCAACTGGTCCCTGTATTCTGATCAGAGCTGGATCAACATGGTCTGTGTATTACAACCAGAGTTGGGTCAACATGCCACGAACATGTCATCAGCATGACCTATAAAAGATATGCCCATGTCCCATATATTATATTGATGTCAATAACCTTAAGAATTATATCTGCGTGACTGTGGTAATCAGCCAAGGTACTCACTTAATGATAAAACGTATCATAAGTAAACACAATAATAGGATGTCATAAATGAGAATACAATATAATATATATATATATATATATATATATATATATATATATATACGTACGTGCATACATACATATGTACATACATACATGTACACACATACAAAATATTATCGTAAAATGAAACATGTGACATTGTATAAATATAAAAAAGAATGTAAAGCAATTCATAAGGATGTAAAATCAGTTCAGATGTGTTTCCTTAGTTCTTTCCATCTCAATGGACTGTCACCTAATATACATTAAAACAGCTCTTAAACAATATATCCCCTATATAGAGTACTTATATATGGGATGAGTTAGTAAAGTGAATGTTGTCTACTGCTGGAGCTTTCATTTGATGGCAGTGAACAGGTACTGACCACTTACGTGTCAACACAGTGCATGGCTGTTATGCTGAACGTACCAACATTTCACAATTAATCACCAGACTTGGTCGAATTTGAGGGATGTAAGGTTTTAGTATTTTCCTAAAAAAAATGGCATGTATCGTTTTCACGACTGTCTCACACAGGAGGTCAGTTAATTTTAGAAAGAAAATCGGTGGACAGATTTGTCAAGGGGCCCAGGAAAAGCTGTAATGGACGCCAGTCACAAAAGTAGTTGTGGTCTAACTAATTGACTTGCTAAATGGGGTGATTCACTGATGCCTTCTGGTCAGTCCACTCAATGCTTTAATGTTTTAATGGACAGTTTATACAGAGGAAGTGCATTATAATATATTAGTTGGCTTTGGTAGTGACATACATGTTCAGTTTAACTTAATAATAAAAGATATTTGCAATTAGAGAGTGTCAGTACATCTGAACATGAAGTGTGTTCGTATCGCAGATATTTAAAGATATTGTAGAAGTTTTTCAATAATAAACATTCATAAATTAATGGGGGAGTCTTTGATCTACCTTAGTTCCTAATGTATTACCCATTGACGCATGATCAGGCGTAATTTCAGGGTGTTGGGTAAAACCCCAAAATGCTAATGAGGAACACTAATATATCAAAGGGAATGTTTGAAAAAAAATGTTCAGAGATCTAATGTTAAAGGGTAGGTTATGTATAGATGTACAAGGCTTGGACTCTAGGGAAACCAATAGCTTCCTTGTCCTCTTGCCATCTTGCCAGTGTTGCTTTGGGTGGTAATCTTGTAAAATTTGGTTAAACTTGTTTAATCTTGTTAAACCTTTTAAACCTTGTTAAATCTTATGAACGGTCAGCACAAATACCCCCTGGTCGACTGTACCATTCAATACCACTAGGCACAGGTTACACTAGTGCCCTGTTGCTGTTGGTGATAGTTATACCTGACTGACTCTAGAGTCACAGGGTATAATATGTATGCAATACACACACACTGCTGGGAGGCCTTGCACACATACAGTCTCCTTGTTGCTTTTCTTGTTATCTGATCTCTTATCGCAGAATGCCCCATAATGCAACGCTGTTCACTTTATTAATTTTCAAGTTACCTGGAGAAGTCTCATTCGCCATGTTGCCTGTCTGTTTTCGAGGCTGGTCTCAGGGAATCCGTCCTTAATTTGGATTGTGACACATGTGTGGGATTTATCAAGCTGGTGTATTGGTCAACAGTGGTCAAAGTTTGGACATTGGGTGACCACACCCTGGTTGATCTGGCATCAGGATGTGGTTGTACTGCTGTCATGTTTACGCAGTGGAAGTTTAGTGACTAATCCACCCCTCTGACCAGTATCGACTCCGTGAATGTTTGTAAAGTGACCTGCCTCGAAGGAACAATCAGTGACAGATTGACCATTGTCCAACCGGTAGGTGTGAGCAAGTGGTGCATTGGTCAAGCTAGAAACCTGGCATGGGGCACCCCAGGTGTCGCAGGGCAGCCACCGCTGGGGCGGGGTAGTGGCCTCACCTGGTCATGCCTGAACGCACGCGTGTGCGTTAGCAAGGTCAGTGGAGTGTCCTCAGCTGGTCGCATCACACAACTCTCAGCTACATTGTTGCGAGCGGCATTTATCACTGGGCCCCAGATTGGTGACCCTCAATGGGACGGCATACACTGCGTGTATTCAACTCGGTAGACGCCGAGTGAACGATTGAGAAAGTTGGACAACACCTCTGCGGGACTTCTTCGTGGCATTAGTATAAGACTGTTGTATTGAGAAGGCACTTACTACCAGAAGCTTGTGAAGGAATGTACTAGTTGTGTTGAGCATTCACTAATTGTGAAAGTATTGTTTCTGTGGCTGACAAGTGATATCATTGCTGTGGAGACAGAAGGTATTCTGATCGGATCAACAACTGATCACATTCCTGATCATCCTTGGCTACACACAGTGGATTATCTTCAACTAAGATCAACAACTGATCACATTCCTGATCATCCTTGGCTACACACAGTGGATTATCTTCAACTAGGATCACTTCAGAATTCATTGAGTTTGGATATACATTTCTAGAAACACAACCAGAATAAAGTGCATGAGTTTAATACAAAGTTAAGCTCTGAGGAAAGGAAAGTGATTGGTCTACAGAAGACAAGTCACTAGTGAAACTCCGGTTGGATACACTTATTACTGTTAATTCTTGTGGATTATATTGAAGTAGGAGTGGTTCAGAATTTTTTTATTTTTGATATATATTCCTAGAACTACAACTGGAATACGGTGCCTGAGACTAATACACAGACACACAGCCTACATAGACAGAACTCCTGTGGAACTGTGGACACAGTTAAAGACTGGACACATGTCGTTGTCATTATGGGGAGTTCTATATTTATCCAACAAAATGGTTGATCGAGTACGGGAACTGGTCGCAGTGCAGCTGCATCAGATAGAGGAGGATGAACGAATGGGACTGAGGAAGCCAGACGGGAAGGCAGTGGGAGAGGATGCGGAAATAGATAGGGAGTTGCTCTCCTCACTGGGAGGGACCATCTACTCGGACAGCTCGGGCGAGAAAGATGACAGGTGAGTGAGGGAAATGTAACTGCTGGGCTACCTGGGAGGGCATGCATCTGTGGAGGGTGGGCTCATCCACATAGGCTTAGGGACTTGTACTATCCATGTTCCTGGAAAGGCATAGTGTTTCTGTGATAGCACATCCTTCCTGTGAGGGGACAGTCTTTCTGGGAGGGCACAGTATTCCTGGGAGGACACATCTTTCCTGGGATGGCACAATCTTCCTAGGAGGGCACAGTCCCTGTGATTTATTTCATTGATGAAATAGCAGTAACACTGTTCACGGATGTTATGATTGATGAGATTAGAGCAACTATACAAACATTCTATGATGAGATAAGCTTACACTGTTTTGTGGACATCTGGCATCTGAAAAATTGTTCGGCCGAAAGGTATCTTCAACTATTTGCCGGCAGACGACTGTTGGCTTCCAGTGGCTGGACCTGGTCACTTGTTACCTCAAGCTGCTACAAATGCACCACTGCCATTTTATATAAACTACAGTAATCACTCTGTACATAACACTGTACATACTAATGACCATGTACATTGTAATGATAGTGTACTACGGTTGTAAACACATAAACATACATGGTTGGCTGGCTACCTGATTGAGCAGGTGAATGAAGTCATGCATAATGTATAGGTGACGCATGATAAATTATGTTATATAAAAACCAATGTTAATTCTTCTGATGTCATCGCAACAGCGTAAAGCTATCATTACGCCATCACATGGTGTAGAAACTTGGTGATGCTTCACCATGCTCCAACTAGCATTGTGAATAATAAAAATATTTTGTAAAGGTATGAAATGTTAGCTATGTAGGGATCACAAAATCTAAAACATAATTATTGCTGCTAGGAAAAATTATTTTAGCCAACAAAGCTGTTCAAATCAAACTTGCTTTTTAAAAAGATCTACTGTGACAAATAATATATAAAATAATAAAAAAATAGTACTTTTATTACAAAACAGACAGATTAACAGAAAACCAATACATTGATTTATAAAAGAAAAATACATACATTCCGAGTTTTACATTTGTTACAGTTAGATAACTGAGGCTGTGTGTTTGTTACAGTAAGAAAACTAAGGTTGTGTGTTTGTTGCAGTTAGATAACTAAGGCTCCATGTTTGTTGCAGTAAGATAGCCAAGGCTGCATGTTTGTTGCAGTAAGATAACTAAGGCTGTATGTTCGTTGCAGTAAGATAACCAAGGCTGCTTGTTTGTTGCAGTAAGATAACTAAGGCTGTGTGTTCGTTGCAGTAAGATAACTAAGGCTGTGTGTTCAGTGCAGTAAGATAACTAAGGCTGCATGTTTGTTGCAATAAGATAACAGAGACTGTGTGTTTGTTGCAGTAAGATAACAGAGGCTGCATGTTTGTTGCAGTAAGATAACTAAGGCTGTGTGTTTGTTACAGTAAGAAAACTAAGGTTGTGTGTTTGTTGCAGTAAGATAACTAAGGCTGCATGTTTGTTGCAGTAAGATAACTAAGGCTGCATGTTTGTTGCAGTAAGATAACTAAGGCTGTGTGTTTGTTGCAGTAAGATAACTAAGGCTGCATGTTTGTTGCATTAAGATAACTAAGGCTGCATGTTTGTTGCAGTAAGATAACTAAGGCTGCATGTTTGTTGCAGTAAGATAACTAAGGCTGCGTGTTTGTTGCAGTAAGATAACTAAGGCTGCATGTTTGTTGCAGTAAGATAACTAAGGCTGTGTGTTTGTTGCAGTAAGATAACTAAGGCTGCATGTTTGTTGCAGTAAGATAACTAAGGCTGCGTGTTTGTTGCAGTAAGATAACTAAGGCTGTGTGTTTGTTGCAGTAAGAGAACTGAGGCTGTGTGTTTGTTGCAGTAAGATGACTGAGGCTGTATGTTTGTTGCAGTAAGATAACAGAGGCTGTGTGTTTGTTGCAGTAAGATACCTGAGGCTGTGTGTTTGTTGCAGTAAGATAACTAAGGCTGCATGTTTGTTGCAGTAAGATAACTAAGGCTGCGTGTTTGTTGCAGTAAGATAACTAAGGCTGCATGTTTGTTGCAGTAAGATAACTAAGGCTGTGTGTTTGTTGCAGTAAGATAACTGAGGCTGTGTGTTTGTTGCAGTAAGATGACTGAGGCTGTATGTTTGTTGCAGTAAGATAACAGAGGCTGTATGTTTGTTGCAGTAAGATAACTGAGGCTGTGTGTTTATTGCAGTAAGATAAACGAAGATGTGTGTTTGTTGCAGTAAGATAACCGAGGTAGTATCGATTGAGGAGGACAAGGCATTGATCCTCGCGCGCGAGAAGACATTCAATGAGAACTGTTGTATGCGATGCTTCGCGCGGTTCTTCTTCATCTTCAATCAGAAGGTGCAGTGTCTCAACTGCAAATACTTTGTTTGCAAGACCTGTGCCGAGTACGACACGGAAGAGAAGGAATATGTGTGCAAAGTCTGCCTCAAACAGCAGTGAGTATACAGTCATCTAGATATCTGTTTCTCTCACAATCTCTGTCTCTCTGTCCATTCGTCTGTCTGTCTGTCTCTCTCTCTCTCTATATATATATATATGTCTGTCTGTTTGTCTCCTGTAGTACCATACCTTAACATATTCAGTGGTAACCGACAATAATCTTTTTCAATGTTATATTTGAAAAGACAATCATGAGAACATTCCGTGTAAGCCAGATGTCCACATCAATGCCAACATGCTTTTAAGGCAAACTAAGTTATTCCCGCTGATCCGTGGCTTAGACTAAGAGTATTTCAAACACCTAAGCATGTTGACAGGCTGCGAAACCTTGTCTTACCACAACAACACATCCACACGATTTGTCCTAGCGCTGTACCGTTCTTGTTAGGCTGCAGTTTCCTGTCTTAGTGGTGTACCGTTCTTGTTAGGCTGCAGTTTCCTGTCTTAGTGGTGTACCGTTCTTGTTAGGCTGCAGTTTCCTGTCTTAGTGGTGTACCATTCTTGTTAGGCTGCAGTTTCCTGTCTTAGTGGTGTACCGTTCTTGTTAGGCTGCAGTTTCCTGTCTTAGTGGTGTACCGTTCTTGTTAGGCTGCAGTTTCCTGTCTTAGTGGTGTACCGTTCTTGTTAGGCTGCAGTTTCCTGTCTTAGTGGTGCACCAATCTTGTTAGGCTGCAGTTTCCTGTCTTAGTGGTGTACCGTTCTTGTTAGGCTGCAGTTTCCTGTCTTAGTGGTGTACCGTTCTTGTTAGGCTGCAGTTTCCTGTCTTAGTGGTGTACCGTTCTTGTTAGGCTGCAGTTTCCTGTCTTAGTGGTGTACCGTTCTTGTTAGGCTGCAGTTTCCTGTCTTAGTGGTGTACCGTTCTTGTTAGGCTGCAGTTTCCTGTCTTAGTGGTGTACCGTTCTTGTTAGGCTGCAGTTTCCTGTCTTAGTGGTGTACCGTTCTTGTTAGGCTGCAGTTTCCTGTCTTAGTGGTTTACCGTTCTTGTTAGGCTGCAGTTTTCTGTCTTAGTGGTGTACCGTTCTTGTTAGGCTGCCGTTTCCTGTCTTAGTGGTGTATCGTTCTTGTTAGGCTGCAGTTTCCTGTCTTAGTGGTGTACCGTTCTTGTTAGGCTGCAGTTTCCAGTCTTAGTGGTGTACCGTTCTTGTTAGGCTGCAGTTTCCTGTCTTAGTGGTGTACCGTTCTTGTTAGGCTGCAGTTTCCTGTCTTAGTGGTGTACCGTTCTTGTTAGGCTGCAGTTTCCTGTCTTAGTGGTGTACCGTTCTTGTTAGGCTGCAGTTTCCTGTCTTAGTGGTGTATCGTTCTTGTTAGGCTGCAGTTTCCTGTCTTAGTGGTGTACTGTTCTTGTTAGGCAGCAGTTTCCTGTCTCAGTGGTGCGCTGTTCTTGTTAAGAAGAGGGGGCGTAACAAAAGTAAACAAAGATATCTGTGTTATCCTACTTGACCAGTCTAAGAAATAATTCACTATTTTGCTATGACCAACAATGGGTGAGCTCACAACATATGCCTGAGGGCTGTATAATCTAATTATGCCACTCGTCCCAGCAATAATTTGACCTGGTTTACCTTCAGGGCCCACTTTGAATTGTATTTGTGTTGCCCAACATCTATATTGTCTGTGATATAAATATAGGAGAACACAGTAGCAAAAGTTGGATTATCTTCTTTATATGTCTGTGTGAATGGTTAAACAAAAATATATGTACACTAAATGTAAATGTCTGCAGGTATAGTTAACATTCAAACAGGAGTGTATCTTTTTTCTTTGGTTTATGTGTATCCTGTTTCAGAAGATATCTAGTTGGAGCTTACTGGTTGGCGTATGTATATAGCTGAAATAAAATTAACACGGAACCAACAGGAAACATACAATTCTAAAACTACTTATACTTTTTACCATAAATTGTCACGATATCAACAAGCGTTTGACTCCAGAGGAAATGTAGACATGCTGTCACAAACTTGCCTGGTAGTAAGGGGGAGATTATGGTCTACCTAGTAGTACATAATTACCTGATACAACCAGGTATTTAACATCCCCAATACTTGGTTATTACAGATGTGAACCACAGTTAAGCAGAAGCTAATACTGCAGATTGGTTCAGCCTGAATGACTGTAGACAGTGCAAGGGATTTGTTGGTGAATTAGTGTGGATTATCTGTGTAATCTCACTGATACGCAGGGTCATGTTTGCGTACTTGTGGGTGTGTGTAGTGATGGAATCTCTTTGGCATTCACTCAGTGTGCTATTTACTGGGCATGGCTTCGCAGCTGAAGAGTTCACCAACACAAGCCAGCTGTGCACTCATGTGCGACTTGGGAAATTTAGGGCATTCCACCTCCTCTTGTTTGCTGGCATTCCAGTCTCTGTTAGACTCCGTGGTTTGTGGTTGTTACATTTGATGTATGATAATGTTTATATAGTTTGTGGTCCATACAGTACACCACTATGTGGTCCATACACCATGGTTCATGTTGTTTAGTTAGACAAGAGCTACCATTCGTTGTGTATTTTTGGATGTTGATTTTGATAAATGCCAGCATTCTTTTTTTACCTTTGAAGTTGTAACATTTGACAAATATTACATTTCCTCCTACATGGCATGCAGTAGTTGTTATGAACAAATGCTATACTCCAACTTAGACATGTATACGTACAAACATGCCTGCAGGCCAGTCATGGTCCACTAACTACATAACTTCAGTGACTATTGAAGCCAACATAATCACAGTGATTGAGTTCAGTGAATGTTGATGTACTGCAACAGTAAATTGTTTGACTGATAGTATGAGTGAGGGTTAAGTGGGTACAAACACCTGGCTATATATGATTGTAGCACCAAAGAAACATCAAGCCCTCATCTTATTTCAGTGTCATAGATAGATTCTATTGCAGGGTAGCTGTCAATGTAATGTAGTCGACATTAAAACCTAAGTGACCCTGAAATAAATGATAAGATATCACTTTAAATACATTGTTGAAAGCAACTAAAATGTATGACTCTAAATTTGGAATAGCTTTGACTAGGGTAGGGTAGTTTTCCATTATATAGATTGTTTAAATTTTAAAGAATACTTTTGTGATATGATTTTTATATATGATTAATGCAAATTTGAAATTACATATTTATCTGTTTTGTGTTGCTGTTGTACAATGTATATATATATATATATATATATATATATATATATATATATATATATATATATATATATATATATATATATATATATATATATATATATATATATATATATATGTAGTAGTGCCCTGCAATTATGATAAGGTTACTGCTTCTGCCACTTATGTATGTTGTGACAGAAAACTGTTTCTGGGTTGAAGTATAGATGTCCTATATATCTGAGCCCATGAATTTGACTTGTTTCCTCAGAGAGCTTCACATGCAGACATGTGATTGGTTCTACACGGGCGTTAAGCAGAAGTTCAAGCGATTTGGCAGTGCAAAGGTTGTGCGTTCATTGTACAAACGGAAGACCGACTGTAAGTATCTAGGAATGTACAACAGGATGTGATAAATACCATCATTGGTGACTACAGCATCTTTATGAAGGGAAACGTTATCTTTCTTTTATTATTTCTATATCATTGAGACTCTTGGGCGTACGATACAAGGAGATGACTGACACATCATCAACTTTGTTTGTCATCCCCCCCATGTCACACAATGTATCCCCCCATTCGAGTAGAAAAGCCTGTGTAGAATGTAGATATAGAAACTGATTCAGTGTGTAGCACTGTTGTGTATATTCAGTGATCCAGTGGGCGGTGCTGCTTATATAAGCAGTTGTGCTGCTGATATAAGCAGTTGTGCTGCTGATATGAGCCCTGCAGCTTTCATTGAGTAATTCATGCTTCATTAAACTGTCTGGTGACTTTTTACTGAGATTTGGCTATGTTCCATTTTCTGCTTTTCAATTTAAAATAATAAGAATAATGATATGAGATTTTATCATTCTGTAAATGCTTTCAATTATTCCAGTATTGCATTCAGCTGTTATTTGTGCAACTTGGAGCGCCTATGGCTAGCATTATGGTTTGTATGATTTATTGGAAAGGGTTGGGCTTTGAAGCCCTGTTGGTAGGCCTCTGATGCCCTAAGGGTTGAGTTCTCTTGCCATTAAGGTTTGGCCCTAGTGCTGGACTCTGTTGCCCTAGTGCCTTAATACATTGGCCCTGATGCACTCTAGGCTGGGTTCAGATGCTGTATATTGTGAGCAGTTTTATCGTAAAATAGAGTCATTCCACACCTGAAGTTAATTTGCATCTCTACACAAAGACAGTTGTTCTCACATTTACTTCACACAAGTCAGTGATGCTCAGTTATGCACAGTAAAAATGAGCACTAAAGTTAATGGGGTGTTGAATATCGTCACTGCATACCCCTAGTGACATGGGGGTGGAGATCGAGAAACAGGAGGCTTTGTGAGTGTCAGGTGGAACCAGTGACACAGTGAGATGCCCCGCCTCTTCACTCCTCCTTTACCCCTCTGTGGTTGTGATAACATGTGGTTGAGTGGCACTTCATGTCACCTCCCTTATCATTGTCATCTGATAGTATTTATCACCTGAAGGTGTCAACATTAAGGGGTGCTTTCATACAGTGTTGTCCATGACACTAGACTGACCCAGAGGAGTTGACACCCAATAAGACAATGCAGATCCCTGTCTAATTCTGCACTGATTCACCAGCCTCTAAACTGTACACAACCCTCACTGTATACAACCCTCACTGTACACAACCCTCACTGTACACAACCCTCACTGTACACAACCCTCACTGTATTCTTCCAAGTGTTACAAACACACACATGTTCACGCACATGCACACACATACAAACACGCACACATGGACACACACACACACGCACACATACAAACACGCACACATGCATACACCCACACACATGCACGCACACACACATACACACACACATGCGTGCACAAAGAAATTGGCCCCTGGACCCAGAGAAAAAATTTTATTGCTTCAATAAATGGCTAGGTCTGCATAACAGATTTCATACTAAACCACAGGACAACATTCTGACAAGGTCCCTGCATGACTCTGTATCATATAATGACAGCTATCGCAACTTACTTTTGAATATTAGGTCAAGAGCTCACATACCAGGGGAAATAGGTAGAATGCTGCGAAAATTTAGTGCATCACTGACATGTTTTTTTGCCATCACCTTTTTTTTCACAGTTCTTTCCTCTTCTTCATTGCAGCTGACAGTGAGAATGACTCGGGCTATCACCCGTCTCAGTACAGCAACTCATTGCCCGTGGGTAAAAAGTCACGCCCGAATATACTGGGCCTCTTCGAAATGGAGCCCAATAGCCGAGGTAGGAGTGGTCTCTCACTAAAAGCCCTGTTAGTCTGTCATGTGACAGTCAAAATGGTTTGTCCCCCCCGCAAGAGTTTTAAAAGCAGGTAATAATGCATTGTAAATAGAGTTTTTAAAAAGTTTTCTGATGGAGAAAGGAGACCTATCCCAAGATTTAGTTAAACAATAAATCTGAACTGAATCCTGAAATACTTCCTAAGCTGTGCCATTCAGTTTGTGCTATATGTACGACACAATTTACTGTTCTGTTGTCGTGTGAAAAGATGCTCATTTGAATGGACAAACTTTGTGAGAAAGTCTTGCTAGCGACAGTAGCACAAAAACTTGATGAATGTCAGTGGAAGGGTGAAGGGTGATCTGTCATTAACCATCCATCACGCGGCAGCTGAAGCAAGCACACAACTGAAGTCACTGACAGAGGACAGTAGGAATGTGACAGGTGACGACCACCGTGACATGGCTGAAAAACACAACATACACTATTTTAGTGCATCCAGATCGCATCCTCTGACGTGCTGCCATCTAGTGGTGATGTTCACTGAAAATGGAAAGACATTTTGAGACTTTCTTGTCAGTATCAGTAACTTGTAATTTTCCAACACAAAATAAAATTATGCATATCTGACAGATGTGATACTGTCTGCTATCATAGCAGACATTAAACTGCCTGCATGGGCACGAAGTCTACACCCTTATGATCTGGGGTCAGAAAATAAACAATGTTTTGGGAAAAAGTACACCGATGTGTGATGCTAAGCAAAATGTCTGCTGACTCTCCCATAAAGCCAATTTTGTGTAAAGTTGCGCATCAATGTTTTCAGAATAACTAAGGGTTGTTTATAGTTCACCTGTATTCACCAGTTAGGGACCATCTCCGTGTTATTTCAGACAGTGGTACAATTGTGGAGGAACGGGACACAGAGGATGATGACATGTCAGGGAAGAGATTGGGCCAGCTCTACCACACCCCCTGTGAGTAACCCTCTTGAGTGTAGTTACCCTCATGAGGTGTTATATACCAAATACGTTGCCCAACCATGAACCTGAGTTATCAATTACAATGTGTAAATCTGCCCAAAAGAAACATTTCTAAAGCCTGACTAAAAAAATACATATTCCAAGAACTAAAAATATTGACTTTCACCCCACAAATTTACACAAAGTATTGATCAGGTCCATAATGTGAAAGCATTTGGCGAGAATAAATATGTTAGAAAAAATCTCATTTAAATGAGAAAGAAAAAAACATTTATATTTGAGAAACGTATTCTTGCAAACAGCTGAAAACTATTCACTTTTACCCCACATATTTATGTAAAATAGTTATACAGTTCATGGTGTAAAAGCATTATGTTAAAAATATGTAAAAAAAAAAGTCAGATTTCAATGATAAATAAACATGCCACTCTTGATATTTGAAAAAACATATTCTCACTCAACAAAAATGTCCAGAACCATATGAGTCGTTGCTTAGTTATTTTAGTGATTTTTGAATGTGTTGCCATGTTTTTTTACTCGTAGACACGTGTCCCGTGGCTACTGGGCAGGAGGGATTCCAAGAGGTCAAGGACACGGAACTGCAACTCTTCCGCTCTGAGCTGAGCACCGTCGCACTTAGCATCAAACAGATGTTGGAGAAACAGTCCCCAGAGGGCGCTCCACTCAGTGACGATGACCAACAAACATGTGAGTGGAAACTGAGTTATGTCATGTGTCAGTCATGTGACAAGACTTTTGGGTCAACGATCATCTCGGCCTATTTTAAAATCTTGGCCTTGTTATTGTCATACGCTGTGATGCCTACCCCCAGATCTGTAAATTCTCCCATTTCTGGTGAGAGACTCCCGCATTTGGTACCCATGTCATATTCTTGTTGGTGTGAGATGAAATTTTCCATGTTTCAGGTTTGAAAAATTCCCACGTTTTTAGACCACCTGTTTTAAAAAAATTATTTCTCACCATTTTCCTTTTAATTTTCCAGGCTGAATCACAATTATAGGTTTTTTGCTTCCTGCCCTCGTTGGTGCTATAAGCTTGATTTTTGTTGCGAACAAAATCTCTAGACTTGCAATTTTAGAAACTTACCAGGTTTGCCCCTCCTAAAGGCCCTATTCACACTGAAGGGGAGTTGTAAAACCGTATAAATTACCATCCCTAAGGGGTTTCTTAATATATGTTTAGAATTAGGCTTCATTCTTCAATATGAGTGAAGATGTTCATCAGACTAGATGGTTCCAATGAGTAATATTTTTACTTATTTCACAGTCAGTTTACCTTTTTTAATCCCATGATGTTTTGCCTGCTATCAGCAATCGTCTTCAGATGAATACCGCTAGATGGCGAAACAGTAGTAATTCTACGCAGACATATCACTTTGGTGTGTGCCTCCTGCAGCTGCGCCCTAAACTACTAATCTTCCTTAAGAATACCCACACAGATCAATACCTAAACTTTTCCTCACACCATCCATTACACCAGAAGATGGGAGTGATCCGTACATTACTAGACAGATGCGAAACGCTTGTGAGAGAAGAGGAAGATAAATGGAAATAAAGAGAACACATCAAGGAAGCTCCAACGAGATGCGGGTATCCACAATGGGCCGTATCACCAATACAGACAAAGATGAAAAAAGATAACATCATGAAAAAGACGGTGGAAAAAGACAACGGCCAATGCACGGTGGTACTTCCATGGGTCCAAGGATTATCCGAAACGACATCACGGATCATGAAGAAATACAAAGTGAACACAGCAATGAAGCCTCACAACACCATCAAGAGGTCACTAGTAAGACCAAAGGACAAAGTTCAACCACAAAAGATGTGCGAAGGGGTTCCGTGTTCCATAACATGTAAAAACTAATGCCACATACATTGGAGAAATGAAACGTACCCTAGGAACCCGCATCAAAGAACACAAAGAAGACACTGAGAAAGCGTCGACCAACAGACCCTACACCCAAAGTCACAAAAAAACATAAGAAAAAGAGATATATAAATCAGCTATCACAGATCACATGACTAAACAGAATCACATAGTAGACTTGGAGGGGGCTAAATTTGAAGACAGGGAGTCGGACTGGGGAACACGAGGCATCAAAGAAGCGATATGGATAAGAAAAACCAAAGACAACATGAATCGAGATGAGGGCCGATACCAACTCTCACATATATACGATGATCTCCTGAAAGGCCACCCAGGGCGCAGCAGCAGGGGGCACACACCAGAGTTATACATCTGCATAGAATGACTATCGTGTCGCCATCTAGCGGTAGTCATCTGCAAATGTGCAGAAAGCTAACATGGATGACAACAAGTAAAATATTATTATTCAATGTAAAGCATCTTTAAAATTTTGCTATTTTCTGTCGGTAGAAAATAAGTTTGTGTGATGTCATAATGTGAAGTGCATATGTTGTTGCAGATGAGAGGATGTTGGACAATCACAGACGGAACATGAGCTGTCAACTGTCCAGTCTCTCTCAGAGTCTACACATTGCTATTGACAGTAAGTCTTTGAAATATCTGTTACCTGTTGGCTCGGCAGTTAGACTGTTACCTGTTGGCTCGGCAGTTAGACCGTTACCTGTTGGCTCGGCAGTTAGACTGTTAACTGTTGGCTCAGCAGTTAGACCGTTACCTGTTGGCTCGGCAGTTAGACCATTACCTGTTGGCTCGGCAGTTAGACTGTTACCTGTTGGCTCGGCAGTTAGACTGTTACCTGTTGGCTCGGCAGTTAGACTGTTACCTGTTGGCTCGGCATTTAGACCGTTACCTGTTGGCTCGGCAGTTAGACCATTACCTGTTGGCTCGGCAGTTAGACTGTTACCTGTTGGCTCGGCAGTTAGACCGTTACCTGTTGGCTCGGCAGTTAGACCGTTACCTGTTGGCTCGGCAGTTAGACCGTTACCCATTGGCTCAGCAATTAGACTGTTACCTGTTGGCTCGGCAGTTAGACTGTTACCTGTTGGCTCAGCAGTTAGACTGCCGCATTGTCGATTGAGAATATTTCAAAACTCGTGCAATTTCGTTAACCCAACTTTGCCTTTGGAAGAGACACTAAAAGCCATTGGTCCCTTCTACCTGCATGGTGTCTATGCCAGGGGTAGTAAACGAACCGTACAGGTAAACGGAAAATCTTGGACTCACTGAGCCAATAAAAACCAACACAGGCACTCCCAAAACATCTGCTCTGATAATGGAGTGAGCGCCATTGTCTAGGTGGATACTGGTGTTATGTAATGTGACATTATTATTACACCAATGTTCCGTCTAAGTCACCGTGTGGCACCACTGAACCAACACACCACTGGGCGTAGTTCAGTGATGATATAAAACTACAGTAGCAAATGAATGGAAATAGTAAGGCAAACAGTGTTTACTGTGTACACTTTATGATCTTCGTTTGTTTACCTGATGAAGCTCTGTCCTTAGCTGAAGCTTTAAATATTTTCAGATGTGCTTTCACTGATAAGCTACCTACGCAGGATTACACCAGCCACTATCTTGTGTTTGTGTTAATAGATCAGAGTGAGCCAGAGAGTTCGGTGACAGCGAGACACCAGACAGTGCGGGAGGTGATCGGCGATGGCATCCAGCAGTTTATCGGGCACAAAGTGGAAGTGGTGGGTACACTGTCTGGTGGAAACTGCGCTAATTTGTTGGAAAACAGTTAGTTTCAATGACAAACAATTTAGGTTTTGACAGTTGAGTTTCTTTTTAAGTTATAATTCAAATACTGAAATAAGGAAACATTGTTCAGACAGTTCAGTCTCTGCTGTACTAATATGAAATCTAGCGGAATAGTATAAAGGAAAAATATTGTTAAGTCTCTTGTTAATATGTTAATTAAGTATAAAAACTGTTGAATATTATTATCCTCTTTAATCAAGGATCCTAACTGATCAAATGTGTACATTCAGTCATTAATTAATTGAGCCTAACTGATCGCACAGACACACACACCCACATTGACTGGTAATTTAAAGAAGATTGTGTACAGATGTTACTCTGAATTATCTATGTTCTTCTTTTAGTAGAACTAGAAGACATGAGGTAAAATTAGTAAAGGATCAGTGTAGATTGGATATCAGGAAGTACTCGTTCTCACAGAGGACAATAAATGAATGGAACTATTGTCTACGTATTGTGTAACTGCTAGCAATGTGAATATGTTTAAAAACAAGGTTGACACATATCTCAGGAGGGCGGGTTACACGTAGATAAACATTGTTGGACTCTCGATAAGCCAATGGCTTCCTTGTCCACTTGCCATCTGGGCCTTTGGCTTGGATGGCAAATCTTGTTGAATCTTGTTAAATCTTCTTGTTTCCATTGTCTTAGGCTGAGAGCACCGTGCCCCAGGGTGGAGACGACTCACAGACTAAAGACGGAGACTCTTCAAAGCCCTATGAAGATCTGCTAGCCAATGCCATTGTGAATAGCGTAAGTTGTATTTCTATTAGAAATGAGAAAATGAATAATTACTGTCCCAATTTTCTTATAATCCAATGCAAATCTAATCACTGTGCAGTTTTACACTGCTTAATGTAAATACAGAGAATACAGAGAGTGTGATATGCAAACAAAGTTGTAGACATCAGATTTGTGGTAGACTTTGTGGCCAGTATATCTTGTGAGGCCTGCATTTTGGGCTCATTGTTTGTGGGACGGATTTGTATCCATGCCTACCCTGAGTGATGCACAAATGTAATAAAGATGGACAACAAACACATGTAAGACCAGCGCATGAACCTGTATGATTATCGTCTGCTGGAGTACCTTGTGTAAGACCACACATTACTGTTATTGTTTGTTGTAGATTGTGTGTGAGATCAGACAGATGCAGGGCCGCATATCTCAGGAGGAGACAGAGGTGCGGACAGCTTTCACCCAACTCGCCAACCTCGCTACGATCTCACAACTCAGTCAACTCATGTCTGAGTCAGAGACTGACACCGACAACCCACTTTCGATTGACACGTCGCAGCTCGACGATACTGTGTCCGACATCGGCAGTCACGTCACAGAGCTGCACGAGTTGTCGGTTGTCACAAAGGATGTTGATGGTGGCCACCAGATGCCGCTGCTGTCTACAGAAAGCGGGGTTTACATGGACGAGTGCGAGAATGGCAGCGGTCACCCAGCGGCGTTTTCCCGATCCAACAGCGACATGACCGATGCAAGGAATAATGAGGCATCAGACGAGGAGAGGTTTGATGATATTGTCAAGAACAACCTCATTGAAGAGCAGTGGCGCACAGTTGAGTCAAAGATATCGCCACTTTCCTCCCAAGGGGCAATGACTGAAGGTGAAGATCAACAACATAGCTCTCCTGCAGTGGAGGAAGAAACCATGGTGGGTGATGTTGATGCGACACCAGCTGACATTAATGACGTTGATGCAACGTCACCATCTCTCAATGACAATGATGGTGACAGGACACCAGTGGTTGACAGTGATGACGGAACGCTGGACGGTGGCGACAGTGCCGGCAATGACCTCGATGATGAGTTTCTCTTCCTTGATTGTGTTCGCAATCATCAGGTGCCACTGCCGAGCTTTGAAAGTGTTGATGACTCACTCAGTCACACCGGCCTTGATCTTGATGACATCATCGGTGAGAACTCGACAGTGGAAGACGAAGATGACCAGGAGAAAGATGAAGATGAAGAGGACAGTGAGGATGAAGACAGAGAAGATGAAGGTGACAACTGGAGTATGTCACATTCTGCTAGTAGTCTCTTCAAGAACATATCGGCCTACGACAACTTTGGCAAGAAGAAGGTTGGGCGGGATTATGTCGAGCCGGTGTTCATGCTTATCCCAAACTCGGATGAGTTCATCCTCAGTCCCAGGGTGGGAGACAGGTGGGTCCACACATTTCACAATTAAGATAAATAGCAACATTTCTGGCACTGAATTTGTGCCACATTGATTTTTTTTCTAGTCAACTGCATTTTCATTAAACAATAAAAATTATAGTAGTGATATTTCACACCATGTTTAACACATGACCGTTATGATGATATGATTATGTTAAGAGAACTACTTATTGTTGCCCCTCAAATAAAAAGAAATTACCTGGGTAATCATAAAATTACCACCTGATTGTGGTATTGGAACTTGCTGAAACTGATGTTGGTTATGGGTAGTCCACATTAGTTGGTTCACTGTGGTTGTAAACAATGGTTATAAACAACACTGGATTAGGGGGACCCGGTACACACTTTTTATGGGGGCCTTTAGTGAGTGCGTGAAAGATGAATTAAAATCAAGATTGACTATGGAGGAGTTTTATGTTTATTCAACTATTCTTGCGCATAAGCATTCACAGATTGTTGTCGATGACATCATACAAGAAAATACAGCATACGATGACAAATAAGAATAAAAGCTTACAACGACATATTAGAAAATAATAGAAGAAAGTACAGCATCAAACATAGAGACCACACACGTTCTCTGAGCAAACAGAGAGTGATATCTAAATACTTTCAATGGATTATCAGTGATTTTATGGGGCCCTTTTCTCGGAGGCCTGGTACAAGGTTACCTCTTGTACCTTGGTTAATCTGGTTATAAAGCTAGTCAAGCCATAGTTTCAGTTCCCATGTGGCTGTAATTAGAGCTTCATACCTCATAAATAAAATGTCTTAGTGAAATATGATGAAGCATTTTGTGTACATATAAGCAAATTTTTGTTTTACATAAAAATCTATCATGTATTTACCTATCTAGATCTAATTCATTGCTAGGTGGTATTACAATATCATGTGTGTTGCTGTTATAATCAGAGATGCTGATGAAATGTCAGACCTATCTGATGACATGAGTCTGGAAGGAATTGACGACAATGACTCAGGCCACAAGGAGGCATCAGTTGAAGTTGACGCCGAAGAGCAGACAGAGGCATCTACTGCTGATGTAGAAGATAAGACTTTGATGCTACCTGTTTCAACAGAGGTTGAAGAGACTGATCCAAAGTTCATAGTGAGGCCATCTGACTTGACATGTGTCGAGGGAGAATCCGTTACCTTCGAATGTCAGGTTACCGGCACTGAACCAGTGGGTGGGTACTTCAAGGTCATATACTTGGTTGTGGGGGTTTCTCTCATTCTTGTTATGAGTGGAAATATGTCGGTTATTTCCGAGTTGGAGCTTAAATATTTATTTAGTTACTTTTTTGGGCATGTGAGAATTGTCAGTGATTAAAATTGTCAGTGTCTAAAAACATAATTGACATATATCTGATGGGGGTGAGCCACAAATAGATATTAAGAACTCCAGATA
The DNA here is from genome assembly GCA_033239005.1 of Lamellibrachia satsuma. Classification (NCBI taxonomy): domain Eukaryota; kingdom Metazoa; phylum Annelida; class Polychaeta; order Sabellida; family Siboglinidae; genus Lamellibrachia; species Lamellibrachia satsuma. The sequence continues at coordinate 277,375 of BSQZ01000030.1, read as the reverse complement.
AAGCAGTAGCTTCCTTGTCTACTTGCCATCTGGATCTTGTTGCTTTGTATCACAATCTTGTTAAACACTTTTTAAGTAGTGTTAAATGTGCAATCGACTGGAGGATTTATTCTGTGTTCATTTGTCTGTTAGTCGTCACCTGGCTGCGTGAGTATATATATATATATAACTGTGTCTGGCATGTCGCGTTGTCAGTGTCACTGTCCTTAGACAAGTGCACCTCTTTCACTACACTGTGTCCTCTTCCGACTGTGTTCATGTATTCGTCTGTATGTACAACAGTGTGTGAGATAGCTGTACACTTCTATTCGTCTGTATGTACAACAGTGTGTGAGATAGCTGTACACCTCTATTCGTCTGTATGTACAACAGTGTGTGAGATAGCTGTACACCTCTATTCGTCTGTATGTACAACAGTGTGTGAGATAGCTGTACACCTCTATTCGTCTGTATGTACAACAGTGTGTGATATAGCTGTACACCTCTATTCGTCTGTATGTACAACAGTGTGTGAGATAGCTGTACACCTCTATTTGTCTGTATGTACAACAGTGTGTGAGATGTACACCTCTAGTCACCATGTAGTACATTTCATATTGTCAAGTACCATAGTTTAAACCTGCCCCCATAATTAAAGCCGCACCAACTTTCCATATAATTTCCAACTTTCCTTGACACCATTTGTTGCAAGTAAAACACTTATTTAAAGCCGCACCTACACTGTAGACAAGATTGTTTTAACCCTGCATGTGGCGAATACTTCTGCAGCGTACACAATTTGGAGCAATTTAAATGGGTTCCATTAAAATCATAGCTTTGCCAATAATTATCACCAAAATATTAATTAAGTATCATTTTGTTGCTAAAATACTCTTTATTATAATACAAAGATACTAACTGCATCACACCATCTAATTATGGGAATATTACTGCTTGAACTTCATTAAAACAGAAAGCAAAGATAAAATAAAATTTCACCTCTCCACCGGATAATTACTGGGTGACTGAATGTCCCTGCATGCAGTGGGGAAATCTGCATGAATTTGGCAACATGATGTTGTAGTTGTAGCTGCAGCTACAAATACAATATTTACAGTAGTATAAGCAGCTTTCTTATAGATAAGATTATAAATAAGAACACAAGAATGTTAGTATCAGTTAAATTAATGATAAGTCAAAATATACTATAGTGGAGTGTGTCAAATGCAGAACATTGACATTGAAAATGTCAAATTGTATTCCCTTACACCTCTTCCCTAGGTGGGAGAAACCCTGGGGTGGCTCCCACACACCCTGGGAGGGTTTTCTGCACTGTTTGTGAAACATGTTATTTTGAGTAGATATTGTGTGACATAATTGGTCCATCTGTACCCATGTGACACCACATCTGTGACTTAGCTATCAGTAGCAGCTGTTTAATTAAGCTCATTAGATGCACTCGTGATGTTGTGCCACATATATAATGTACTGGACCAGTCTGTCTTCGTTTGTGTCGTTCAGTGTTTCTTCTGTGTATTTTGCCTGCTCTTACTCCACAGATGTCAGGTATGTGTAGGCTCCAGTATCTCACTGACTGGCAGTTAAGTAAGGTATGCAGGATCCACGGCTGTTAACTTAATGTGAATGTCTGCCATCAGCATAGATAGGTCCACATTTATCTACATTCATTATATAAAATAACCATTAATACATAAAACATGGCATTTAATAGGTGTTCAATCGTTATGATTTGGCAATTCCCAGATCATTTGCTAAATGGTCAATTTAAATCTTGCAAGGTATATGTGATAGCATATAATATAATTGACAATATTCTTAGATGCATAGCTCTGAAAATATTTACATTTTCCCTTGACAACGCATTCACTATGGATACAGTTTCCCAGGCAATTCAGGGTGTAACTTTAGAAATGACCCTCTCCTCCAGATTTTGTATTACAGACAGCTTGCCTATGAACAAAATGAAGAAAGTTCAGTTCAGTCATTTTATTCTTCTCAACAGATGTGTTTTGGTACCGGACCATGGCTGAAGTTCAACAGCTGGATGATGATGAACACTATGATATCAGTCTGGTCAATGGACGGTGTACATTGGAAATGTTCAGCCCTGTAAAGTCTGACTCGGGTCAGTACCTGTGTATTGGAGTCAACGAGTTGGGACAGTGCAGTCAGTCTTTTCAACTGACGGTCAAAGGTGAGTTCTTACTTAATGTAATTTTCCATGCTTGACACACCCACAAGTATAATACACACCCTGACTTTTTGTTCAAACCTGACAGAATTTCGATATTACCATGTATGATACGCACCCCAATTTTTAACATCAATCCCCGATTTCCACACTTCCGATAGTTTGGTTGAAGCACTGTTTAGAACATCACACAGTTACAGCCTCGCTGTCAGTGTCGGCTCGTTGCTTAGCTTGCATTGTGTAGCCTATCTTTGTGAGTTCATTCCTGGTGTAGCCCATCTTTGTGAGTTCATTCCAGGTGTAGCCCATCTTTGTGAGTTCATTCCTGGTGTAGCCCATCTTTGTGAGTTCATTCTAGGTGTAGCCCATCTTTGTGAGTTCATTCCAGGTGTAGCCAATCTTTGTGAGTTCATTCTAGGTGTAGCCCATCTTTGTGAGTTCATTCCAGGTGTAGCCAATCTTTGTGAGTTCATTCTAGGTGTAGCCCATCCTCTTAATTTCCATTTCAAGGTCTCACCAGGTGTTTCTACGCTGGTTTCTTTCTCTCTTCCATTGGGGGTTCCATGTGAGTGACTGTCTGGTGATACTAGATGGGGGTTCCATGTGAGTGACTGTCTGGTGATACTGGATGGGGGTTCCATGTGAGTGACTGTCTGGTGATACTAGATGGGGGTTCCATGTGAGTGACTGTCTGGTGATACTGGATGGGGGTTCCATGTGAGTGACTGTCTGGTGATACTAGATGGGGGTTCCATGTGAGTGACTGTCTGGTGATACTGGATGGGGGTTCCATGTGAGTGACTGTCTGGTGATACTGGAGGGGTTCCATGTGAGTGACTGTCTGGTGATACATACTGGATGGGGGTTCCATGTGAGTGACTGTCTGGTGATACTGGAGGGGTTCCATATGAGTGACTGTCTAGTGATACTGGATGGGGGTTCCATGTGAGTGACTGTCTGGTGATACTGGAGGGGTTCCATGTGAGTGACTGTCTGGTGATACTGGATGGGGGTTCCATGTGAGTGACTGTCTGGTGATACTGGATGGGTTCCATGTGAGTGACTGTCTGGTGGTACTGGAGGGGGTTCCATGTGAGTGACTGTCTGGTGATACTGGAGGGGGTTCCATGTGAGTGACTGTCTGGTGATACTGGATGGGGGTTCCATGTGAGTGACTGTCTGGTGATACTGGAGGGGTTCCATGTGAGTGACTGTCTGGTGATACTGGATGGGGGTTCCATGTGAGTGACTGTCTGGTGATACTGGATGGGGGTTCCATGTGAATGACTGTCTGGTGATACTGGAGGGGGGTTCCATGTGAATGACTGTCTGGTGATACTGGAGGGGGGTTCCATGTGAGTGACTGTCTGGTGATACTGGATAGGGGTTCCATGTGAGTGACTGTCTGGTGATACTGGATGGGGGTTCCATGTGAGTGACTGTCTGGTGATACTGGAGGGGTTCCATGTGAGTGACTGTCTGGTGATACTGGAGGGGTTCCATGTGAGTGACTGTCTGGTGATACTGGATGGGGGTTCCATGTGAGTGACTGTCTGGTGATACTGGATGGGGGTTCCATGTGAATGACTGTCTGGTGATACTGGAGGGGGGTTCCATGTGAATGACTGTCTGGTGATACTGGAGGGGGGTTCCATGTGAGTGACTGTCTGGTGATACTGGATAGGGGTTCCATGTGAGTGACTGTCTGGTGATACTGGATGGGGGTTCCATGTGAGTGACTGTCTGGTGATACTGGAGGGGGGTTCCATGTGAGTGACTGTCTGGTGATACTAGATGGGGGTTCCATGTGAGTGACTGTCTGGTGATACTAGATGGGGGTTCCATGTGAGTGACTGTCTGGTGATACTGGATGGGGGTTCCATGTGAATGACTGTCTGGTGGTACTGGAGGGGGTTCCATGTGAATGACTGTCTGGTGGTACTGGAGGGGGTTCCATGTGAGTGACTGTCTGGTGATACTAGATGGGGGTTCCATGTGAGTGACTGTCTGGTGATACTGGATGGGGGTTCCATGTGAATGACTGTCTGGTGGTACTGGAGGGGGTTCCATGTGAATAACTGTCTGGTGGTACTGGAGGGGGTTCCATGTGAGTGACTGTCTGGTGATACTAGATGGGGGTTCCATGTGAGTGACTGTCTGGTGATACTGGATGGGGGTTCCATGTGAGTGACTGTCTGGTGATACTGGATGGGGGTTCCATGTGAATGACTGTATGGTGGTACTGGAGGGGGGTTCCATGTGAATGACTGTCTGGTGATACTGGATAGGGGTTCCTTGTGAGTGATTGTCTGGTGATACTCAATGGGGTTTTCTTAGTGTGTGACCAATCAATTTTCTCATCTTGATTTCCTTCTCTGTTGGAAGCTGTTTGGTCATTCCTCACAGAGTGTTGTTGACCTTGTTGGTGATGTGAGTTCTACAGGGATACAGTGTGACTGATGGTTACTGTTATATTGGTTAACCAATCATGTATTTATGAATGAAAATAAAGTAAAATTTATGATGATTGTATCACTTACGTGACTAGCCAGCTGTTGTCTTAGTCATTATGTAATCTCAATCAGGCCACTACATCTTGGCAGCCAGATGGTACAGGATCTAGTTTGGAAACAAAATAATTAGTATAGCCAGTTTGTCTTTTGCTGGTTATTCTACCTGCCTCTGTCACCATTCTGAAGACATTTCTGATGTCCTTCTGCCATCGTTGTTGTGGCCTGTGTTTTTTTTCCCTGCCACTAGGTGTCTTTTCCAAGACCAAATAACTTATTTACATAATGTAAGTTTTTTTAGATAAATGAAAACATTTAATTGGTTGATGGACTGTGGTGTCACCATTTGTTTGGCCTGTGTTGTGTCACTACACATATGGTCAACTGTGTCACCACTCTTATGCTCCATAGTCTGTCCACCCTTGTCACTACACGTGTGTTCTCTGTACCGACAGACAACACGTTGGAGAGCAAGACTCCAGAGTTCATCAAACCACTGCATGATGTTGAGACATTCATTGGCAACTCTGTCAAGTTCCGATGTAAGGTTAAAGGTTATCCACACCCGAAAGTACTCTGGTTCAAAGACGGCAAACGCCTGAAGCCATCCGATGTTGTGAAGATGGGTGAGATATCATTTCAGTTGATCTACAAGGAGCACATCCTATTACATGATATTATTTAATATGTTTGCCATTTTAAGGTATAACATTTTAAAGATTTTTATGCTATGATGTCAACTCTTTCTTTGATGAATATAACGGCACAGTTTTGAACATTTTAAGACATTTCAAAGGGTTTCTGCAAGAGCATGTTTCATTACAGTATATTGTGTGTTTTCAGAGAAGATCGGTAACCGTGACTACATTCTGTCCTTTGACTATGTGACCTTGGACGAGGATGCGGAGTACATGGCAGTGGCAAGGAACCTTGCTGGGGAAGCAAGGTCCAGTGCTGAACTTATTGTGAACCTCCCACCTACAGGTGAGGACTGCACGGTCCCAAGTCGCTGAGGACATTCACAGTTGCATTGCTGATGGCCCTCCCATGATCCCAAGTCACTGAGACCCTATCATGGTCTCCATTGTTGATGAGGACTCACCCCTGGTCCCCAGTCATTGACAACCCTCCCATGGTATCCACTGTTGATGAGGACTCACCCCTGGTCCCCAGTCATTGACAACCCTCCCATGGTCTCCACTGTTGATGAGGACTCACTCCTGGTCTCCAGTCATTGACAACCCTCCCATGGTCTCCACTGTTGATGATGACTCACCCCTGGTCCCCAGTCATTGACAACCCTCCCATGGTCTCCACTGTTGATGAGGACTCACTCCTGGTCTCCAGTCATTGACAACCCTCCCATGGTCTCCACTGTTGATGAGGACTCACTCCTGGTCTCCAGTCATTGACAACCCTCCCATGGTCTCCACTGTTGATGATGACTCACCCCTGGTCCCTAGTCATTGACAACCCTCCCATGGTCTCCACTGTTGATGAGGACTCACTCCTGGTCTCCAGTCATTGACAACCCTCCCATGGTCTCCACTGTTGATGAGGACTCACTCCTGGTCTCCAGTCATTGACAACCCTCCCATGGTCTCCACTGTTGATGATGACTCACCCCTGGTCCCCAGTCATTGACAACCCTCCCATGGTCTCCACTGTTGATGAGGACTCACTCCTGGTCTCCAGTCATTGACGACCCTCCCATGGTCTCCACTGTTGATGAGGACTCACTCCTGGTCTCCAGTCACTGACAACCCTCCCATGGTCTCCACTGTTGATGAGGACTCACTCCTGGTCTCCAGTCATTGACAACCCTCCCATGGTCTCCACTGTTGTTAATTACCCTATTCTGAGGACACCCCAGATGCTGAGACGTCTTCTTGTTTTTCTCTGAAATATTGTTTCAGATTCAGATATTCCTTTGTCTATAATTGAGAGTATCGTTGAAAAAATCACTTTGCAATAATCACACCTCTGATTGTATTTGTTGTATGTAAGAACAATAATTTAACAGAAACCATGACAACAATGACACTATAAAGTGACTTGATTGCAAATTTCTGGGGTTTGTGTAATTAACAATTATTTGAAATACCCTTTTTTGTTTATTTCAGAAGAAGCGCAGCTGGAAAGCCCCCGAGTGCCAGGACATAGAACTACAAGTGAGACGAGTGATGGTCGTCGTTCTTCACAGTCAAGCTCCATCTACCCTGATACAGAAGATCTCCTCAAGGTGGCTCTTCAGATGTCTGACACCAGGGGACAGATCACGGAAACGGCAGAAAATGTTCTTGAGTCCGCAGATGGGGTGCGCTTCATTGATAGGCAATGATTAGTCATAAATCAACAGTCACAAGTTCAGAAATAATATTTCATTATGTTGGTTTACTAAATATTAAGTACAGGTAGAAATTTGTGACTAGAACATTTAAAAATAAAAAAGTAAAAAGTCTGATCAATTTAGTTGTGAAATCATATTATACAGTATAAACTGTATTTATTCTAACACCGTGACCAAATATGTTTAAATGAATGAACCACATTATTTGATATAATTTTGACTGTTATCTGTTTAGGCAGTGCATTTACGAACAATACTTGTGGACAAAGTTTATCAATGTCAGTTGTTCATGGGATCATGTGATGGACATAGCAGTAACACCCGTCAAATGATGGACATAGCAGTAACACCCGTCAAATGATGGACATAGCAGTAACACCCGTCAAATGATGGACATAGCAGTAACACCCGTGAAATGATGCACATAGCAGTAACACCCGTCAAATGATGGACATAGCAGTAACACCCGTCAAATGATGGACATAGCAGTAACACCCGTAAAATGATGGACATAGCAGTAACACCCGTCAAATGATGGACATAGCAGTAACACCAGTCAAATGATGGACATAGCAGTAACACCCGTAAAATGATGGACATAGCAATAACACCCGTCAAATGATGGACATAGCAGTAACACCCATGAAATGATGGACATAGCAGTAACACCCGTCAGATGATGCACATAGCAGTAACACCCGTCAAATGATGGACATAGCAGTAACACTCGTCAAATGATGGACATAGCAGTAACACCCGTCAAATGATGGACATAGCAATAACACCTATCAAATGATGCACATAGCAGTAACACCCATCAAATGATGGACATAGCAATAACACCTGTCAAATGATGGACATAGCAGTAACACCCATCAAATGATGGACATAGCAATAACACCTGTCAAATGATGGACAAAGCAGTAACACCCGTCAAATGATGGACATAGCAATAACACCTGTCAAATGAAGGACATAGGAGTAAAACCCATCAAATGATGCACATAGCAGTAACACCCGTTAAATGATGCACATAGCAGTAACACCCGTCAAATGATGCACATAGCAGTAACACCCATCAAATGATGCACAGCAGTAACACCCATCAAATGATGGACATAGCAATAACACCCATCAAATGATGGACATAGCAGTAACACCCATCAAATGATGCACATAGCAGTAACACCCGTCAAATGATGCACATAGCAGTAACACCCGTCAAATGATGCACATAGCAGTAACACCCGTCAAATGATGGACATAGCAGTAACACCCGTAAAATGATGGACATAGCAGTAACACCCGTCAAATGATGGACATAGCAGTAACACCCTTGAAATGATGGACATAGCAGTAACACCCGTCAAATGATGCACATAGCAGTAACACCCGTCAAATGATGGACATAGCAGTAACACCCGTCAAATGATGGACATAGCAATAACACCCGTCAAATGATGGACATAGCAGTAACACCCGTCAAATGATGGACATAGCAGTAACACCCGTCAAATGATGGACATAGCAGTAACACCCATCAAATGATGCACATAGCAGTAACACCCGTCAAATGATGGACATAGCAGTAACACCCGTCAAACGATGCACATAGCAGTAACACCCGTCAAATGACATTCTTCTGTGCACACAATGCACACATAATATTCGCCTCAAAACATTTAAATTAAACAGATAATGGTCAAACTATATTGTCAAAATGGCTCTTTAAAACACATTTGGGTTGTAAAGATTTTATATTATATAACATGATTTTACAATAAGGCGAGCAGACTTTGTACCCTTAATTAATGGTGCTGCTGCGAGGGTTTTGCCACAGCGAAGTTGCATTGGTGAGCCTCATTTCAGTCTGTCTGGCACGTCTGTGTTTTAGGGAGGTCGCTATTTTCGTGACCCCACATTTTACGATGAAATGCAGCGATACTGGAAGGATGTCTGTAAGGCGTGGGTAGGCGTTGTCAGTGATTCTTGGCATGTCCACTAGGGGTCCAGCGATGTTTAGCAAGAATGTTGGTACCTCTGTGACTGTTGGAGTTTGTCTCTCAAGATTGCGCTATTGCCGGGGCCGTGCTGATGCAAACTTGTTCAAGTTCTGCACATCTTTGGAGTTTCTATCCTTGACACTGTTTGTTCCTCACTGCATGAGTTCTTGGCCTCAGACCACAGTCCAGAGCCTTTACCCACATAAAGAGTCACTAGGAATAGGAATATTTCGTGTGATGTGTTAATTTTTTTAGTTTTCTGTGCTGTTGCACTATAGATCTTTTTCAGTTGATGGCAATGAAGAGACACTGACTGCGAATGCACCAACATTTCATAATTAATCACCGGGCAGTGTCGAAATAGAGGGGTATCACCTTGGGATGTATTTTTCTGAAAAAAACTAAATGGCGTTTCCATAAATTTCCTACACGAGGACAGTTAAGTGTTATTTAATGTGTTGTGAAAGTTTAAAGAAAATGTTAGAAAAATTTCCCATGGAGCCCAGGAAATGCAATGATGGCCTCCAATGACAAAAATGACTGTGGTCTAACCCCTCTTGCACAGAGACGTAGTTGTGTTTGTTCTTGGATGCAGGTAATTGATCATCGTACTTTAAAATACCAAAGTTTCCGTCATAAGAATATGTATGCATGTTAACATTATGATCTAAGTGTGTGTGGTGTGGTGTGGTGTATGTCATTACATGCTCTCGGTTGTCGACTGTCTCATCAGTGGTAAAATCTTGCTTAGCAATTGTAGTCCAAAGTTTTCCTGGTATGATATGGGATCTGTCGTTACAACAGTTGCCTGGGTTCTATATACCTTGCGGTCAAAGCCGAACAATAGAACAAGCGTGCCTTAGTGAAATGAGTGGACAAGTAACGGCGAAAGCATGTGCATGAGATGCATGAGTCCGGTTTTGATTGATGGCTGGAGTTGGACGGGCAGACAGTGGACACTGTGCATGGTTGATGTATGTTTTATGTACCATTGGGGTTGTTAACTCTGATGTATGTTTTATGTACCATTGTGGTCGTTGACTCTGGAGTTCATTTAACATATCATGAATCAGCTTCACTGATGTTAAGATATGTAGTGTGTGAATAGTTTAAGTATTAATGTTGAGATCTGTAGTGTGTGAATAGTTTAAGTATTAATGTTGAGATCTGTAGTGTGTGAATAGTTTAAGTATTAATGTTGAGATCTGTAGTGTGTGAATAATTTAAGTAACTGGCTCAGCTGGTTTAATAAAAGAGGGCTTACTTTTTGTTAAACATTAAAAGAATTATCAAGTAACTTGCAAAAGTGTTAATGGCCTATGTCATAGTATATAGAATTGGACCACTTTTGCCCTTTTTACAGAATATCTGTTCGTTTAATGATTTGACCAAACTAATGAACACATTTGCATAAACTAGCTAGATAGATTACGAGACGAAAATTGAATTGCAGAAGCAGCTTTGAAGCATTGACTGGTGGTGTCATCTAGTGGCTGTAGCACAAGTAAGCAGGTCACAATTAATGTGTTTGTTGTCCTCAGCTGTCGGCCATCCACAAACACCTGGACGAGATGGACGAGAAACTGGACACTCTGCAGAGCGAAGTGTTCCTGCCACATGGAGACCAGGCCATTGCTGATGATGACACTAACAACAATGGGACCAGCTATGATGACTCATTACTGCATGACTATGATGAGATGGTAACTGTTACTCTGGTAATATTATACTAGATTTTACTGATTTGTAGAGTCTGCATTTGAATGCATAAATGTTATCATTAAAATGATACTAAACTGACTGTGATTTTTCAAAATGTTGTCTTATAAATACCAGTGAAAGTCAGCCAATATGTCAAACCCGTTATTGCAGATGTGTTATCACAAATATGTCATTCTAGATGTGTTGAATGGAGGCTGACAATGTGTTCTTGTGTTACAGATGGCATCAGCTGCTTCAGTTCGCAGTGTGACTAGTAGCGCCATTGATGTCCTCAGTTCAGCCAATCAGATGGTAGAAGCTGACCACAGCAGGAGCGATCCCAAGACAGTCATCTTGAAGAAAGCACCACCTGTCAGCCGGTGTGAACAGGACGAAGAAGTTGAGTTACATTTGTCATATCCGGAGTTCGAGCGACTGTTTGAAGCCGGCTTGATGTCAAAACTGCAGCTAAGTAAAGGCAAGGTGAAACGGTCTGAGCTTGCACGTATCCACCAGTTCCTTCAGGAAGAGGGTCAACAGGAGGTCAGGCCAGCGGTCAGTGCCCTGACCGTCCCAGATGACCAACCCAGGAGTGTGGATTGTGGACTCAAAAGAGTTGACTCGAAACGCTATAAACGTGATTACGTTATCAACCGCGAGTCTTCCCAAACTCGTAGCACCAAGTGGCAGGTACGAACACCATCTGCTGAAGGCACGGAGATTATCCGCAGCACATCATCGGAACCACAAGAAGATGCTCTCAGCGATGCCGAAGAGCAGGTAATTGTGGCTGATTTTTCTATACTTTGAAAGTGTTCATAGTCACGTTTTTATGGAATCAGACTAAACGATGTGCATATATACAGTGAAACCTTGTTTATCTGCACACTTTCGTTCTCAAGATTTTTGGTTGGATTTGTTCACAAAAATAAAATGCATTATCGAAGAATGGACTACCAAAGGTTTCACTGTATGCCATGGCTAAATACGATTTTTATTTAATGTGGATATATCTAATTACAAAAAGAACAAATAAAAAAATTACATAATATTATTTCAACGAAATACTCAACCCAGCTAGTGTGTCGATTGGAATTAAGAGTAGTACAGAAACTGTGATGTAGAGAATTGTGGTGATTGGGCGTTGTAGGAGGAGACAGGTGATATGACAGAGAGCAGCGTGCTGAAAACTGTTTACGAGAAACCAGACACACCTGAACATGTTGACACCGACTCGGCAGACGTAGAAGTATTTAGCTTTGCCAGCAAACTTTTTTCACCAGCACAATACTAATTTAACACCTCATGAATACTTTTGTAGTCACAACCTCCGTTTTTTCACAGGATCCACCCCAAGGTTTGATTCATTCAGTTCACCGTTTGAAAAACTGCGGTTGTTATGACTTCGTCAAAGTCATTAGAACAATCTTCTTCCATGTGTTTACATTTGAATAATAAGACTATCATAATACCTGTCCTTTTACTTACATTATTAATCTTGCTGGATTAGTTTAGAATGGAATACAAATGATTTTCATTGGTAAATTGATACGTAACTAGTTGGATGTTTCATGTAATTAAATGCCCAAATTCTCAGAACCAACTAAATTAACAAAGTTATATTTCATGTTTTAGACTTTATTGCTGCAACAGTTATCTGGTAAAAAAATGTTATATTAAACTTACAAAGGTGCTGATTTATTGGTCTGTCTTAAATTGTAGTAATCTACATGTCATAAAATTAGCATGTTTATTTCATCGCCAAATTATGTGTTTTCAAAAAATATTAAGAGATGCAAGAAAGATCACAATAGTAACACGGTTTGTGTGGATATTCTTATTAACCAGCCGATATGTTATGAATATTTGCTAATACATTCAGTGTCGTAATGTAATTCAGTGTCGCAATGTCGTTCAGTGTCGCAATGTCGTTCAGTGTCGTAATGTAATTCAGTGTCGCAATGTCGTTCAGTGTCGCAATGTCGTTCAGTGTCGTAATGTAATTCAGTGTCGCAATGTCGTTCAGTGTCGCAATGTCGTTCAGTGTCGCAATGTCGTTCAGTGTCGCAATGTCGTTCAGTGTCGCAATGTCGTTCAGTGTCGCAATGTCGTTCAGTGTCGCAATGTCGTTCAGTGTCGCAATGTCGTTCAGTGTCGCAATGTCGTTCAGTGTCGCAATGTCGTTCAGTGTCGCAATGTCGTTCAGTGTCGCAATGTCGTTCAGTGTCGCAATGTCGTTCAGTGTCGCAATGTCGTTCAGTGTCGCAATGTCGTTCAGTGTCGCAATGTCGTTCAGTGTCGCAATGTCGTTCAGTTATCCAATGAAAATCATTTTATATTCCCTTTAATATCACGTGGCCTGCGATGCGCGTACAGCGGAGATATACAGTTAACTTTGTATCTTGATCTTCTCTTTACTGAGCTGTGACACTGTTGATTTCTATGGTTACTACCAGAGCTAAATACACAGTGACATTCTACATCCATGTTAAATACCCCGGTCCTGGAACCCCACCATGCTAAACACCCCTGCTACCTCACAGCTTGCCTTTCACAATGCTTGCTTCCCACCATCTCCCTGCCTGCTTCCCCTCCTCCATGTCGCCCTACCTCCCGTCCTTGCTGTCCCAGTCTACAATGTGTTGTATCTCCCTTCCCCTTTGTGCACCTTTTCCTTCCCATCTTCTCTCTATCCCTCAATATTTTCCCATCTCTCTTTCCTCCCACCTTTTCCCTCTGTTTCGCTTCCCTACCACTCATGAATGCCAGTATGAAATTCTTGCTTCATGCACAACATTTCTTCAAAATGATGTAACAGAAGATATTGATGTTGTAGGAAGGGAAAAAAAGCAATTTGATCAAATGAAAACTTAATTTAACACAGGTGGTGTGTGTGGCTAGACCATCTGAAAGACCTATTTGTGCAGGTGACCTACTCAGTGTTGCCCACTTAGAGGTGTCTGAGTTCACACGGCGTAGTTCCGTCCAGTCTTCTTCACTTCAATGCATCCATATATACTATTCCCACCTTTCAGAATTTAAAACTATTGGGCAAGAAAACGTCAGCTAAGTGTAACTTATGTGGAAACACCCAAACTATCCTTCATGTTTTATAGCTGGTTGTTAGATTAAGTTAGAACAAGGCTCCTACAGATGTAGACATAACTGTATTCTCAGCCATCTAGGAAAATGTCTCTGTGATCTTGTGCCTGATGCTCAGGTTATTAGGGAAACTTCTTACTGAACAAAATTCATGCCATTGTGTTGATTGTTCCGTTTTAAACTAACATCTAGAAAGACCATCTGTTCTGTGTGAACAAGTATGCAGGATGTTATCCAGGATATTATCTCTAACAGAGTGACATTGAAGCTAACAGAGTGACATTGAAGCTAACAGAGTGACATTGAAGCTAACATGTGTTGCCATAAGTAGACTGCAGAGGCTGTGTGTGAGAAGCTAACAAAACAAGACTAAAGACAAATTTAAGATCTAACTCAATCTGTGTCCAAATTTGCACTGTGGACATCATTCATCATATTCAAATGCAAAGATGATACCACAGTGGTTCAGTAACTGTTATATATTTGTTCATCATTTATTACCCTAGACTTCCCATGTTATTTACCCTGGCCTGCTAAAGTGAAATACTTAGTAGTTTACTTAATTTAACACTTGGATGTATGTACATAATTATTTATAATGTTGTTGAAAAATAAAGTGATATTCTCTCTTTCTCTAATTATGTATGTATGTATGATATATATTACTTGCAGCATCGTGTAAACACCTTGGAAGACTATTGCAGAGAAGTTATCAATGTCAGTTTGTGTCACCAGATGGTCAGTGTCAATGTAATTTTTGACAGATCTACGTGACGGCGAGCAAGACGTACTCCCTGGAGGACAGAATCAAACAGCTCGAAGCCAAAGTGGAACAGACGGATGACAACACATCTACCCGCAGAATGTTAGAACTGGAGGACGAGGTCACGCAGGTCGTTGCCGAGACAACACAACATCAACAAGAGGTAGGAAATGGATCAGCAGTTGAGAGCAGGCTAAAAGTTAGCTGCAGTGGCAGAGTTGAGGCCTGTTGGAGCGGTATGACAATGTCCACGTTATCAAATAAATGACACAATGTATTTCTTACAGCAGCTTTTTTTCATTTTATCTGTTACAGTCAAACCTGTCTTCAGTGACCGTTCAATGGATGGTCGAAAAGTGGTCACTCAGGTGGTCACTTGAGCAGGCTTAACTGAATTTTGATGTGCCCACAAAGCCCACTTTATTAATGTAATGGGATTCATTGAAACATTAAAGTACGTCTGGTACCTGAGATAATGACCTATTATGCTAGTGTGACTCTAAATTTGTGTCATATTAGTTAAATAATAGACTAGTGCAAATCCATTGAATTATAACATGTTTGCAGAATGATTGTTAATGAAAAATATCACTTAGCCATTATTGGGATATGTGACAGGTTGATTCCATCGAGACGCACGTAGCAGAGTTGCACCCGGAAGACCCACCAGAGGAGGACTGGCGGCGCGCCCTGGCATCACACGGCAAGAAGCAGTTCAAACTGCCCCGCAACTCCCCCTGGCGGGCAAACACAGACATCACCAGTCCATCCCCGAGGTCAACCAGTGCTAGCGAAGCAAAACAAGAGAAAGAGCTTCAGATAGTTGATGTACCAATGGAATCACAGCGACAGGAACCAGAGCGCCACATGGTGATCACCCGAAGTACATCGTTATCACTGACGGGTGAGACACCAGAGGACAGTATCCCAGCATGTCGTGTGGAAGCTGATGACACCCTAGAGATGCCATCAGTGAAGGATCTGCTGTCAAAGTTTAAGAGAACAGAAAGCGAACCATCTGCGTCATCTGTCAATCGGGTGAGAAACTGTTTTTCATGACAGCTGGAAACACAAGAGATCAGAAGGTCAAAGTTTGGGTCTGATGCACTGCCTTGTGTGGTAGTAACTACTGCTCCTGGTTCTGCTTGTCATCTTTCTGTTCTTTTCAAGATGAGGTAACCACATCACTAGTCTCTTCTGCATCTGATCTCTGCAATTGGTCTTGATCTGTCCTATTCTTCTCCCAGTCTCACAATCTCTGCTTTCTACACCTTTTGTAGACCTGTCTACACCTTGTCGAAACCTGTCCACACCTTGTCTAGACCTGTCTACACCTTGTATATACCTGTCTACACCTTGTATAGACCTGTCTACACCTTGTATAGACCTGTCTACACCTTACCTAGACCTGTCTACACCTTGTATAGACCTGTCTACACCTTGTATAGACCTGTCTACACCTTGTCTACACTTGTGTACCCCTTATCTGGACTTGTATACACCTTGTCTAGACCTGTCTACTCCTTGTCTAGACATGTCTACACCTTGTCTAGGCCTGTATACACCTTGTCTAGACCTGTTTACACCTTGTCTAGACCTGTCTACACCTTGTCTAGACCTGTATACACCTTATCTAGACCTGTGTACCCCTTGTCTAGACCTGTCTACACCTTCTCTAGACTTGTCTACATATTGTATAGACCTGTTTACCCCTTGTATAGACCTGTTTACATCTTGTTTAGACTTGTCTAAACCTGTCTACCCTTGCCTAGACTTGTCTACACCTAGTGTAGACCTGTCTACACCTTGTCTAGACCTGCCTACACCTTGTCTAGACCTGTGTACCCCTTGTCTAGATCTGTCTACACCTTGTCTAGACCTGTCTACACTTTGTGTAGACCTGTCTACACTTTGTATAGACCTGCCTATACTTTGCCTAGACCTGTATACCCCTTGTCTAGACCTGTCTACATCTTGTCTAGACTTGTCTACACCTTGTCTAGACCTATCTACCCCTTGTCTAGACCTGTCTACACCTCGTCTAGACCAGTCTACACCTCATCTAGACCTGTCTACACCTCGTCTAGACCTGTCTACACCTTTTCTAGACCTGGCTACACCTTGTCTAGACCTGTCTACACCTTGTCTAGACCTGTCTACACCTTGTCTCGACCTGTCTACACCTTGTCTAGACCTGTCTACACCTTGTTTCGACCTGTCTACACCTTGTCTCGACCTGTCTACACCTTGTCTAGACCTGTCTACACCTTGTCTAGACCTGTCTACGCCTTGTCTAGACCTGTCTACACACACTTCCTCCATAGCTCTACTCCTCTGTACATACAATTCCACACGACTTATCCAAATAGAGAACTACTGTTTCTTCACAGATAAACCTATGGCAAAATTCCTTTTCACATGTTCTCTTGTAATTACACTACCTCTGTCTCTCATCCTGATGTCTTCTACAATAGTTGGTAGAATCTTACAATGTTGCAGTTTGTATATGTACATGTCTCCACATCTTTGTAGTTTGTACGAGCTCATGACTAATTAGAAATGCAGGCATAAAAGGACCAGATAAAAAATACTACTATATTGAAAGAATTGCAATGACACCTGTTGTCTGCCTGTAGGTGTACAGTCTGACTGGCCGAGACCTGCCAAAAACGATCCGTGAGAAATTGAAGCATGACCACACCACACCTAACACCACCCCCGACGCCAGCCGGCCCCGCAGACGCCTGGATGAGATCTTCCAGGAAGAGGACGGCACGGCAGCACCACCTGCAACACCCGTCACAGCACCACCCATAAAGGATGATGCACCAGTGCCATCTGATGCAAAATGGACCCCAGTAGAAAAGGAGAAAACATTTGTGACATCTAGTGCGAAGTGGACACCTAAGGATAACACACCAACAGCCTCTAGTGTGAAACGGACGCTGACGTCACCGCGATCGCAACCATCAAGTGAAGGACGCACGAGTCCAAAACGGGCAAAAGAAACATCATCAGGGTCGAAGCCGGGTCGCAATTCGGCCATCATGGCCAGAGCGGCATTCTGGGATTCACGCATCAGCGAGGGCAAAGCAAGCGATAAAGAAGTTCCCATTGAGAAGTTCCCAGAACTCTCGAAAGACATGTTCAAAAGGTACCTGTAGGTCTTTCTGGGACTATCTAAGTTATTTTCTGTTGTCACTAATTTCCTGTAAAATGTCTTGAATTTGGAATACCGGGTAGGTCAGTTTGTAGCAGTCAATGTTTGAGAATATTCTGCACTCTGTCCAGGTCATGACAGTTGCATGAAGCATCAGATATGACATAAAATATTGCATGTATTCATGTATGTCATGTACATGTGTTCATGTATGTCACGTACATGTGTTCATGTATGTCACGTACATGTGTTCATGTACGTCACGTACATGTGTTCATGTACGTCATGTACATGTGTTCATGTATGTCATGTACATGTGGTATGTTCAAATGCTAACTTAACATTATCATCTTGATGGATATTGTTATCGTGGCAACCGCAAAATATTGTTTTGTTTAATATTTCCCACTAATTGGTTATTATGTCATCAAAATTAAGTCAGACATGATAATAATTTCTACTCTCTGTGTCATCCTCTCTTCTAAGGCATCAAACAGTTTGATGTCTTGGAGCTGGTTGTACATTGCTTAGTTCATGACTTTATGTTGTCGTACTATGACACATTAGCTGGCTGGTAAATGGAAATGCCCTTTATTTGCATATAGACTATCAAAGGTAATCCCATTACATAGCACAGCTGAGTGGTGCATGTCATGTAGATGGCGATTGCCAGTGAGTAACTAGGTGAGCATAATAAATGTGGGGTCCAGAAACCTATTGCCCATCAAGCCTGATCAACTATAAAATGAAATATTCCAACACTACCAGCATATAAACAAGCCTTACATAATAAATACTTGGATGACAGTTGACGTGTCCTTTATTTAAACCTGTGTTATTGTGTCACAGTTATTACCAAGTATTCCTCTACAAATATGAACATGTGCACTTTTTCTAAAGTAAACAATACAAACGTGGACAGGAATGAGTAGTCAATAATTCAGTGTTTCCTTTGTTGCTGTTGCAGTGCTGACGAAGTATTCTACTGAGCAGTGTCTGTAGAACAAGTAACAGGCACCAGTTTCTAAGCCAGGATCCAAACAACTGCTGGCATACTGATGCACTGTGGCACTACTGGTGCACTAAGGCACTATTTGTGCACTGTGGCACTACTGGTGTGCTAAGGCACTAGTTGCATGCTGGTGCACTGGTGGCATACTGCTGGTGCACTGTGGCACTACTAGTGCACCGTGGCATTAGTGTGTGTAGCAAGCTGAGATCATGTACCTCACTTCTAAAGCATCAGTCTTGCATGGCAACGTTGATGTGCTACTGAACAGTCCAAGATGTTGACTATGTTACCAGAACAGACAAAGTTGACCTTACTGCAGATTGAAATGTTTCATTTTTCAGTTAGCCAGAATTTCATGCAAAAAATATTTAGTTTGTTATCGACAGTTGCGTGAAGGAGATGTAGTTTATTGTTTGACCACAAGTGTGCATGCATGTATACATGCATATGTACACGAATGATGTGTGCATTTGTGACGTGTGTACAATGTATGTATACATATGTGCACACACGTATACAACATGTATACAAGTTTAATATATTTTCATATTCAAACGTGGTTTGTCTTACATTCCACACTGTATTCCTTTGTACCAGTTTTAACCTGTTTCTATGTGTAGTTGTTTACTTTTAATAACATTTTAGTACTAATAATATTTTTATTTGTACACACAGCAGTTTTTTGTATTACACATAATATAAAAAAAAATAATCTGTTAAAAATATATCAAAAAAAATACGTAATATGAGCACGTTTAAAAATAATACAATACTTAAATCCATCTATACTTAAATCCATCTGTATTTCGATCAATGGCTTTACGGAGCAGTTTTCGTTCATTTGCGTTATTGAACCAGTCTTCAGAGCAGACAGATGATGTTAAAAAAAAGCTCCCAAAAATGTTTTCCAAAGAAGGGCAAAAAGTTTCCAATGGCTGTGTTAAAACAGCTCTTCAAAATATCAGATGATTTCTGTTTTGTGCTATAGAAGATTGATGAGACATAATATTATATACCAGACATTTCTATAATTATCTCGTTGTTTAGCATGTAGTTCAGTGCAGCTTACAGTGTTGTGCATGTTTAGGCAGCTGTAACATTTGTATGTGCTGTGTGAATTGCCAAGATTGTTCTGTCGTGTGCGTACGTTTGTGTATGCATGGTGTGAATGTATGCATGGTGTGAATGCACATCTACTTGCGTGCAGGAATTTTTATGTTGTAAAGTGGAATTATATTCATACAGTTGAACTTGCTCATTTTGTTTTACTGAAACTGCCAGTTCCATGACATACCAAATGTACAAGTAACATGATTGATGATACCCTAAGTGTACAAATAACATGATTGATGATACCATAAGTGTACAAGTAATATGATTGGTGATACCATAAGTGTACAAGTAACATGACTGATGATACCATAAGTGTACAAATAACATGATTGATGATACCATAAGTGTACAAGTAACATGATTGATGATACCATAAGTGTACAAATAACATGATTGATGATACCATAAGTGTACAAGTAACACGATTGATGATACCATAAGTGTACAAGTAACATGATTGGTGATACCATAAGTGTACAAGTAACATGATTGATGATACCATAAGTGTGTCCATTGCTTTTTAGTACTGCAATAGCACCTGGCATGTTCAAGATGCCTTGCATTAACGGTTCTATGTAGTGACTATTTATCCAGGATCTAACTATGTGGATCAGTGTTGGTTGCCAGTTTAGTTAGGTTGTTGACTGTAGGTGGCATACACTGTGTACTCAATGGATAAAATTCAGATGAGGTTTAGCTGCGCCTTGATTTGTGGTACTTTTATTATTCAACCAGTGAAGTTGTTGGTTCAGAAAAACCCCACTATTTGGTGATGCCAGTTGAATCAGCCCATGCATTGATAGCTAATCAGTTCATGCAATGATAGCTGAATCAGCCCATGCATTGATAGCTAATCAGTTCATGCAATGATAGCTGAATCAGCCCATGCATTGACAGCTGAATCAGCCCATGCATTGACAGCTGAATTTAGTCTAAAGACCTAAGTTGACGTAGGTACAAGATGCTTGGTTCAATTAGGCATATTAAGTACACAACTTATTTATAGCCCTAACAGCAACACACAACACATAACAAACAGTCCCTCAATCAAAAAGTTGTTGAGGCAAGCAATCTGTGTGATGGAGTTAGATCATGTTGGACATTTAGTCTAGATCTAAATAAGTAGTTTCATTGTTTTAGACAAATTTGTGGCCAAAAGTTTATATTGTTATGTGCAATACATTATCAGGTTTATATATGCACCTGTATTGTTGACACTGCAGATTGGGTTGTGTCCACAGAACAAAATATATGGAGGATATGAATGAACTTTATTCCATGTATATTTTACTAATAAAACATAGCACTTGTAAAAACATGTTCTTTCTGTATTGTGGTCTCAAGGATGAGAGAAGAATATCACAAATATTTTCAAAATGGTGACAGCGGCTGGTAGGATAGTTGGAGAAAGACAGATTTTGCACAAATTGGGCAACGACATCCAGAACAGGATATGCAAAATGAAGAAACAAAGTCACTGCACATTGTACGTTTATTGTGACCATAAATAAGACCTGATTAGTAAGAAGCAAGGATGATCATCATGTGTCCATACTCTCTTCTTGCTTTAGTTTGTTCTGCAAATGTTCTGTGATTGTAGACAGTGGGTTTGCCTTGTAACTTGGATGGTCCAACACTTGTTTGAAGAGGGACATCTCTGTGTTCCTGCAACAATCACGAGTAATTATATATCATGTAAATTTACTTAAGATTTTACAACTCAATAACTCTAGCACGAATACACATTATCTGCAGAAGAGAAATAAAATGACAGAAAATACTTGTACAAATATAGATGAAAGCGTTATGAAGCCACAAGCAGAGTTGTTCAATTACAGTTGGGAATTACACAACATTATTACATTACGACCTTCACTTCTAGAAACAATTGCAATTACATTGCTTAAAAAATCTATTACAATGTTAAATAAATGGTAAATTGCAATAGTTCAAGGTTGTTTTAAAAGGAAGATTACATGTATCATTACTACTCATTACATGTATCATTATTACTCATTACACCATTACTGCTCATGACATATCATTACTACTCATTACATGTATCATTATTACTCATTACACCATTACTGCTCATGACGTATCATTGTTACACAGGGATGTGAATTGATGGATTCTTGGTCCCAGCGGTCAGTTAAATTACACAGAAAAACTACAATTAAAAAAGAATCCAATCCTAACAATAGTAATTTCTGGTTTGTAGAGTTATCACGAATCAGAAGTTTTAGAAACACCAATAGGACTAACACGAGGAGTCAGCAACAACATGGTGGCCGAGAGGAGGATCTCTGATCAATACAGTCATATGACTGGACCATCATCAATGTTGTTGTTGTGGATAGATATGAGGCTAGACAGGAAACAAGAAATTCTCATCACAGAACAATTTAGATAGCAAAAACAAAAAGACATTTCAATCTAAGTGTGAAAGTAAGTACTATCTGCAGTGAGCATTATGAATATGTAAACTTATTTCTGATAGAGAGAGATAAAATTAAAAAAGAAGGATATAATTTTGAGAATGAAATGTAGCATGCATACATTTGTTTTTGTTTCGCTTTGGTCTTTTGGATAGACTTTGTCTTCTTTGGCTGTGTTCTACAAACCAACAAATGTGCAGACATCATTGATATTTTGTACTTTTTATTGCTGGTAGAATCTGTAAAATTAATACATTCCAAAACATATGTATTTGAACACATTAACAACATCAAAATTGCCTGTAGGAAATATGATCTGAACTATAACATGTTCATTATGGCCATCATGCAAGAACTTGTAGTTATACACTGTACAATGTGTACATACAATCACTGTATGGACTCATGCAAGAACTTGTAGTTATTCATTGTACATACAATCACTGTATGGACTCATGCAAGAACTTGTAGTTATTCACTGTACATACAATCACTGTATGGACTCATGCAAGAACTTGTAGTTATTCACTGTACATACAATCACTGTATGGACTCATGCAAGAACTTGTAGTTATTCACTGTACATACAATCACTGTATGGACTCATGCAAGAACTTGTAGTTATTCACTGTACATACAATCACTGTATGGACTCATGCAAGAACTTATAGTTATTCACTGTACATACAATCACTGTATGGACTAATGCAAGAACTTGTAGTTATTCACAGTACACCTGTACATACAGACACTGTATGGACTCATGCAAGAACATGTAGTTATTCACAGTACACCTGTACATACAGTCACTGTATGGACTCATGCAAGAACTTGTAGTTATTCACTGTACATACAATCGCTGTATAGACTTGTGATGTAAGGAACAACTTCTTAAAAGGAACAACTTCGGAATCCTTGTCCTGCCCTGCACTGTTTTATGTACTCATGAGGACATATGGAACGAGCAGTTTGACCAAGTGCCAACAGGTAGCGAGAGTCCACTGTACTTATTCTAAGATGAAAATGTAAATATTTTAATAATTACATACTCGTTTGCCTGATGAACTTTTGAAACGTCCTTCAAGAGAAGTTCGAGAGTTGGTAGAGTGTCCACCAGAGGGCGCATGTCACCGACAACGGCCGTCTTTTGTCGTTTCTTGTGGTCCTTTGCCTGCTGCCGCATCAGCTTTATCTGGTCAATTTCTAAAATGCACAAAGACAATTATCAAAATGTTATCATTTAGCAATGATTTACTGTATCAATATCAAGTCATGGTTCATGTTATATTCCTTAAATATACACAGATTTTATTTACATTTTCCTTGTCTTCATTTGATGTGGGTGTGTGAAAAAAGGACTTTTTTATTTTTTAAATGAATGATAAATAAGACAATTTCTAAAAGCAAAGCACTTTCACACATGACAATATGCAACAGCTACATCAAGAACATGATGAAAAGACAATCATGTTATATTATTCAGGTAACATATGAAAATAAATAGCATTAGCACTGTTTTGTTTATACTTGTAAACAATGCAGCAGCCTACTTTTGGTCAAGAATTCACGTTTCAGCTTTCGTTTGTCTTTCTTTGAAAGGTTCAGTCCTTTCATTGACTTGCTGGTAATGGCGCTACGAGTGTCAAAATCAGCATCAGATGACAGCAATTGCTTTGACAAAGCATTCAGGTCAATGTCAACTTTGCTAAAGAGACCAGTACTGGGAAGCTGTGATGGCGCCACCTAGTAGACAAATACAGCATATGTATTAGTACGGCCATTCTGACTGAGGCAATCCGCCTTACATTAAACTGTTGTTATTATGAATTAACTTCCATTAAATCTGCTAGTATTTGGTACCATCGACACACTTTTTTACAATTTTTTTTCAAAACAAATGTATTCAGAAACCCAAAAAAAACTTAAATGTAAAAATATCAATAGCAAGTTATTAATATTATATCCATATATATTATATTTATTATATTATTATTGGCTACTTCACCTTAGATAAGTTCACTGAACCGCTATGTGTTGTCAGTCCCACTAACTCTTTGTCCTTTGCCTTGACTGCCCCCTGGTGGGCTCTATGTCGTTTCTGACGGACCTTCCCCATCTTCAATGTTCCACTGCTGGAAAACCGTGTACAAAGTACAGCAAGTGAATTTTATCTACCTTAAGTAGAAGTCTGTTGATGATTAACACAGGTTGCGTCTAATTCTAATTCTGGTACCCAGCATATCCTGCAGGCCGCAGGATAGGCCGCTGAGTTCATCTATTGTTCCAGCCTGAACTTAATGATCGCTGAGTTGGTTCCATTCAAAGCGTGTTGTTGACAGTTATAGCTATTGTTCTCCTGACTTTTACACAATAGAGCACCGAAGTGTGATGTCACGTTGGCATGACAACCGATTCGCTGGTTCAAAAACAAAATTTTTAGATGGGCTTTTTCAATGGTGTTGTGTTTCTCGACTGCAAACACCACGTTGAGAGTCTCACTTGTAGCTTTTATCACTTCCAAAAGATGAAAATGAGAAAAACATATTATGTATTCTCAACATTTTTGGATAAAAAATAAATGTTGTAAAGCACACAGTTTGATCACAATGTTCGCACTATATATATATATATATATATATATATATATATATATATATATATATATCACGCTTTATTCACCATTAAGTACTGAGGCAAAACCTGTCAAGGCTGATGTTATTGATAATTATTTTTAAATCATGAAAAGGATTAGACTCCCTTAGCTTTAACAAATTAATAATAGTTACTCTTATTTCTATATAGCGCTTTTTTGTATCATGTAGCTGATCTGTTTTGTGTCATGTAGCTGATCTGTTTTGTGTCATGTAGCTGATCTTTTTTGTGTCATGTAGCTGATCTTTTTTGTGTCATGTAGATGATCTTTTTTGTGTCATGTAGCTGATCTTTTTTGTGTCATGTAGCTGATCTTTTTTGTGTCATGTAGATGATCTTTTTTGTGTCATGTAGCTGATCTTTTTTGTGTCATGTAGCTGATCTGTTTTGTGTCATGTAGCTGATCTTTTTTGTGTCATATAGCTGATCTTTTTTGTGTCATGTAGCTGATCTTTTTTGTGTCATGTAGCTGATCTTTTTTGTGTCATGTAGATGATCTTTTTTGTGTCATATAGCTGATCTTTTTTGTGTCATGTAGCTTATCTTTTTTGTGTCATGTAGCTGATCTGTTTTGGGTCATGTAGCTTATCTTTTTTGTGTCATGTAGCTAATCTTTCTTTTTAAATTTGTGATACTGCTTTTTGATGGTAGTTTTCCCCCACATTTCTTTTAATTGTTTGAGTCATGGATTTATTCTTAATGAGCAGATTCAATAAGTTTAACTGTTGCATTTAACAAAATAAATGGCCGATGATGATGGTGGTTTCCTGTGCTGTTTAGAACCAGCTACCACAATGCTCTCCATAAACTTCCAGTGTTTAGATCTAGTCCCAGCATTCTCATTAAAAGGTGGCTGGCGGTAGTACCCCTATAGTACTGTACATCAACGTTTTGAGAACAAACCTAAGTTTTTGTCACAGTACAAAATGACCAGGGCAGGGTATGTAAATGTCCAGGACAGGCAGAGTCAGCATCGGAAAGTAGGGGCCACACCACATTTTATTTTCTCTTTTTCCCGTTATAATGTTTCTTTGGATTCCTGCTAAATTTGTCGAATGATTTTCTTTAGCATTTCACAGAACATTTATCCTCTATCAAGGTAGCTAGTCATGAATTGATTAGTAGAAGTTTAAAGACAAATTAACCATTTCTTCACAGATTGTAGTTGAAATACTATATAATATACCAGATAAATTTTTTTTTTTAGTTTTTCATTTATTTGGTTATGTTACAAGGTTTTTAAAGCATTTTTTAAATGTGAAAAAAAAAACAGCCACTAAAAATGAAGTTTAATCGTTTTGAAACAATCATCAAAGAAAAAAAATTACATACATATAAACATGACAGTGTAACTGTAATTTTATGGTAGATTTTGGTTAACATAAACCAATTATGTCTGCTACACCACCGTGAATGAATTAAGCAAAATTGAATGCCAGCTTAAAGTGGCAGTGTATTTTTGACATAAACCCTTCACCAATCATAATTTACTGCTGTATTACGTTGCGTGCACATTAGACGCGTTCATACACAAAATAACAACATCATGAGTGTTGTAGTTTTTCTCAAATAATATTTGAAACATCATTTCCTGGTTATTATTGAAAACACAATCTCAACAAATGCTTGTTTTTGTGTTGAAATTCACGGTTTTTCACTGGCGTTTAATGTATTGTTGACAACACATAATAGCTATTTGTAATACCATGTCCCCTTAATTTGTCACCACAATAGCCCTTGAATCTGTACTTGTAACATGTTGTCGTCTAAGGTATCAGGTTACGCCAGCCATCTAACAAACACATGGCAGGGTGTGTGTATGGTCATTTTGATTGGCCCGTTATCCCGTGGGGTCACCAGGTCACATATGTGTCGGCATTTCCGTTCTTGTCAAAGGCATGATAAACAACGTTAACGCTCACTAAATGCTGATATTTGCTGGTTTAAGTACATGATTTAGTTGGATAGATATGATACTGATGTGTACTAGCATTACAGTAACTAGACAATGTAACATGTTGTTTCACTGCGAACGAATATAGCTGGTTTGAACATCGTAGTGCATGCGGTCGTTATTATGGAAACATTGTCGCTTTTCCTGGAACTCAAGGGGATTAAAGGGCATTAAAGGATGGACTGGTGAAACATGATGTTAGTGCCGGGTGATTTTTTGTGGTGTCAACGTTTAGTTCAGTATATCCTAGCATGTTAATAAGGGGAAAAAAATCAACTGACACGCTAGCCGCCCCAACTACCTTAACACACATGGTGTGTAAAACTCGAGAAAATGACATACCATATTCAACCTAATAGACGTACAATAGGCTTGAAAAAATTTGGCTATAGAAAAAAGTCAAGGAATCTGTTCTTATAAGCATACACCAAATTACTTTTTTCAACAAGGTAACTGTTTAACATTAGTGACCAGTGTCATTTTGGTGACTGGAGTAGAACAACTGAAAAGTTGTGCCAACCAGACCTGGGGCCGAGTACATTTTCATGAGTAAAGTACGAGTACAAGTACATTGGTGATGGCTGAGTATGAGTATGAGTACATTACTCAAAGCTGAGTAAGAGTATGAGTACGAATACATTTCAACGAGTATGAGTACGAGTACCAGTATATCTTGTGTGATATTATAGTAACTCTGCATAGTAATAATAACGGATTAAAAAAAATTGTGAATTAATTTATATAATTGAGGAAAAGCTGACTATGCAATTACAGTTGATCACACTTTTTTTATGAGGAAAACTGTAAAAAAACTTTATGTTTGGGATCACAGTGGTGGTTGCATTCCATTCAAAGGTATAATTCGCATTCAAATGCAAATGTTCAGGGTAAAAATATGGGGTAAAATGTATTTAAATTGAAAATACTGTTAGGCATGTTGTAGGTGGCACTGACCACAAGTCCACAACTAATGTTTGCTGAGAGTGTGGATTAGCACCTGCCAATGTCCAGGGCTCAATATTCCCTTTGTACTCTAACCACACTACAAATTAGCACCAAGCAATACTTGGTGCAGGCTGTCTGACTTGAGTCACCAAACTTCTTCAGAAGAAGACTCATCTAGCAGTACTTAGCACTGTCACTTGTGAGAGCAACAAAGGCATTTTATGGCTAACTGATGAATGACCCTTTCATTATGGGCTTACTGGACTTCCTGGCTTAATTAAACAAACACAAGGATTATGGCCTGGACTGGTAACTAATACAAATATGGATATGAACTAGGGGTTTCTGACTGGGAAAAGAATCAAAAGATGCTGCCTCTTGAAGCAAAGCCTGTGTGGCTTCAGTGCATCCAATGTGCAGAAAAGTGTTCCAATATCATTTAAAAATTAAAACACAACTACTAAATGTAACAATAATAATTATTATGAATCATAGGCTATAACATTGCAATTAATATAATAGTTATTGCAATAGAATTTACATAATAAAAGTGTTTTTTAATGATCCTATATTAGAAAGCCTAAATAACTCAGCTGAGATGCATGCAAGAACATGTACATTGTTAATTTGATTAATATGCAGGTAATACAATTTGCTACCATACTATTTGAAATTGTAGTTGTAAATGATTTGATAATAAGAAATTAAATAATGTTCACAATATCATATTGAAAAAGTACTCGGATGTACTCGTAAAATCTGAGTACATTGAACACGGGTACGAGTATGAGTACGAGTATATGGCCATAATTTCTACGAGTACAAGTATTTCAAAAATGTACTCGAGTACCTCGGCCCCAGCCCAGGTCTGGTGCCAACTGTTTAACATGAGATGGCGACACTTTTCAGTTGTTCTAATCAAATTACAATAATTATGGATACTGTTGCTTAAAAAGGGGGCGTACGCTAATTAGGGCATGTACACTTAATAGGTAGAATACAGTACCTCGTTTTTCAGAAGAAAAATGCCCCAATCTGATACCCCTGATTTTGAAATGTTGGTACATTCTGCAGAATAATCAGTGTAGTGATACGCGAGCGGTCAGCGTCTGTCAAATGAAAGATCTATGACTATGTAGTAGTACAGAAAACATTAATTGGCTTTTTATGTCGTACCACAATTATTAGAATTAGAAGACGTGTCGTGTGCATGCCACTGGGCGATAATAGATAATCATATACCGCATCTGTCACTGATTACCAAACAATGTTTATATTATTATGTAGTTAACTTTGTAAGCTGTGGTTTAGATTCCACTGGCTTTGTGAGCATGGTACACAGCACAAACACCTACCTTAAAGTGTTTAGCTGACAGGCTTCGTTGCAAAAATCGCCAATTCCTAGATTATCCCTCAGATGTCGCCACTCAACGATCCTGCTCCACTATAAACTTTTTCTACTGGATGAAAAATCTCACGAATCAGCGAATCAGACAACGCGTTACATCGAGGTTTGGCGAGTGTTTGATTTCCTGTTATCCTGCTGTTCCGTAATAAGTTTTTCACGTTAAATTGTGGTTTGTCAAATATTGCATGTGATAAAATGGGCGACGAAGCAACGTCAGGACAAGACTTTCAGTGGGCCCTAACAAATGGGGACATTGATCAAGTTAAAACATGCATAAATGAGGTAAATTATGCCGCGATTACGCCTGATCTCGCTGGGCCAGGGGTTTACTCCCTGCCTGATTGACATGACGGCATTTACCTTTTCAGTGCACACATTCCAGAGCTACGCGATGATTACTCATCCATTTTGCAATATGTTGATGCAAAAAGACCTTTAACACTGTTCCTCTAAAATAGTTGGATTGATGTTACACACGTAAGAACGACCTGCCAAACTTTTGCTAACCAGCATGCTCAGCTCTATATTTAAATAGTAAAATTACATACCAGGTCCAGGAATTTATTTCTGTTATGTGTTAATTTTGTTTAGATAAGACATGGTCATATCCCATTTTCAAACAGATTTGCTTGAAATGGAAAAATCATAATAAAGTACATATTTTTCTAGAGTTTATCACACAAGCATTAATTCGAATGACAAACTTAGTTATCATGGTTGAAGAGCAAATGTGCCCACTATTATCCTATATTTCTCCTAAAATACTTTTGATAGTAAGTAGATTTCTGACAAAACCTAGCAGATTTTCTTTGATGTATAATACAGGTCTATTTCATAGCTTGATAGATGGCGACACTTGATCGAAATATGAATGCTATATGCCGTTTAACCAATGAACAGTGTTATACGGCTTTCTACAGAATTTCAGTTCCAAAATACAGATTTCAACCCAATGTTGAAATGTGGCAGGTCTGTGAAGAGATGTGGCAGGAGTTGACACTGTTAGTCAGGCAGAGCATATATATATATATATATATATATATATATATATATATATATATATATATATATATATATATATATATGCTCTGCACACAGAAACATATTTATAAAAGGCTAATATGGTGGACTCCACTTAAAAGTATTATGGATAACAGAATCAGCCATTGAATTGGCTGGGACGGAATTATTCATTACCTTAGTGAATCAGCTGATTAATAGAATAAAATTCTTACCAATGCGTTATAAAATATGCAAGAAGTATATAAATTAGTAAATATGAAGTAGAACATGTTATTCTGAATTGTTATATATATGTAAAAAAACAGATGTGTGCTTACATTTTTAACTAGAATTGACTGCATTGTGCATATTAAAAAAAATTAGGCCAGTTATTAAAATAATTTCATATAGTTCAGATATTAACAGTAATCAATTAAACTTCAAATACAGTCGTGGTGAGAACGACTGTTTAGCTTTTATGTCATCATTCTATTGCGTAAAATTTTAAGTGTTGTGGCAATTAGTGTTAATGTTAGTTAATGCAAGTTTAGCTAGTGTTTGGTTAGTGTTAGTGTTAATTGGTGTTGATTATGTTTAGTGTGAATTGGTATTTGTGGTGTTAATTGTTGATATTTGGTCATGGTACTCATATATGATATTGTAACTATTTTCTTATATTTCAAGCATTTTATGGTCACGTAGAATGATATACTAGTATTTATATTATCAGTGTCATGGTGGCCAGCGATCTTTCAGGTCTTAGTGCAGGTCGCCCTCCCTCTCTCTCTCGATGATAGAACAAGCATTTTCAGGCAGACAGTACATTTTTAATAACCAAGAAATAAATTGCTGCTGTATTTCAGATTACTACTGCTGGAATTAGTTGACTACAATTTGTTCTAGAACAAGATGCTGGCTGGGCAGATGCTCCCCAACGGACGCTACCCCCTCTCTGTCGCTGCAGACTATGGACAGAAAGAAGTCATCGAGTTTCTAATAACAAAGGGAGCAGATATTAATGTGAGTAAATCATGCAGACTTTATAAACATGATGCAGTAGAACCTGTCTTGGGCAACCTTTGTCTTGGGCGACCTCTGTCTTGGGCAACCAAAATCCTAGTTACAGAATGTTTTGAACTATATGTACTTGCAAAAAAAGCCACCAAGTGCCAAACGCAACCAATGTCGGTCGGTCGGTCGGTCAGGTGAGCATTATTTTCACCTTAATGAGCTACCGGAACACTCCAGTAGCTGCATAGTGCATACTTATTGTACACATATATAATAAATTTTGCACTTTTTTAGGGTATCCGAAAACATAGGATATATATATATATATATTATATGCATGCATCAAAAGGACTGTTATAATTCTACTGTATTTCATATGTAGTGCATATAATAGAAGTAGTTTTACGCACACGCAGAACCGGTTAGTCTGTCATTATTATTCAGTTTAAAAACATTTTGTCGCCACTGCACTCATCACCTGTGTTTTGAGACAACCTCTCTTTTGGGCGACCATTTCAACTGTGCAGAAGGGGCAGTTGCCCAAGACAGGTTCTACCATATTTAAAGTCAACTGATAGAGTGGACAGAATTGTTATCACTTACTACTTGCTCTTGTTTTCTCTTGAACCAGGCCACAGGAAACATGCACAACCATTGAAAGTCCTAAGGAATATCTATGTTGACTCGTGACACATCTCATGTTAGACTTGTCACTTGTTCTTCATGTTCTTGTCTTTTAGTGCCATTTCTTAAATTATGTACTTACACTTTAATGCTGTGCTACAATATATACAAGTTTTGTATTTGCGCAAAACTACTTTTATTAAGTTTAAAAAACCAATAATTTAGGAATATACTGAAATGACAAATGGAATGACAACTCTATTTCAGGCAAATGATCGATATGGAATTTCACCTCTGCTATCTGCGATTTATGAGGGCCACACAGAGTGTGTTAAAATCTTACTTCAGAAGGTACGTTTTTTGAATATCTTATGTATGTGTTTTCGATACTGGAGAGATTTCGGCGGTTCAGTTTATAATTATAATTAACTTGCAATGAATGTCGGAGTAAAGGACGTTATAATTGTGTCATCATTTGATATAACATATATGTTTGATATAGTTGAGACAAAATTTAGCACATCAAAGTAATATTCTCTTTGTGAAAATTCAATTAAGCTGTAATTGACAAAAAAGATGGACACCAAAATGGGACATTTAAAAGGGCACTACGTTCCTATTAGAATAAATCAATAAAAGATAGATGAAACAAGCAGTCTAACAGTGAAACAATGTGATCAGGGTATAGCCAATAACTGAAGTCAATAGTCAGTAAATCAAGATATTGATATTTCTCAAAGACCTGACAAGATACAAGACTAGCCAAACCAAGGTAACTGTCATTACGGTTGGTGTCTTTGAGCGTAACGACCATTATCAGGATTAGCTAGCAGTGAATGTGAAGTCCCGACTGTTCGTTTTTCTTTTGAAGTACAGTGACTGATAATGCACAGTGTTTGATGTCTGTAATTCAGATTATCATAATGTGATATGATTAAATTTTATATTTTTCACATAGTGTCTTGAACGTCACAACTGTTTCTTTTACATTAACCTAACATTTTCTCTGCAAATGTTGAAGTAAAAAATAAAAAATCTATGCAATCATTCCAGTGGCAATGTAAATTCTTCCGTGAAAGTCAGTACATACACTTGTCGAGTGCAATGGTGTAAGATGTTAATTTATGCCAATATTATGACTTGTGTTAGTTTAATGGATGATTTATGCCATTTTGGAGTATTTTCATCATACACCCCATCAGTTTTGGTGAATTAGTTTTGCATCCTTCGTGACAAACGTGTCGATTTCGCCTTCTTGTAGTTTCTTTCTTTCTTATTTACAACTCCATGAAAGCAAATTGGATACTTGATTCACTTTCTATTTTTATTACGTAATTGATACGTTTTATTTCTTTCTGAACTCACGTATCACCCAAATGTCATGATCATTATTTAGGACACTATACTTAATGCATCTGCATAAAGAACATTCCTTATTTTTCAAAACACAGATGGTGTGGGACGTGCTAGTGTATTGGTTAAAGCATCCGACTCTCAATATAGAAAGAACCTGGGTTCGAACTCTCTTTTTGCAGCTGCTTCTGCGCATCATGCGTTAGCACATCCCAACCTGCACTTCCCTGGTGGCTGGGAGAACCAGTCCCTGTTGTTACTTTTGATTTAACGTTTAATTTAATTGTAATTTAAGTTATTTGTATTTTAAGTCATTTCATGTACTTTGTTATTTTTTATTTTGATCATCTTAAAATCTGAAACATGGAAAGCTGTTTAAAATGTAAGAAATGAGGACTCAACAAATAACAACAACGTAGGTGGATAATTGATGTCCCCGTCACTGGGGTAATGCATATTGCAGTGTCTTTTTTATACATTCGTTTAACATTGCAAGATTGCATGAAAGAAACCATTATACAATTTGTGTTATGTTTCAAAAGAACATTCTATCAGCGTAGATGTTTTTATAAAAGTCACTGGCAGCACCAAGTAATGACTGTTACATCATACGTTCTGGGGTCATTTATACCAATTTTTTGTTGAATTTTTATGAAATCATCAGACATTATTTTTTACTGGGTCTGATCCAAATTCATTGAAAAGTTGCAATGCAAAAGTGGTCTGGTTCTGTAAAATGTTGCATAAGGCTATTCATACTTTCACAAGTTTCCCAGTCTAATGATCAAAGACAATTCTTTCAATGATTTTAACAAAAGCTGAATCAGTACAGGAGAGAGTTTTTAGCCATGACTAGTTATTGGAAGCCCTAATCAATTTTGAAGAACATATGTTGTTTGTTAATTTTTCATTTGTAGGGTGCCAACAAAGCAGTAACGGCCCCCGACGGAAGCTCACTCATAGAGTGTGCCGAGAAGGAAGAGATCAAGGCACTTCTCAAGTAAACAACCCCTCCTCAGGATTATTTAATGTTCACCTGTCAGTGCAGTACTGCGACAAATACTTAAATGCATGCATGTGTAGTATTAGCTAAGTGGTCTCGTTCGTCAATGATATCTTAAGAGGCATTTGTAGGATAAAATGATGTCATCTATCTATTTTCAAGATTTTGAAAATCGATACTGGATTTGATGTTTTTAAAGTTGGATATCACATGCAATATATTTTCACATGTATAAAGAAGTGGAATGAGGTGTTTTGTGGTCTCATCAGATGAGGTATTCTGTGTCTTTAATATTGTTGGATTTGTGTAAAGCATCACCGATCAGTGTTTGCCTGTGGGGGAAGGTTGGGATGATTCCAGGATTTGCGGCGAGACTGCAGCCTTAGACGTATTATGGAGAGTTGAAGGGCACAGCTGAAGAGTCAAAACAACGAAAGGCCATTTTGATCTGCATCATGTGGATATTTGGATCTGTGTTGGTTTTACTAGTCAGATAATCTGTTTGCAAGTTATATTGGTTTGAATGTATTCACGAGAGAGCATTTATATTCTATTTGGACTTCTGTGTTTTTGCAAGCAGTTGGTGACATGGCCGAGATCTATACTATTACACTACCATACGAAAATGAATGAACTTTAAATGTTTTTACTCTTCAACAGCGGTATGCACAATGTTGACTAAAACCCAGGGATACCCAACCTCTCCCCATCAAACACTGGTTAGTATGAGATTAGTATTCCGAAATTGTGCAACATAAAACGTCAGCTGTTCAAAATATAGTATACATTTGGCGCTTCCATGCTAACTGTATCATACCATGTCCCAAGGCTTTGCAGACAGCTGAGAAAACAAGTGTCTACATTCAGATCACAAACTACTGCTTTTATTGGTTTTTGCCTGGACTGGGTAGATGCTTAATGCCACTTCTGTAAGCAAAGGTGCAATGCAATTATCATAACTGGGTAGATGCTTATTGTCACTTCTGTAAGCAGAGGTACCTTACAGGTGCAATGCAAGTATCATAGCTGGTGAGTATACTGCTAAAACCAATAGTGAACAACTGGAGTTCTTGTCTTTGTATGAAGGTATTGATGTTTCCCTCTTTAATTTTTGCACAACAAAAATTATTTCTCTAATAAAAGAATGCATATCCATTCTGCACTGTATGCAGTTGCCAGCATGTATTGTGAATGTTTTCTTGTGGTATGATGCAGACAATAGAGCGTCGTCAAAGAATGTGACGCATAAATGCTTGTTATGTGCCAGAATGGCATGTGCTTAGTGATGCATGAGGGATCAATGTATGGGGGCATACTCATGTTACACAGATGCTGCCTTTAACTTGTCTAGGATTGTTTAATAAAGTGGATCTATGGTTATATTTGCCTGATTGTGTTGATATTTGGTGTATAAAAAGCGTGCAGTACCGTTATGCACTTGACAAAGATAATTGGGGTCAAACAACGAACTGTTCAGTCCCTTGTGACTGAAGAGTATGAGCACATCAGGGCTGGGTTAAGTGAAGTACATGACAGTACTGCTACAAGTACTACATAGGTACCTTGTAATTATGCCAAGTACATGGTGACCACCAGTAAGACAGCTTGGGTGACATTATATTCACTTTCAGTAAGATACATCTTATTATTCATCAAGTAAATCACTATTCACAGTTATCGTTCACAACAAGGTCTGTGGGTAAGGGAAAGTGAACAGCATCTTGAATTTTGTTGAGTACACACTTGAGCACCACTGGCACTTTACTCTCAGAAGGTGGTAACTATGTCCACGATGGATTTGTACAGTAAACATTTGCTGACAAGTCTTATTTATCAGTAAATTTGCAATGCAGTTTAAGTATTGAAAATAGGGACAATGCCTAAAGCACCACGCATCACACTTGGTCACTCTTGTGTAATCTTTATTGTACAACCCATGTTCATCGCCAACATGATGTTCAAACAGTGATTTATCGGTATGACTTCTGGTAGCGAGCACGGGCACCAGGGCCACCGAACTTCTTTGGCTCGCAACGACGTGGGTCAGCAACCAGCAGGGACCGGTCGTAGGCAATCAGGATGTCCTTGATCTCCTTCTTGGACGCCTCGTCAACATCTGAAACAACCAGATGCCAGTGTTCTACATCTGAGCTGAACAGCTGGTGGTCAGTCAGAACTTCATCTGTGGACATTTGAACGTCCCACTCAACAGGATGCGGTTCACATGTTAATATTAGTCTTATTTATTAGATTTTTTATTCAAAGGTATTTCAAATGAATAACTTTCTGCATTATAATAATAATTTAGGCATATAACATTAGCCTTGTAACATTCGCAATGCCAGTTTCGGAAGTACACATTTTTTATTTGCTGAAAAGTTGACAGTCTCAGTCATCTGAACTGAGACAGTAACAAACACTGTCATAAGGGATGATCTCAAAACACTAACGTTCAACACCAGGGCTTCATGTTTGAAAACAACTGGCGAGCGACACATCGTTCGCCTAAATATGCCACATTAATTTAGACGAGTGATTTGTTAGCTGTTTTTTTACCATGTGGTGGCGCCACCATTTCCCATTCTGTCATGGTTGCCATGAAATTTTAATTAGTACTTGTTAGCGCTGACTTTGTACAATGGAATAAATGTTTACTTTAGTAAACTACATTCATTGCAATTGGTGAAATGATGTTGAATTGCAATACGCCATGAATCACTGTACGCATAGCTTAGACAAAGCCAGTGCCATAGCAGTGTGCTGTGCCTGTACTGGTTTCTTTTGCTTTGCTTAGGCAGTTTGAAAATTGCAATTGAAATTCACAAATACGCCATTATGAATATTAAGTAGTACCGGAGATATGCGTCATGAATTTGTGTTCAGAGCGGTTGAAAGACGAAGTGGGACAATTTATTATTTTCAATTCCCTTTACAGGTCAATCTGATCATAGCGAAAAATTTTTGATCCCTCATCTATTCCATAACTTTACATGTATTTTATTCAGTTCGACATACAAGAGTATGTGACATTTAAAGATAATACACATTGACGCTGGTCCACTCATTTGATAACTTCTTTATAAACCGTGCGGCCAGCACATCGTGGCTTCGATGACGTTCTTGCCATCTTGGTGCAGCGGGCTGCGATTGTCATCCCTGGTGACAGATGATATGTGAACTCCGAATATAGGACCCCGAACACTGTGTTATAAAGAGGGTAGATTTAGTGAATCTAACACTCAAGAAACTCCTTGTCAAGACAAACACTTGCAGACAGTGAACGATTGCTCCATAAATTATTGATTTGCCCGAGCGATAGCTCACCTCAAACGTGATGCCCTGCAACACTAATTTTTTCCACTGTGTGTGCGGTGTTAGTAGCTGTTTTGCTACTGTACATGGATGTGTTTTCCAACATTTAAAAAAATTATTTTCTGTCATCATTATGGGTTGCCACAGGTCGAGGTAAGTTTCATGTAGATGGGGATCAAAGGGTTAAATGACATCAGCTTCATGTAGAGCTGTACATCAATGTTTTGAGATCACACCTAAATGAGAGGCAGGAATATTGGTGTCCAATACTGCCAGAGTAAGGAACACATTTTCGTTGTACATTTCTACGGTAGCAGCATATAATTATTGTTACAGTGGCAAGCCACACATCAGATGAACTGTGCCAAGGTTTCCTCAGTTTGATAAGTCAGCATGAAGATATTCAGTCATGAACAAGTAAAGCATCATTGGAAGACCCAGTCGCACATCCATTACGGCTCAGTTGAAGACAGTTAACATATTATTTGTATGACTTGCAGACACAAAAACATAGACTAATATTCACAAATACTCACACTTTTGGTAATAGGCCACTAGAGATTTTGAGATGGCTTGACGAATCGCTGCAATGAGACGTTAGGATAAATATCACAGCTCCATTGTTTCTATACCATTACTCTATATTTCTATATCATTTCATTTGGATTTTAACACACCAATTAGTGTATGAAGAGGATAAAAGTCTTCCATCAGTCTGACGTGCTTGTCAGCATTAGTAGCTTCTTGATCAAGTTTGAACATCATTTGGAAGACACATAATTTTACTGTACATTACACAGGTAACCATTTCATCTTACAGTTGAATTCTACACACAGAAGAACAAATAGCCTTTGTAAACCAGACTTTTCGCGATGATAATGCACTGTCATGATGATTTAACTAATACATAAATTTCACTCCTAAAGGTTCTTATATGTGACATTGTACACCAACTAGTGTACAAAGAGGATAAGTAGCAAGTTCTTATATAACGCTGTATCTGGCCCACAGGACAGTTCAAAGCTTTTTACACTTCAAGCCCCTGGTAGACCCGTTCATTCGAACACCAACTCAGCTTCTCTGAGAAGCATTCAGCCACACTGCAATGTACTGTGCAAAGACTATGCATTCATTCAAACCCACTACTGTTTGTAGCTAGCTACTCATTTATACAGCTGAGCGAACTGAGACAATGAGGATTAAACAAAATTGCTCAAACTTCGAAACAGCAGCAAGAGGATTTGAACCCGTCCTATTGAATAAGAGTCCGACATTCTAACCACTGAGCCACTGCACAAACACTATTACTTTCACCGTAGATCTGTGCCACAGCACAAACACTAAACAATGACACTCACCGTAGATCTGTGCCACGTGGCCACCGCCCTTGACACGCACACGGATATCAACTCCAGCAAACTTCTCTTGTCCCAGCAGCAGGACAGGCTCCTGGATCTGGTGATATTAACAAACATGTCAGGATACAAGTAGAGTATGTCATCATACAAATAACATATCATGCATGACCTGGTTGCTGTTACATGGACACGAAGCAGCTCACTGGTCAGATAAAAAATCAAGTGTAAACAAGACAGTTTTTGTCCTATCCAAGCAGAACAAAGTTTATTGTGAAGACAAATTATGACGCCACCAATTTGTGACTGAGGCTAATCTCAACTAATGAATATTCACCTGCCAGAACGATGTAAATAGTTTAAATTTTTTTTTACAATTTACACTTGCAGCTTACAACAAATGGTTGTTCACGAAAATGCACAACTGTAATTCGTTAAATGAACAATATGTTGACTTAAAAAACGTCTTCCATCAGTCTGACGTGCTTGTCAGCATTAGTAGCTTCATGAACATGTTTGAACATCATTAGAAGACTTGTCATTTTACTGTACATTATGTAAACAATCATCACAACATTGGGGATGTGATTATGACAACAGCAAGTTTCATACTAAAACATGTAGGTGAGGAGAAGGATTACATTATTAATAAGTGTATCAGAATAAACTTACATCACTAAAACGCCAACTTAAGCAATTGAGACAGAACTGTACTGTTGTACTGCTCACTACTGTGAGCTGATAGTGAGCCATGCCCAGCTTCACTGTGTAAGATTAGACAAATTTATATCAAAGTAAGATTCGAGGCATGTCCAGGCAATCATTCGTCCCAATTTCTAGAGCTGAAGTATCAAGTGAGCCAAAATTTTTTTTGTAAGTGTTCTCCTTCGGACAGGTCCACATAAAGATGCACAACAGGCTGGGAAACGCAACTGTCAGCAAGCTCGTGTTTTGTTATAGAATGCTGTGTGGCGATTTTGAGCTGGAATATTAATCCGTGACACGAGTTGAAGTGAATGTGCATAAAGTGCTAACAGCATATCGCTAAATGCTTGTGCAGAGATCGGCAGATTAATAAAATAACACGCATCATTTGGATGTGAACCGACACAAAATTATTAAATTTTTAGACAGACCTGAAGGTGAATTGTGTGTACATCAACTTCTAATACTATAGTGCAACACTACTGAGTAGATATTGTCAGATTGACATCAAATGATAAATTGTGAATGCATGGGGTTTAAAAAAATTTCTCTGAGCTACACTATTAATGAATGCAATGTTCTTTTTATGCAAGAATAATTGTACAAAGGAGTGCCATTATATGAGGACTCTTGATATAAGGAACAACAAATATAAAGAACAGTTTGTTCCTTGGATTTTCTTCTGAATATATTGAGTTTCCACTGTACATAATTTCTCCAAACAGTCAAATGAAGTCAATATACATTTAATTATCACTCTCCCAATTCATAGGTTATTAACTAGCAAAATAATAAATTTATATAGCATGCATTAGATGCTGTCACCAGAAACTAGTTTCTGACATTGTCACTTCAAAAATAGCTTTCAGATTGTCAGAAACCCAACCCTGCTACTAAGTGTATTAGAATAAATTTACATCACGAAAACTGTGATAACTAAAAAATTACGAGTTCAGCAGGCTTTAAAAAAAATATGAATGCATGATCAACTGCCATGGCAACATGCCATCAGCTGTTACTCAGGTCACTTCGCATTTTTGATCAGATCAAAAAATCCAACAACAAATAATTGCTCACGAAATGCACAATTGTCACTTCTTAAATGTAACATTCTGTTGACTTTAAAAACATCTTCCATCAGTCTGACGTGCTTGTCAGCATTAGTAGCTTCAGACATGAACAAGTTTGAACATCATTAGAAGACGTGTAATTTTACTGTATACTACTATGTAAACAATCATCACAACATTGTGGATGTATATAGTACTCATGCAATAAGTTTTATACTAAAACATGTAAGCTTGGACAAGGATTGCCCTTATTTCTTCATGTCAGCCAGACATCAGTATTAAATATATGGAATAAATTTATATCACTAAAAACATTTGTATAAATTTTCTCTGTGACAACACCAAATATACCAGTTCAGCAGGCTTTCCAAAAACCAATGAACATGGTTGAAAAAAAATCATGATTTTTTTTTATTTAATTCGGTCTTTTTTCAATCTGGTATATAGACATTTATATAGATGTTTATATTTATAAACTCTTTCAATTCAAATCGATTTGGGTACTCATCTTAACATTCTGTTGCTTATATAAAGACAGGCAATGTCCACAAATTCTCACCCCCTGTAGTTGCATAATCTGTCTTCCAAAGGAAAGCATGCTGTGTGTCTGTGGCTGTGCTAATTATTGTTTGCTGAGAGGGTGGATTAGCACCTGTCCAGGGCTCTGTGTACTCTATGGGTCTCCAACCAGACTGCAAACTGGTATAGTATTAAACAATTGTCACCAAGACTGTCTAACTGGAGTCAACATACTGAACTGGTAACAACTAGCACAAGATCCTGGATCACTTCCGACTTGAAAAGATACTTCCTCCTGAAGACAAGTTTGTGTGGCTTCACTACATTCAGAAAGGGAATAGCTCAAACATACACAATGTCATAAAATATTTGACTATCAGGTTGACAATCACAAGTGTGCGTACATTGTGCTTTTTCAAATGATTTTTTTGGAGTGATTTAAATCAATGATTTAAATCAAACAACCCTGCCTACGAATACATGATGACCCTACTGCTGTTACACGGACACAAAGCGGTTGATTGCACGCTTTGGTCTGATTGAAAATAACGTGTAAACTAGGCTTCATTCATACTCACTGTGCATCAGTTTTTTTTCCTTATATGATCAGAACAAAGATTATTTGGAAGAAAACTGACGATGCCATCAATCTGTGACAGGCACTAATCTCGACCAATGAATATTTGTTTGGCAGTATAATGTAAACGTAACCTTTCCTCCCATTATTACCATTTTATGAAAATGTCAAAGAAGTTGATGTCAGGATATAAGTAGGATATGTCATAATATAAATAACATATTGTGTATGCAGCTTACAACAACAAATAGTTATTCACAAAAATGTACAATTTATGCTTGCAGCCTACACCAAACTGTCACTTGTTAAATTTAATTTTACGTAAAAAACATCTTCCATCAGTCTGACGTGCGTGTCAGCATTAGTAGCTTCATGAACAAGTTTGAACATCATTGGAAGATGTGTAATTTTACTGTACATAACACAATCATAACATTGGGGGTGTGATTATGAACACTCATTAAAACATGGATATTTATGTTGATGCAAGTGTTGAGAGGTGGAACCACCGGTAGACGCACCTTGTAGCGAAGCATTGCAGGTTCGATTAGATCAAGAGGGCGGCCATTAACCTTGATCAGCCCATTGCCACGCTTGCAGTGGGCGACAGCTGTAGCCGTCTTCTACAAAACACAATTATATCTTCATGGAATGTGCCTAGAGCAATTCATGATTGCAGACCACGTTATTCAGGTAAAATAAGCTAAATGACAAGATGTACGACATCAGTTTTTACACCAGTACAGGCATTAGCACCCATGTTTATATACAATTATTGTTTCTGGTTTAGAAAGTAGACACTGCTTTTAAGTGTACTGATACACAAATAGAGGGAAAGTCTTTAGTGTCATCGATTAATGAAAATAGGCAAAATTACGATAAAATATAAAAACTGTCTGATTTTTAATGTACATATATTGGCACACCATTTCTAAAGCATGTGTCAAAACGCATTGTTTGGCAGAGACTGCCACAATACCAAACATTCGGGGGACGCCGTCACCGACAATTTCTTGAGATTTGTCCGATATTATCAATTATCGCCCACGAGGCATGGTATACAGCCACACGAGCTGTGACGTTTAAGTACTAAATAAACGTACCACAACACAACTGTTACAACAGACGATGATTCGCCTGTATTGTGCACTACAATAGGACAACGAAACAAGACAATTAACAAGGCACGACGTATATTCCGATATAATTACCTTTCGGCCAAAAACTTGCACGGATTGCATCGGCGTTTTCGACATGGCTGAGTTCAGAGCCTCTACAATATACAAATAATGAAACATAAAATAACATTATGAATATCATGTTAATTTTATTCAAGTAGAACTGGCACAGAAACAATTTAAGAGATGAAATAACAGGAACAAATTACACGAAATCACAAACACGATAGAAACATGGCACACCGATCATGAAAAGGAAGTGCTACGGGGTTTACACGAGAGTAATCCAGGGCATGCAATGCGCCACTTTGCGGATACTTTTGAATTACGTTCTGCAGAATTTGGTGAGATTTT
This sequence comes from Lamellibrachia satsuma, assembly GCA_033239005.1. Classification (NCBI taxonomy): domain Eukaryota; kingdom Metazoa; phylum Annelida; class Polychaeta; order Sabellida; family Siboglinidae; genus Lamellibrachia; species Lamellibrachia satsuma. The sequence goes on along the minus strand of BSQZ01000030.1, from coordinate 234,009 downwards.
ATCCACCATATGGCGCCACTAATCCGTATTAAAACCTCTATTCAGCCTATACAGTCCGTGGGCCAGATATAACCTCACCACCCCCAGGGAATTTTCAAGACAATATTTTTTATGACCTTATATAATAGCAATTTGAAATCAAGTTGTTTGTCACTTGACAAGTGCTTCCTGTTCGACAGGGAGTTGTCTCGAAGTGACTGAAAAACGCAACATGGGAGTAGGAATAGATATTTCCGCATAATCCGTTAAACGTCACATTAAACCTTACGAAATGTGGTATCCTTGGAAAGGTATATAAATTGTCTATACGAATATCGTCATAGTATAACGTATAAATGTTCCGTGACGTCAATAACACGTCATGATTAGCTTCGATACTTGAAAGCAGGAAATCATAATTTATGAAGTTGGGTATCATTGAAAAGTGGAGCGGGTGGCGACAAATGGGTTAGCAGTGGCTAGCTCATTCTTCCAGAAGTGAGATAGCCTCAAGATCACATACAGGAATGGACAGCCCAAGACATTTATCAGATTTGCTGATAGTCCGGAAGCAGCAGCTATGAAAGATTAAGGATTGTAAAGCTGTGGAAGGAGAGCATGTCACGACACAGCACAAGCCAGTGGTGTTCGTTGTGCGTATGCAGAAGACGAAACAAACTAAGACTGTGGGCCGCAGGACTATTAAGTGTTGGAGGTGCAAAGACGACGTCGTTGTTGTATACAAGGAGCAGGTAAAGGTTAGGTATGCAGAGCTCATTGAAGAAGTTGTTGGTTTGAAGGAAGAATGGAAAAAGTACAAAGAAGCATTCGTGGGAGCTGCAGAGGAGATATATGGAAAAACATGGGGAAAGGGCGGAGTGTCAAGGAGTAGTAACCAAGGATGGTGGATAAATGAAGTTGCAGAGGCAGTATGCGAAAAGAAGGAAGCCTAGAAAGAAAATGAGAAGACCAAGGAGAGAGGAAATGAACCGGTTGCAAGGATGATGCACACACACGGGCAGAAGAATAAAGGATGATACACACATACATGCAGAAGAAGAAAGGATGATACACACATACAGGCAGAAGAAGAAAGGATGATACACACATACATGCAGAAGAAGAAAGGATGATACACACATACATGCAGAAGAAGAAAGGATGATACACACATACAGGCAGAAGAAGAAAGGATGATACACACATACATGCAGAAGAAGAAAGGATGATACACACATACATGCAGAAGAAGAAAGGATGATACACACATACATGCAGAAGAAGAAAGGATGATACACACATACATGCAGAAGAAGAAAGGATGATACACACATACATGCAGAAGAAGAAAGGATGATACACACATACATGCAGAAGAAGAAAGGATGATACACACATACAGGCAGAAGAAGAAAGGATGATACACACATACATGCAGAAGAAGAAAGGATGATACACACATACATGCAGAAGAAGAAAGGATGATACACACATACAGGCAGAAGAAGAAAGGATGATACACACATACAGGCAGAAGAAGAAAGGATGATACACACATACAGACAGAAGAAGAAAGGATGATACACACATACATGCAGAAGAAGAAAGGATGATACACACATACAGACAGAAGAAGAAAGGATGATACGCACATACATACAGAAGAAGAAAGGATGATACACACATACAGGCAGAAGAAGAAAGGATGATACACACATACAGGCAGAAGAAGAAAGGATGATACACACATACATACAGAAGAAGAAAGGATGATACACACATACAGACAGAAGAAGAAAGGATGATACACACATACATACAGAAGAAGAAAGGATGATACACACATACAGACAGAAGAAGAAAGGATGATACACACATACATACAGAAGAAGAAAGGATGATACACACATACAGGCAGAAGAAGAAAGGATGATACACACATACATGCAGAAGAAGAAAGGATGATACACACATACATACAGAAGAAGAAAGGATGATACACACATACAGACAGAAGAAGAAAGGATGATACACACATACATGCAGAAGAAGAAAGGATGATACACACATACAGACAGAAGAAGAAAGGATGATACACACATACATGCAGAAGAAGAAAGGATGATACACACATACAGACAGAAGAAGAAAGGATGATACACACATACAGGCAGAAGAAGAAAGGATGATACACACATACATGCAGAAGAAGAAAGGATGATACACACATACATGCAGAAGAAGAAAGGATGATACACACATACAGACAGAAGAAGAAAGGATGATACACACATACATGCAGAAGAAGAAAGGATGATACACACATACAGACAGAAGAAGAAAGGATGATACACACATACATGCAGAAGAAGAAAGGATGATACACACATACAGACAGAAGAAGAAAGGATGATACACACATACATACAGAAGAAGAAAGGATGATACACACATACATGCAGAAGAAGAAAGGATGATACACACATACAGGCAGAAGAAGAAAGGATGATACACACATACATACAGAAGAAGAAAGGATGATACACACATACATGCAGAAGAAGAAAGGATGATACACACATACAGACAGAAGAAGAAAGGATGATACACACATACAGGCAGAAGAAGAAAGGATGATACACACATACAGGCAGAAGAAGAAAGGATGATACACACATACATACAGAAGAAGAAAGAATGATACACACATACATACAGAAGAAGAAAGGATGATACACACATACAGACAGAAGAAGAAAGGATGATACACACATACATACAGAAGAAGAAAGGATGATACACACATACAGGCAGAAGAAGAAAGGATGATACACACATACATACAGAAGAAGAAAGGATGATACACACATACAGACAGAAGAAGAAAGGATGATACACACATACATGCAGAAGAAGAAAGGATGATACACACATACATGCAGAAGAAGAAAGGATGATACACACATACATGCAGAAGAAGAAAGGATGATACACACATACAGGCAGAAGAAGAAAGGATGATACACACATACAGGCAGAAGAAGAAAGGATGATACACACATACAGACAGAAGAAGAAAGGATGATACACACATACATGCAGAAGAAGAAAGGATGATACACACATACAGACAGAAGAAGAAAGGATGATACGCACATACATACAGAAGAAGAAAGGATGATACACACATACAGGCAGAAGAAGAAAGGATGATACACACATACAGGCAGAAGAAGAAAGGATGATACACACATACATACAGAAGAAGAAAGGATGATACACACATACAGACAGAAGAAGAAAGGATGATACACACATACATACAGAAGAAGAAAGGATGATACACACATACAGACAGAAGAAGAAAGGATGATACACACATACATACAGAAGAAGAAAGGATGATACACACATACAGGCAGAAGAAGAAAGGATGATACACACTTACAGTCAGAAGAAGATAGGATGATACACACATACATACAGAAGAAGAAAGGATGATACACACATACAGACAGAAGAAGAAAGGATGATACACACATACATGCAGAAGAAGAAAGGATGATACACACATACAGACAGAAGAAGAAAGGATGATACACACATACATGCAGAAGAAGAAAGGATGATACACACATACAGACAGAAGAAGAAAGGATGATACACACATACAGGCAGAAGAAGAAAGGATGATACACACATACATGCAGAAGAAGAAAGGATGATACACACATACATGCAGAAGAAGAAAGGATGATACACACATACAGACAGAAGAAGAAAGGATGATACACACATACATGCAGAAGAAGAAAGGATGATACACACATACAGACAGAAGAAGAAAGGATGATACACACATACATGCAGAAGAAGAAAGGATGATACACACATACAGACAGAAGAAGAAAGGATGATACACACATACATACAGAAGAAGAAAGGATGATACACACATACATGCAGAAGAAGAAAGGATGATACACACATACAGGCAGAAGAAGAAAGGATGATACACACATACATACAGAAGAAGAAAGGATGATACACACATACATGCAGAAGAAGAAAGGATGATACACACATACAGACAGAAGAAGAAAGGATGATACACACATACAGGCAGAAGAAGAAAGGATGATACACACATACAGGCAGAAGAAGAAAGGATGATACACACATACATACATAAGAAGAAAGGATGATACACACATACATACAGAAGAAGAAAGGATGATACACACATACAGACAGAAGAAGAAAGGATGATACACACATACATACAGAAGAAGAAAGGATGATACACACATACAGGCAGAAGAAGAAAGGATGATACACACATACATACAGAAGAAGAAAGGATGATACACACATACAGACAGAAGAAGAAAGGATGATACACACATACATGCAGAAGAAGAAAGGATGATACACACATACATGCAGAAGAAGAAAGGATGATACACACATACATGCAGAAGAAGAAAGGATGATACACACATACATGCAGAAGAAGAAAGGATGATACACACATACATACAGAAGAAGAAAGGATGATACACACATACAGGCAGAAGAAGAAAGGATGATACACACATACATGCGGAAGAAGAAAGGATGATACACACATACATGCAGAAGAAGAAAGGATGATACACACATACATGCAGAAGAAGAAAGGATGATACACACATACAGACAGAAGAAGAAAGGATGATACACACATACATGAAGAAGAAGAAAGGATGATACACACATACATGCAGAAGAAGAAAGGATGATACACACATACAGGCAGAACAAAGCGTGTGGGTTGGACCTAATCCTAAATGAGTTCCTAAAACATTCTGAGGATTGTATGATCTCTGTATATGTTAAATTGTTTAATGTCATACTAAAATCTGGCCATATTCCTAAAGATTGGGCCATGGGTATTATTTTGCCAATTTATAAAAATAAGGGTCCTGTAACTAACCCAGATAACTACAGAGGGATCACACTGCTCAGTTGCTTTTGCAAATTATTCACCTCTGTTTTGAATAATAGGTTAACTGAATATATTGATGAATTGGGAATAATGGGGGAGGAACAAACTGGATTTCGGCATGATTATTCCACAATGGATCATGTATTTGTCTTGAAAAATTTAATCGATTTATACTTAAATAAAAGGAAGTGCTTATACTGTGCCTTTGTAGACTACAGAAAGGCTTTTGACATTGTAAACAGAACATTCCTATGGTTGAAATTATTATCAAATAATATTGATGGAAACATTTTCACTGTGATATTTAACTTATATAAGGAAGCCAAATCATGTATTATGAATACATTTACAAAACATTTGTCACCTTTCTTCCCATGCAATATTGGAGTTCGACAAGGCGAAAATTTGTCACCACTAATGTTTGCATTATTTTTGAATGATCTTGAAACACATCTGTCAAATGCATATGGGGGTTTAACCTACATTTCTAGTCTAATGGAAAATTGTTTTGAAAAAGAGGACATTGTTGTGTATCTAAAGCTTTTTGTGTTGCTGTATGCTGATGATACAGTTGTATTAGCAGAGTCACCTACTCAGTTACAATCTGCACTTGACGCCCTATTTAACTATTGCAAAACTTGGAAATTGCATGTTAATACTGCCAAAACTAAGGTGTTAGTATTCTCAAGGGGGAAGATTAGAAAATTGCCAGAATTTAAATTTGGACCAAATAAGCTTGCCATTGTAGATAAGTATAACTATCTAGGAATTAATTTTAACTATAATGGTAGATTCTCTAAAGCAATCAGACATTTATATGAACAGGCAAACCGAGCAATGTTATGTTTAATTTCTAAAGCTAGGAAGCTAAAACTTCCTGTTGATATCCAGTTAGAACTATTTGATTCCCTTATATGCCCAATATTGTTATATGGATGTGAAGTATGGGGATGTGAAAATATTATGTTAATTGAAAAGCTACATAGGAAATTTTGTAAAATTTTACTTGGGGTAAACAATAGAACACATACTTCCATGGTTTATGGAGAACTTGGGCAATTTCCACTAAATATTAAAATAAACAGTAGATTGTTGAATTTTTGGGGGAAACTATTGATGGGAAAGGAATTTAAACTGTCTTGCATTATGTATAAATTATTATATCATTTATATGTTAAAAATATCTTTGAATCCCCTTGGATTACTCATGTTAAATACATTTTAAATAACACTGGCCTATCTAACTTGTGGCTGAATCAAGAAATAGTGAATCTTAAATGGTTTAAAGCAGTTGTCAAATTAAAACTTACTGACCAGTATCATCAGCAGTGGGGTAGTAATATTTGCAATAGCGATGGGTGTATAACCTACAGAATAATTAAACATGATTTTAAAATGGAGAAATATTTGCTAGTGTTACCACTAAATCTATCTAGACCTCTGTGTAAATTTCGTACTTGTAATCATCGGTTGCCTATTCAGCAAGGCAGGTATAGTGGAATCGATAGGCAAGAGAGATTTTGTACTCTGTGTGATTGTAATGATATTGGAGATGAGTTTCATTATTTGTTTAAATGTACTTTTTTTCAAGAAGCTAGAATTAAATTTATTTCTAGATATTATTTTGTGAGACCAAACACTTTAAAAATGGACCAGTTGTTTAATTTGACAAGCCATGCAAAGCTAATTAAATTATGTAAATTCGTACAGGAGATTTTAAATAGCTTTAAGTTGTAAGTAGATCTTCCTGTGATACTTTTGTGTTTTGTATTTTGGTAAAACCATTTACCAATGTAATTTATAAGTATTATTGAAGCCTGGATTACATACACTTATAGCCATCTCACATTGTAACAGTATGCAACATTGTGATTCTCATGTAACCTAATAAGGTTTTTGAGAATAAAGTTGAAGTGAAGAAGTGGAAGAGTTTCCAGTTAACATCGGTTTGAGGCAAGGAAGTGCCCTTAGCCCTTTACTATCATGGTGATGATTACTAATCAGCAGGAAGATCAGCAAGAAGAATGTCCTCAGGAAGATGACGTATGCATATGGCCATAATAGCAGGGATCAAACAAGAACTACAGGAAGTGTTGGAGGAAGGGAAGGGGGTGTGGAAGGGGTGTTCAAGAAGCACGGCCTGAGAATGAGCCTGGAGAAGACAGAAGTGATGTGGGTTGGACACCAGAGAGAGAGGGGTTGAACGTCAGGGTGGATGGTAAAGAGATCAAACAAGTGGATGGCTTTGTATACCTTGGAGGAATGGTTATGGAGGGTGGCCATTCAGAGGTAGAGGTACGACACCGGATACAAGCGGTAGGTAGGGAGTCATGTTGGACAGAACAATTTTAAAAAAAGCTAAAAGGGAAAGTCATGAGAGCGTGTGTTACACCGGCATCCCTGTATGGTCTGGAGAAAGTGGCGTTGACAGAACAGCAACAACAGAAGCTGCAACAACTGGGTTCGACGAATAACAAGAAGAAAGAGGGTGGAAAAAAGAAGGATGAATGAACTGGAGAAAGAGGTTGGGATGCAATGCAGCCTAACAGGAAGATTGGTGAGAAGCAGGATGAGATGGGCAGGCTACTTGGTAAGGATGGATGCAGGCAAAGTTGCAAAGAGAGCTGAGGTGGAAAAACATAAAGGACGCAGGAAAAGGGAAGGCCACACCTGAGATGGGAGGATTGCGTGAGGAGGGATATGAGAAGATCGGGGGAGGATGAAAGATGGAGAGAGTGATCGACCGATAGAAAACTATGGAAAGAAAGAACATATAGAGTGGTTCGACAATACTTTACCTGACCCTCACCCATGTACAACAGGGAACAAGGAGGAAGAGCATATATATATATATATATATATATATATATATATATATATATATTATATATATATATATATCCCTGTTGTACATGGTAAAGTATTGTCGAGCCACTCTTTCTGTTCTCAACTGTACTAGCCAACTGACTGTTGACCAATGCTTCCAGCATGTTAAATAATACTTACAATAAGTTGTTTCGGTCAACATGCTGGAAGCATTGGTCAACAGTCAGTTGGCTAGTACAGTTGAGTTGTATTAAAATTATCATCTCCGTCATCATAGATGTTGTCCAATAGGTTGGCTACACGTATGTTCTCCTCATCGTCGTCACTGACAGTGTCAAGGACATCTTTGTGTCAAGGACATTCTCAGACATCTTTGTGTGGTGGTTTACTACACATATAGCAAACAAACTTCTCCAGCTTGGTTTGTGTACTTTCAGGAATGGCGTCTGTCTCGCCAAGTGTCCCACAAACACGGGATACTTTACCAAATTCTTTCTGGCTGTGCTTTCCCCTCACGAATGAATGCGCTCGTAGAGTCGCGCCCAGAAAATGCATACAATGCAAGTATTGCTGAACACATCAGTTCACCGTGTTTACGGATGAGGCAATTCATATCCATCAGTCGTCTTTTGTTCGCAAAGCCTGTGTCAAAGTACACGTTCTGCTCTATTCGGTTACCATAATACAGGAGCAACATAAACACATCGGGCGATCGGACGATGAGGTCAGATGTACTTGATGTAGCTACATGGAAACAGTGTAATATGATTCGTCTGTCAGCTTCTTCCTGAGACGAGGAGAGTGCTGGGACGGGGAGAGTGCTGGGACGGGGAGAGTGCTGGGACAGGGAGAGTGCTGGGACGGGGAGAGTGCTAGGACGAGGAGAGTGCTGGGAAGGGGAGGGTGCTGGGACGGGGAGAGTGCTGGGACGGGGAGAGCGCTGGGACGGGGAGAGCACTGGGACGGGGAGAGCGCTGGGACGGGGAGAGTGCTGGGACGGGGAGAGTGCTGGGATGGGGAGAGTGCTGGGACGGGGAGAGTGCTGGGATGGGAGAACTTTCTACAGTGATGCCATCAGCTGATGTCAATGAGATATACAGCTGTCTCCGCAGACAAAGAAGATCTGACGACCTTGGAGTTGTGCAGCATACTTTACCTTTTGCACTCTGAGAGCAGAAGCCTGATAAAATTTGCCTTGTTGTCAATGTTTGATAGGAATGATTTCCATTCTTTTGGCAGTTTTGTTGATGTGCATTTAACGAGGTATGCATCCGAAGTTCCTCATTGTCTTCTTTCAGCTGACTTGATTGAGTTGTCCTAGTAGGTGTCGTTCATAAAATCTACCCTCTTCAATTTGGGCAGCTGAACAATTTCTTAGACAACTCTCCAAATGTCTGAGACAGAGCAGTGAGTGCAGTGAGTGCTGCAGTAGGGTGTTCCCGTCAACTACGTATGTCTGAGACAGAGCAGTGAGTGCAGTAGGGTGTTCCTGTCAACTACGTATGTCAGAGACAGGGCAGTGAGTGCAGTAGGGTGTTCCCGTCAACTACGTATGTCAGAGACAGGGCAGTGAGTGTCCCCGTCAACTACGTATGTCAGAGACAGGGCAGTGAGTGCAGTAGGGTGTTCCCGTCAACTACGTATGTCTAAGACAGGGCAGTGAATGCAGTAGGGTGTTTACGTCAACTACGTATGTCTGAGACAGGGCAGTGAGTGCAGTAGGGTGTTCCCGTCATATACGTATGTCTGAGACAGAGCAGTGAGTGCAGTAGGGTGTTCCCGTCAACTACGTATGTCAGAGACAGGGCAGTGAGTGCAGTAGGGTGTTCCCGTCAACTACGTATGTCAGAGACAGGGCAGTGAGTGCAGTAGGGTGTTCCCGTCAACTACGTATGTCAGAGACAGGGCAGTGAGTGCAGTAGGGTGTTCCCGTCAACTACAGTATGTCTGAGACAGGGCAGTGAGTGCAGTAGGGCGTTCCCGTCAACTACATATGTCAGAGACAGAGCAGTGAGTGCAGTAGGGTGTTCCCGTCAACTACATATGTCAGAGACAGAGCAGTGAGTGCAGTAAGGTGTTCCCGTCAACTACGTATGTCAGAGACAGGGCAGTGAGTGCAGTAGGGTGTTCCCGTCAACTACAGTATGTCTGAGACAGGGCAGTGAGTGCAGTAGGGCGTTCCCGTCAACTACATATGTCAGAGACAGAGCAGTGAGTGCAGTAGGGTGTTCCCGTCAACTACAGTATGTCTGAGACAGGGCAGTGAGTGCAGTAGGGCGTTCCCGTCAACTACGTATGTCTGAGACAGAGCAGTGAGTGCAGTAGGGTGTTCCCGTCAACTACAGTATGTCTGAGACAGAGCAGTGAGTGCAGTAGGGTGTTCCCGTCAACTACAGTATGTCTGAGACAGAGCAGTGAGTGCAGTAGGGTGTTCCCGTCAACTACAGTATGTCTGAGACAGGGCAGTGAGTGCAGTAGGGTGTTCCCGTCAACTACGTATGTCTGAGACAGAGCAGTGAGTGCAGTAGGGTGTTCCCGTCAACTACGTATGTCAGAGACAGAGCAGTTAGTGCAGTAGGGTGTTCCCGTCAACTACGTATGTCTGAGACAGAGCAGTGAGTGCAGTAGGGTGTTCCCGTCAACTACGTATGTCAGAGACAGGGCAGTGAGTGCAGTATGGCGTTCCCGTCAACTACGTATGTCTGAGACAGAGCAGTGTCTGCAGTAGGGCGTTCCCGTCAACTACGTATGCGCCCAAGTCGTCAAGGCAAGGAGGGTGAACCAGCGCGGCATCGTCTCAAGCTGGTGCATCAGTTTGGCCTTCTCTGTCTTTACTGGAAGCCCATCCGGTGTAGCTAAAGTGTAGCCATGTGGATATTGCAGTACCTTCTGTAAACTAAGGTTGTTGTCTTCAGAGAGAATTAGCAGCTGTCCAAAGAGATTCCGTTGTGTTGATATTTGGACTGTGTTCGAGGACTTTAGTTTATTGGTCTTTTCAAGAGAACCAAACGATTTTTAAGGACTGCCTTGGAAGAGATGCTTGGAATTTGAGTGTTTTGGCAACAAGCCTCTTCTGGATAAAGGTTTTGAATGCTTCTTTGTCAACTGCTTCAGCATTCAATATCTCATTCGTAATTTCAGCTTGGGCTCATGCGCCAGAAGAAATGCAAAACAGATTTTCCTTGCCCTCAACTTCAAATGGATTTATGAAATTATGGAAAGCAGTTATCAGTGTCTGAAGATCTTTCTCGCCACGTCTGATCTCTGGATGACCGAAGGTCTTTGTGTGCCGTGTCTTCGGAATGTGTCATATCTGCCATCTCCAATGTTGTTTCTACGTAGCCTATTCTGGCATATCTGGCCGTACACCGTCGGTAGTAGGCTGGATACTTTCTGCTGAATCCAATGATGCCTTCGCATGGCGATTGACCGTCTGTTCAATGGTCAAGTCAACTGGATTTCTTGTTGCTGACGTATCTGATCTGGACACACGGAATCCGCAGTGTCTGCTATTACTTCCTAAAAACATTGTGGCGTAAATTCCCTACGTGGGACTCCGTTGAAGGGGTTCCCATGTTTGGCCTATCCCTACTATCCCTACCCCGTCCTTAGTTTTAAAATTTGCGGATGACACTGGTTGTAGTAAACCACAAAAAAAACTGTAGACTAAAATGTTGAGTATTTCAGGGAGATTGTTTTGGGGGTGATATAGACACTGAGGGGTGTGATACTGTTTCCACTATGGTCTCTGCCCTTCATACTCAGAAGGAACTTCTGCATTTGTGTAGGTAGGATGCAGAAACAATAACACTCAATCAGTTTTAGTTTTCAATATGTGTATGCAAACATTGAAAACTACATATTCTGTGTACTCTATCTAACCTATAAAGAAGTGTATATTGGTTTGTCTGTAGTGAATACATGTATGAGGAAAGGTAACGTACCAGACGAGTAGCGAACAGGGCTAATTGTCCCAATATTTTAGAAGAAGGGAGATGCGCAAGACCTGGGAAATACAGAGGCATCACATTTCTAAGTCACATCATGAAGCTGCTAGAGAGGACCTTGGATGGGAGGATCAGAAAGAGAGTAGAGCAAGAATTCGGGGAAGAACAACAGGGATTCAGAAAGGGAAAAGGAACGACTGATGGGATGTTTGCATTAATACAGCTGGTAGAGAAATGGTTGGAGATGCATGGGAGATTGGCAATGGGATTTGCGGACCTTCTCAGGAAGATGGTGTATGCAGACGATTTGGCCAAAATAGCAGAGAACAAACAAGAACTACAGGAAGTGTTGGAGGCAGAGAGAGGAGCTGACCATCAGTTTGGAAGGTAAGGAGATCAGGCAAGTGGATGGCTTTGTGTTCCTTAGATGAAAGGTTGCGGAGGATGGGCATTCAGACCTCAACTTGCCTTGATAATTATCGTATACATAGCCTATATACACACATGCGCATGTTGTTGAACATGTCTCGGATACTTTTTTGTTCATGAAATACATTTAGATTGTGTATTTTTTTCCAGGCTTCAAGGCGGCCATCAACATCTCGGAGACTGTCTGCCACTGAACAGAAGTTTGATTATGCAGATCTTCTGGAGGAGATAGGTGTCCCACGCTTCCTGGTTGAGGATGAGACAGATGCTGATGGAGATCTGTCAACAGTACTTGTACGTTGCGCCGTGTTGCCATCATTTGTCGCGAACCTGCCATGCACCTTGTGTAGGAAGCGTACACTCCCATCCGAGCTGTCGACCGCACCCTCGGCATAGTGTGTGGCCTCGAGACTGTCTGCACCAGTTGCGACAAGGTCATCAATGCAACTCTGTCATCAGACCGTATCGATGGGACTCAGGCGACGAATGTCCCGTTTGTCGTGGTGAGATCAGCTGTGTCTGCAACGATGGACATGGGTGTCGGATATTCGGGACTTGTGAAATTCTGCCGCTACATTGACATGCCTGTGATGCACCACACGACCTACATCACACATGAGACAGCAATTACCAATGCAAGTATGCGTGTTGCGAACGATGTTATGTGCGAGTCTGCCCAGATCGTGCGCAGAGTGTACAAAGATCTTGACCCCTCCATTGACGAATCCGGTGTCATGGACCTCATGGTCAGTTTCGATGGTTCCTGGATGACCCGGGGCCACAGGTCTATGTATGGCATCGGATGCGTCGTGAAGGTGGTGACAGGACTGGTGATCGACTTCACCATCCTGTCGCTCTACTGCCAGCGCTGTGCATGCGCAGCGTCCCGCTATGGAGGCCGGACACTGACGACTATACCGGGTCTTCCAAAGCAATGGAGAAAACGGCTGCAGAGATTCTGTGGAACAACTCTCTCGGGAAGCACAACTTCCGCTACACGACAATGTTGTCAGATGGAGACTCTAGCACCTACAAACATATGTGTGACTTGAAGGTGTATGGCGCAGGTGTGGACATCTGCAAGGAGGAGTGCATCAGCCATTTGGCAAAGCGAATGGGGACGGCACTGCGTAACCTCACCAAGGACACCAAGAAGACTGGAGTGACTCTCGGTGGACGCGGGCACGGAAAGCTCACCCTGGCAGCCATCAACAAGCTGACACTGTATTATGGAAAGGCAATTCGGAGCTGCACGGGTGACAAGGACGCGATGCGGAGTGCAGTCTTCGCGTCTTTCTTCCATGCGGCGTCCACCGATGAGGAACCCCACCACAACCACTGCCCCATTGGCCGCAACAGCTGGTGCTTCTTCCAGCGGGCACTGGCAAAGGGAGAGGAGCCAGGCTACCACCGGGACAAAGTTGGCACACCCTTAGCAAAGGACGTTGCAGAGAAGGTCAAGGAGGTGTACGTCCGTCTCGGCCATCCTGACCTGCTGGATCGCTGCTTGCAGGGCAAGACGCAGAACGCCTGCACTCGAAGGTGTGGCTCAAATGTCCAAAGACAGGCTTCGTTGGCCTGATGCGTGTTTGTGCTGCAACCTGTTTGGTGATTGCGGAATTCAATCAGGGGATTGGTTCGACGGTGATGCGCAGCTATGCAATAATGGGGCTGCAGTGTGGCAGTCGACTGAAAGTGTCAGCTGCAGAGGCAGACAGTCGTCGGTTGCGAGAGTATGTGCGGCAAGTGCAGGCCAGCACGATGGAGGCCCGTCGGGCATGAAAGGTTGCTCGAACAATGGCTCGAGATGCCTCCACCTATGCACCTGGGGCGTTTTAGGGATTTTGCTGTGCTCCAGTGACCTTTACATATGCTCCAGTGAACTTTACATATGCTCAAGTAAACTTTATCTGTATGAACTATGGACTGGTGTGCTATTTTCCAGACGTTTTTCTGTTTGGTACATTTATTGTGATAAGTTGCTTAGTTTGTGATATATTTTTATTATTTTACAATGCCAATGACTCTGAACTTTGCCTTTTGATAAATTATACATTCAGTAATGTGTATGCAAAGTTTCAATCATCTAGGTTGCTTTTCAGATGTTGAAATGTATGTGCCAATGTACATAAACTTTGAACGCGATTTTCTCAAAAACATGTTTTCCCTCACACCTACTGCATCCCGTGTCACTTATCTTGGCTATTGTTTGACAGAATTGCTTGAAACTTTCCACAGTGTTTCTTGATAGTATACTCTTGAAAACTATGTAGTAACTTTTTAGAAAACATTACCTATATTTTATATAACGAACCATCAATGTAAAATTTCATGATGAAAAAATACATTCAGATGTAAACAAAATCCTTAAAAAAAGTTTTTGAAAACTGGGAAAATCAACTGACTGTTTTCATTAGGGTTATGTGGAGTAACTACACACAACATTTGAGCCCGTTAAACCCAATGGTTACTGATATAAGTCACACACAACATTCAATCCAAGATGGCTGCCTACCGTGGGAAAATCTGTACGAAACTTTCTGAAAAAAATTCACAGCATTACTGTTACCTGCACTTGCAATCTCTGAAAGTTTCAGCTCTGTAGGTTCAGTGATAATGAAATAAGAAAATAAAATGTCTTTAGACCGAAGCGACGCCTTAAATCATTTCTTTTAAGTGACATAAATAGTGGAATCAAATTAAACCAGCAGGATTATTTTCATGTTTCTCCTTAATTATCAGACATAAAAAATGATTTTAGACCATGTCTCACATTAAGTAATTAATAAGGAATGGAAATGTGTGTATTGTAATGTTGATATCATCAGTACAATATTCAGTATTGCATATTAAAAAATTTTTTGGATCAAACAAAGCAAATGTATTTCTTATTTGCAACAACTTTTATGAAATAACAATAGACTTACTGTGACCCTAACATGCAGGTGTTGGCAGTAATGGCAAGGGTCAAGGCCAGGTGGCACTGTCATTGTCAGCCACAGTGATTGCTGTCTTGTGTGTGACGTTTCTGTTGCTGTCATTGTCAGACACAGTGGTTGTTGTCTTATGTGTGGTGTCTGTGTTGCTGTCATTGTCAGACACAATGGTTGTTGTTGTTGTGTGTGACGTCTGTTTTGCTGTCATTGTCAGACACAGTGTTTATTGTCTTGTGTGTGACGTCTGTGTTGCTTTGCAGGAGAACTGGGAGTTCAAGTTGGCCTCACCTCTGTTGATGTGGAACTGTTTAACCTCGGTTGATGTGACTTGCAAGTTTCCTCCCTCGTCCACTCAGCTGTGTCATTTTGGAGCCACATTCCAAGGAAGCTCTCACCCAGTAGTTTGATTCCAGGCAGCCATTGGAACAACTGCCTATTCTCATGGTGTAGTCGTGTTCCACAAGGTAATTCAGACTTATCAAGTGTTTAGATATATCACGCTGTATTGCATATAAATATAAACCTATATGTTTTTTTTTCTAAAATAAATTCAGTCAGCATTCCTACGTAATTCATCAACAAGATATATCTACGCAACAGTAAATATGATCTCTCTCTCTGGATCCTGATTAGCAAAGCCCTGACTGTCCTCATCATCTGACAGTGTGGTGATGTTTCTATCTAGATCCTGATTATCAAAATCATGACTGTCCTCATAATTTGACTGATGGTGTTTCAGATCAGGTCAACTCTTGATCCTGATTACCAAAGTCATGACTGTCCTCATCTGACTGTGGTGGTGTGTCAGATCAGACCTAGTTACCAAAATCCTGACTGTCCTGTGTTTCAGATCAGCCGACCTTGTCTTCCCTGCAGGAGTGTATGTGATCAAGTTGTCTGTACACCATACTGTCAGGCTGATGAGACACAGCAATGAGAGTCTCCTGCAGCCGTACTTTGTGACTGTCAAGGCTGTTACTGGGTTCCGTGACAGTGTCTTCAACTGGGGTCTACATTGATACGACACCACCTGTCATTCAGGTGATATTCCATATTGATTTCTCCTGGAGTAAGTCCGAGCCCACGACCTTACAGGGAGACAACTCGTCCATTGCCATCTAATCATCTACTATGAAGTGGTCGAGAGGGAGAGAGCCAGGTAGTGTATCGTGTGTTTGTTTGTTTATTTATATGGTTGTAGTTTCCAGCACTTGGCAACATTCTATTAACTAACTAGTCTGTATGTTGTGGTTACTACAATTTTATGTTGTCACGCGGCCTCATTCAACTAGCCACCCTTTTTCAGAACAATATCGCCAAGCCGACCTTTTTATATGCTGACATTGAGGGTGGTCGCTGCCAGGGTGCATGTTGTCCTCAATGGTTCTTTTATATCCCCAATTAAATGAGACGGGACCAATATTAACGTGATCATCCCAGTCACGAGAGATACACAGTCCCCAATGTTGAGGACTAGTTTTTTGCACCAAACATCCTTGCCTGGTCCTGGTCTTGAACAGAGAACTCAGTCGTGTAAAGCAGATGTGCTTGCCACTACACTACCGTACCTCTCTCTCTCTCTCTCTCTCTCTCTCTCTCTCTCTCTCTCTCTCTCTCTCTCTCTCTCTCTCTCTCTCTCTCACGCTTCATTTGATTGAAACTACCCAGCCTGCATAGATTCATTCAAAAGTAAGATATGTTGTGTTAAAAGCTGGGGTCAAGTAACCAATATATAATAGAATATCACAACAAATAATAACCATAAGTAATGTACATTGCTTTCAATAATATTAGAATATTTATACAATTGAGTATTTATTCTGAAAATTTTTGTTCAGTTTCCCCAATTATGTTTCTCTGTCCAGTACACATGCTATAAGTCATTTTCATCTTCATTTATTAATAACTTGGTAACTCACAAAACTATAATTGACTCTCAGGACTATCGGCTATCTTAGTGTAGGTGGTCGAAACATGGTGGTGTATTGGCAGGTCACCAGGTGGCACTGATGTGCAGCCCTTTGTCAACATTGGAGCTGAGTCATTTGTGAGCAACACTTCGCTAGAAGGCTTGCTGTTTGAGAACCACACCTACAATGTGACGTTGGTGTGTGTCAACGATGCTGGACTAAATACAACCAACTCATCGCAAAGTCAGACTCACATCATTACTCTTTAATATGTTCCAGTTGTTTATGGAAGTGTGGTTTTCTTCAGCACTCCCAACTGTCAGAGGGTACTAGAAACAGAGGTCACCCCAAACTTATATTCAAAGACATAGTAAATGGAAACTTGCAGGAAAAAGCAGTTGTACTTAGTTGCCAATGAAAGACCAATCTGGAGAGGACTTATTGTGAACTATAAGTAAGCAGTCATAGTCGCAACTACAGCTGACAGTGAGAGAAAGGTAATATGTATTCTACTACATTTAACTGCCATTGCATCCTTTCTCCATTCTCTGAAATCTCTGCTTGTCAGTGAAATACTTCAACATTAACCTGCCAGTTCAACCATTCTCAATTCTTTAAGACAAATGGTTGTTTATAACAAGGAAATACTTCTATATTAACTGCTAAAGCATCGTTCTTTGTTCTGGAAAACAGATTGTCTTAAATGGTGAGAAAATTCTTTTTTTACTGACAGAAAGCTGCTTGATAAGTCAAGTTGTTTTGTAATTTCTGTCAAATATTACAATGACCAAGTAATTTCTGTAAAATATTACAATGACCAAACTACAACACTTTTACTGATATGTATTGCCTGTATAGACTTGATGTCATCGTTCCAGGTGTCACCATCAAAACTGAGTCGCCAAATGTAGACAACATGACTACATCAATGGACGACATGGAGCCATTCGATGACACAAGAACTGACGTACCAGCAGTAAAGATGTCACGACAGGATGGCGTTGGTGTCATCTGGGACAAACCACCCAAGGTTGAGAACATCGACAGCGTGTGTAAGTTCTTGGCTCATGCTGATTATTGCACTCATAGCCCAGTCAGTCTTTACACAGACATTACAGCTTACTTGAAGTGTAGACTGATTGTTGTACTCACAGCCCAGTTAGTCTTTACACATACATTACGGTTTACTTGAAGTGTAGAGTGATTGTTTTACTCACAGCCCAGTCAGTCTTTACACATACATTACAGTTTACTTGAAGTGTAGAGTGATTGTTGTACTCACAGCCCAGTCAGTCTTTACACATACATTACAGTTTACTTGAAGTGTAGAGTGATTGTTGTACTCACAGCCCAGTCAGTCTTTACACAGACATTACAGCTTACTTGAAGTGTAGAGTGATTGTTGTACTCACAGCCCAGTCAGTCTTTACACAGACATTACAGCTTACTTGAAGTGTAGAGTGATTGTTGTACTCACAACCCAGTCAGTCTTTACACAGACATTACAGCTTACTTGAAGTGTAGAGTGATTGTTGTACTCACAGCCCAGTCAGTCTTTACACAGACATTACAGCTTACTTGAAGTGTAGAGTGATTGTTGTACTCACAGCCCAGTCAGTCTTTACACAGACATTACAGCTTACTTGAAGTGTAGAGTGATTGTTGTACTCACAGCCCAGTCAGTCTTTACACAGACATTACAGCTTACTTGAAGTGTAGAGTGATTGTTGTACTCACAGCCCAGTCAGTCTTTACACAGACATTACAACTTACTTGAAGGGTAAAGTGATTCTTGCTCTCACAGCCCAGACCAGTGACAAGATGCTGACCGGGGGTTTTCTGTCAGCTGATGACTTGACTGCCCAGTACCAGGAGCATCGGACACATTCAAGTCATTCATTGTCGACCCCGAGTCAACCAGGGACAAAACAGACAGATACATGAGGAACGGGTGGGAGATTGGCTTGTGAAAGGTCACTTAGTGTTTCTCTTGTAGGCTCCTACTTAAAGAACAGGTGGGATATTGGCTTGTCAAAGATGACTTAGTATATTGCTCTTGTAAGCTCCCTTTACTATAAGAACAGGTGGGAGATTGGGTTAACAAGATTTAACAAGATTTAACAAGATTTGCCATCCAAGCCAAAGGCCCAGATGGCAAGTGGACAAGGAAGCCATTGGCTTATCGAGAGTCCAACAATGTTCACCTACTTATAACCCGCCCTTCTGATATATGTGTCAACCTTGTTTTTAAACATATTCACGCTGCTAGCAGTTACACAATCTGTAGACAGTTTGTTCCATTCATTTACTGTCCTCTGTGAGAACGAGTGCTTCCTGATGTCCAATCTACATTGATCCTTTACTAATCCCACCTCATGTCCTCTAGTTCTGCTATCCTTCTTGAGTGAGAAAAACATATTTCTATCAATATTTTCATACCCATTCAATATCTTAAAAACTTCAATCTGATCTCCTCTTAACCTCCTTGTCTCTAGAGTTGTTAAACCACATTCTTTCAGGCGTTCTTCATAACTAAGGTCTCTAAGTTCTGGAATCATTTTAGTTGCTCTCCTTTGTATGCGTTCAAGCGTATCTATATCCTTCTTACGATATGGTCTCCATGCTTGTATACAGTATTCTAAATGAGGTCTAACTATTGCTTTATAAAGAGGTATAATTAACTTTTTTCCCTTGTATGTTATGTTTCTTCTAATCAATCCAAGAATTTGATTACCCTTTGAAGCTGCAATACCACACTGCTCTGAAACTTTCATATCAGCGCTTATTGTAACTCCTAAGTCCTTTTCTTTTACAGTAGTACCAAGAACAGTAGCTCCCATTTTATAGTTTACATTCAAGTTCCCATGTCCTGTATGTAGGCATTTACATTTCCCAAAATTGAACAGCATCTGCCATTTCTCAGACCATGTAAAAGGTCACTTAGTATAAGTACTATTGTGTTTTATTTTGCAGTGTTATTCAAAAGGGATGTTCATATTTATAATGTTGGTACTTCAATGTTATTTCAATAACATTTTGTCTAAATCTACTTTGTTACCAATATAGCATTACTTGATGTCTTCATAAATAACATAATTCTCATTCACCACACTGTGAGATCCTGAGATCCCTGTGTTCACTGTAGTTGACACTGTCAGACTTTCAACGTACAGTGTCATTGACTGTCTCCAGGATACAACGATGAGACGGAACAACTGTGTCGACCCTCCCAGATCAGACGGTGAACAAGCCACTCAGCATCACTATGCCATTTGACAGAACTCAGCTGGAAGACTTCATGCAAGACATTCATGCATGGATACTGCACTGGTGTGCAGGTTAGTGACTGTCTTGTCATCTCCTGTCTCATAATGACAGGTTAGTGTCTGTCTTGTTATCTCCTGTTTCATAGTGACTGGTTTATGTCTGTCTTGTCATCACCTGTTTCATAGTGACATTTTAGTGTCTGTCTTGTCATCTCCTGTCTCATAGCGACAGTTTAGTGTCTATATTGTCATCTCATGTCTCAGTCTCATAATGTCTCATAATGACAGGTTGTTGACTGTCTTGTCATACCCTCTCGCATAGTGACAGGTTTATGTCTGTCTTGTCATTTCCTGTCTCGTAGTGACCGGTTAGAGACTGTCTTGTCATCTCCTGTCTCATAGTGGCAGGTATGCATGGGGCAATTAACTTGAAAAGTTAATTAATTAAATTACAATTAACTCAGAAATGTTCCCATTAAATTAAATTAACCTCACACATTTATCAGGTCAATCAAATTAAATCTAAACTCACAAGTATGTTCGTAAATGCTACTGTCACGATAGTACAGTGTTCATATATATTAATTAAATTACTTTACTTATTACATCTGAGAAACAGTATTATTATCATCAAACAAATCTGTACATTGTGTTGACTTATAAAAGAAATATGTTTTGTAACGTTGTTGGAAAAAGATGTGCTTATACAATATTTATATACCAAGACATTTGTTTATGGGGTATTTGATCACATTTAAAAAGTTGTAGATACTTGTTAAAATTAATGTTCTTTTCTGAAAGGAATGTAAATTTGTGGCTGAAGATTTGCAGGGTGTGGAGTTTCCTCCAGTATTCCACCACCAAAGTAACAAAACCGGGTAAGTACATACATAATTTCTATGCACCAAGATGTTATTTATGTAACATGTTAATGCTAAATCATTAGGTTTCCCCATTATACACTAGCATTTAAATATTTATACACAATTATTTTTATGTATCACTTGAACTGGCATGCTTTTGATTCCAGTTGGCGCTGCACTGGTAAAAATTTTTTTCTTGTTTTAAGAAACAAAACTTAAAACAAGAAAAATTTTCTAGGGAGCCATGTAAGAAAATTATGCAATCAACAACACAAGCCAGATGTAAAGATATGAAAAGGCCAAATGAATGATGTTTATTAAGGGTATGCCAAATGGCATATTATTCTGATTAAGAGCATGAAATGTGGACCCTGTAATATATGCCAAGCCTATGGCTGAGCCTCATACAAAGCCACCTGGACACAATGCTCCTAGCGCCCACATTTTGACATAGCAATACAGTACATGTAGTAATATTGCTACAACACCAGACAATTCACAAAGCTGCCTGGACACAATGCTCCCAGAGCCCACATTTCGACATAGCAATACAGTACATGTAATATTGCTACAACACAAGACAATTCGTGGCATCGTCACCAGCACATTAAAACATTAACCCAACACTGACAATATTTGACACAATACCTATTTGCATACACTACAGCACTGGACTACACTACTTTTGCTAAAATTCCTACTCTATATATTTTAGTAACCTAAAAGGTGGGGCCATAACGCCAATTATCAATAAACCATCCCAACATCGATGGAAGGGAAGTCATTTTCCACTCCGCACCAAAACCCTACGTGAATGGGCAGATAGCCAAATGAAAAACGCAATGTCCACTGGGAAAGCGTCATACGGAAGGTGGTGACTTCACTTCCACCGTCAATGTACAAAATGTTACCAAGCACAACACTACTAAACACATTAATGTGACTGTATGCAGGAGAAAGTGGGGAGGAGGGTGGGTCGAAAAATTGCTAAAAGAATATTTTTCTTGTAGTAATTTTGGATGTTTTACGTTAGTCAGAATATTTTTCTGAAAACAAGAAAAACCATTATCTTTGGGCGACCCACTTATTCTGTTTGTTAGGTTGTCTTTGGGCGACCCACTTATTCTGTTTGTTAGGTTGTCTTTGGGCAACCCACTTATTCCGTTTGCCTTCTGGTATCCATGTTAGTCCTGTCATGCAGTGGATGTCTTATTTTATTCCCAGGACGTGTCTGATCCAATTCCATTTTCCTATCCTTACTTCTATGCTGATTTTTATTAGTTTAGTTTGAATTTGGTTTGGTTCGTTCTCTACTTGACCCTTAGTATGACCACAGATCAAACTTTCAGTGCCCTTCTTAACACCTGTGTCTAGCTTCCGGTTGTCACTTCAGTTTATCTCCAAGTGTATTAACACTCAGTTTAGTTGTCATCGTGTTGGAGCTCTATATATACATGTTTTTATGTATATGTGTGGCGCGCGATGGTTAGAAAAATCGAGACAAACTCGGGTTCTAAGCCTATTGCTGCCATTTTCGAAGCTTGTACAATTTCTTTCACTGCACCTGGCCTCAGTTCATTTAGCTGTACGAATAGTCTTCGCGCAGTAATTGCAGCTTGGCTGAATGCTTCCCGGAGAAGTTGAGATTACGTTTGGATGAACAGGTCTGCTGGGGGGATGGGGGTGGGTGGTGAAGCATAAAGAACTTTGAGCAGTCCCAAGGACTGACACTGCGATGTATATAAGAACTTTTTTACATACGTTGCGTCAACATAGTGTGTTATGAAGGGATTATGGCATCTTGCATGTATGCAATGTGTTAATCAACAGAGGCTACTTGCATGTATGCAATGTGTTAATCAACAGCGGCTACTTGCATGTATACAATGTGTTAATCAACAGAGGCTACTTGCATGTATACAATGTGTTAATCAACAGAGGCTACTTGCATGTATGCAATGTGTTACTCCACAGTGGTTACTTGCATGTATACAATGTGTTAATCAACAGCGGCTACTTGCATGTATACAATGTGTTAATCAACAGAGGCTACTTGCATGTATACAATGTGTTAATCAACAGAGGCTACTTGCATGTATGCAATGTGTTACTCCACAGTGGTTACTTGCATGTATACAATGTGTTAATCAACAGCGGGTACTTGCATGTATACAATGTGTTAATCAACAGTGCCTACTTGCATGTATACAATGTGTTACTCCACAGCGGGTACTTGCATGTATGCAATGTGTTAATCATCAGAGGCTACTTGCATGTATACAATGTGTTAATCAACAGAGGCTACTTGCATGTATGCAATGTGTTAATCAACAGCGGCTACTTGCATGTATGCAATGTGTTAATCATCAGAGGCTACTTGCATGTATACAATGTGTTAATCAACAGAGGCTACTTGCATGTATGCAATGTGTTAATCAACAGAGGCTACTTGCATGTATGCAATGTGTTAATCCACAGCGGGTACTTGCATGTATGCAATGTGTTAATCCACAGCGGGTACTTGCATGTATGCAATGTGTTACTCCACAGCGGGTACTTGCATGTATGCAATGTGTTAATCAACAGAGGCTACTTGCATGTATGCAATGTGTTAATCCACAGCGGGTACTTGCATGTATGCAATGTGTTAATCAACAGCGGGTACTTGCATGTATGCAATGTGTTAATCAACAGTGGCTACTTGCATGTATGCAATGTGTTAATCCACAGCGGCTACTTGCATGTATGCAATGTGTTAATCAACAGCGGCTACTTGCATGTATGCAATGTGTTAATCCACAGTGGTTACTTGCATGTATGCAATGTGTTGATCAACAGCGGCTGCTTGCGTATATACAATGTGTTAGTCCACAGCGGCTACTTGCATGCATACAGTGTGTTAATACACAGCGGTTACTTGCATGTATGCAATGTGTTAATCCACAGCGGCTACTTGCATATATACAATGTGTTAATCAACAGCGGCTACTTGCATGTATACAATGTGTTAGTCCACAGCGGCTACTTGCATGTATGCAATGTGTTAGTCCACAGCGGCTACTTGCATGTATACAATGTGTTAATACACAGCGGTTACTTGCATGTATACAATGTGTTAGTCCACAGCGGCTACTTGCATGCATACAATGTGTTAATACACAGCGGTTACTTGCATGTATACAATGTGCTAATCAACAGCGGCTACTTGCATGTATGCAATGTGTTAATCAACAGCGGCTACTTGCATGTATGCAATGTGTAAATCTGCAGCGGCTATTTGCATGTATGCAATGTGTTAATCTACAGCGGCTACTTACATGTATGCAATGTGTTAACCCACAGCGGCTACTTGCATGTATGCCGTATGTAGTTATAGCACAACCGTTCACGTTAATACGACAGTATTTAAATGGTGGTGGCGAGCCATAGAGTGAGCATTTATGTAGATGATATTAAACGTCAAAAACCCGGCTCATGGATGTAGCATAAATCCTTCACTATATATAAAAATTTATACGAAATCTTTTAATATTAATGTTTACAAATATACCTTGCTTGTCGTGCAGTGCAAAAACAAACGTGGCCAAAACAGAAATAATCATGACAGTAGCAGATATTCAGTAGATTAACGCAAGATGCGAGCCACAGTAAGAGTAGCCTGGTGTGGTTATTAACGATACTGCGTGCTTCCTTCAGAGAGTCCGAAACTATCCTTAATTTTATGCCTATATTATATACCTTACGTAATGTCAAAATAGAGCCGTTTTAATTCACACTGAAGAAAAGAAGATGACGGCTCTAAAGGCAAACGGAAAGACAGTCTGGCGTAAAACTGTGGAAAAAGATCAATGAGACTGGGTGGAATTAAACCAAACAGGTGGCTTACGATAAAATGAACTGGACGAAGACTCAGTGCACTGCAGCCACACGAACCGCCGCAAGAACCGCCGCACGAACCGCCACACGAACCGCCGCACGAACCGCCGCACAAACCGCCGCACGAACCGCCGCACGAACCGCCGCACGAACCGCCACACGAACCGCCACACGAACCGCCGCACGAACCGCCACACGAACCGCCACACGAACCGCCACACGAACCGCCGCACGAACCGCCGCACGAACCGCCGCACGAACCGCCGCACGAACCGCCACACGAACCGCCACACGAACCGCCGCACGAACCGCCACACGAACCGCCACACGAACCGCTGCACGAACCGCCGCACGAACCGCCGCACGAACCGCCGCACGAACCGCCACACGAACTGCCACACGAACCGCCGCACGAACCGCCACACGAACCGCCACACAAACCACCAGGCCCTACGTGGATAGGCAAGGTAAAGTAAAGTAGACCTTACATCTAGAAACTGCATATTACGTCTACGTATGCAATGGTTAAATGGATGAATACATTAATGTTTGAAATGTGAATGAATACTTGATGTGTATTATTTACCCAATGATATGACATGAATCGAATGAATCGAATAAACTACACGAATTGTGTGTTTCCTTAGGTTTCGGGTTGATAACAAGGAAAAACATAGTTCATGTACCCAACAGTGGCATCAAGGTTTTCGTGCTTCTGCAAACTATACTGATATGCTAATATGTCTTTAAGACAATATTTTAGCGGATTAGCTGAAAGTGCTATATTTACTATTACAAATTACATCCATGGTATATAACTTTAAAATTACATCCATGGTATATAACTTCAAAATTACATCCATGGGATATAACTTCAAAATTACATCCATGGTATATAACTTTAAAATTACATCCATGGTATATAACTTTAAAATTACATCCATGGGATATAACTTTAAAATTACATCCATCGTATATAACTTTAAAGTTACATCCATTGTATATAACTTTAAAATTACCTCCATGGGATATAACTTCAAAATTACATCCATGGTATATAACTTTAAAATTACATCCATGGGATATAACTTTAAAATTACATCCATGGTATATAACTTTAAAATTACATCCATGGGATATAACTTTAAAATTACCTCCATGGTATATAACTTTAAAATTACATCCATGGTATATAACTTTAAAATTACATCCATTGTATATAACTATAAAATTACATCCATGGTATATAACTTTAAAATTACATCCATCGTATATAACTTTAAAATTACATCCATTGTATATAACTTTAAAATTACATCCATGAGATATAACTTTAAAATTACCTCCATGGTATATAACTTTAAAATTACATCCATGGTATATAACTTTAAAATTACATCCATGGTATATAACTTTAAAATCTTCAAAAAAATAAATAATATGGTGTCGTTGTTAGAGTGTTAGAGTGACGATGTTGCGTGATCGTGACATCTCAATAAAGCGCTACAACGAAGAACAACTTCGGGAATGCTGCCAGATTGCACACGTTGAGAGCAACAGGGTGATTGCGATATGCACACCTCTAACGGAACACACCTCTAACAGAACACACCTCTAAAGGAACACACCTCTAACGGAACACACCTCTGCAAACATCTGTGCAGTGGTGAGTCAGCATGGATCGCTCCGACTCCCACGTGTTCGTCATGACGACGCACAGTGCTGCTGGGCGACTTCCACTCGGAATTCTCATCATCACGTTCTACAGTCACTGCCGCATTGAGCCTATGCACTGAACTGCGGTCACCCGACGTATATTCTTCGGAAGAGGCGAATGTAGCCAACAAGTCTTCATGATTGATGATTACGATACCGAATGACTGTCTGGCCTCCTTGTTTCCGAAGTAGACCTTGCGTTTGTGCACCTTGTTGTTCTTGTATTGGAATTCAGAACTCTTGATCATCAATCAGTGAGCCTGTCGTTCTTCGGGTTCGTTGCCAGAGGGCGCTATGCTACCGTATCCTGCTAACTGCCACGAACAATTGCGTTGAGACGTTATTGTTAATGTCGAGAGACGAGATCTTCGAACGAGCCAGACGGTATAACGATATTCGACTGCATGACGAGTCGTATATGCTTGGAAACTAGGAGCACCGCTTGACTGATCTGGGATATGGCAGGATCAGGATATCGATAATGTTAAACGATTTGATGATGAAGCAATGTTCTGGGCGAAGATTGCAGACTGACACGACTGACATGTATGAGATGATGTGCACATGTCACATCAGTAAAAATATAACGTCATGCACCAGTGTGTTGCATGAACCACTTCGACATTCGCATTACACACTCCCTATTCAGTTGACGCTGAGACGTTGCCTACCTCGGACAGGACAGGGAGATGTACACACAGGTTGGTTCGCACTACGACTACGATCGGGTTCTGCTGTCACACTATTGTCTGCTCCTGCGACATTTGTGTAAGTTGTGTAATTATGATACACGTGTAAACTGGATCCTCATTATATACTGGATCCTCATTATATACTGGATCCTCATTATATACTGGATCCTCATTATATACTGGATCCTCATTGCACACACAACTCAGCGAAGATCCTGAAACCATTAGACCCGCTATCGATCAATTCCTTGCCAAGTTGAACAATCTGAAGACACGTCACTGCAGTCTCTGCTCTGACACCATTCGTCAAATACACCGGCGCCGGCGCAACTCTGTCAACGTGACGACAGCAGGGATGACACGGGACACATATTGGCGTACAACAAACGGCCATTGTTCTTGGCGGTAGACGATGTCTACATACTAGTGGCAAAGTGTCCGAGCCTGGAGTGGTGAGGACTCGGTCGCATCTGATGCCGAGTAGAAGGCATTCGAAGGCTCCACATTACCCGAGCCAGTGTATGGCCACCAACACCTATTTAGGAAAGAACAGTGGCAGGCTTTCGTGCGTCCAACTCGACATTACAATCACGCGAGGTGGCCTTAATTGAATCAAAGGTGTTTGGATCTATGTTAATTGTGACTTATGTGTTCGTACTGCAAGAGGAAACTCGTTCTCTCGTTCACCTGTAGCCTTGCACATAAATAATACAATATCACATCATTATCTGTGCATTATATACAGCAGTACCGATAATCCAGTATTGTAACATGTTGCACTTTATCAATGCAGTATGGTCAGTAACATCCTTCCTAACATTGGCTACTTATGTTGACATTCCTGTTAATTCTAATAAAACCGTGCTGCTTGTCCCATTAAAAACGTGACGTGTTGTTGCGGGGGCCCGTTAGCCACGCGCATGCGTCAGGACAAGTTAGCCGATGTACGACAGAAGATCAATTCACTTTACCAACGGAGGAAAGCATCAAGACATAACATCAGTCACTTACAAGCACGCTCAACTTCGCATACAGAGTAGGGATGCCAGGGATGGCCTTTTGAAGAGGCTTATGTACTTAACTCGAAGAGACCGGCATGAGAAATCCCATTTGATCCGTTTAAACCATACGGGAAACTAGCAACCATCTGGTCGCCTGGAAGTGCTTTCTCGACTATCTCAAAAGGGTATATGTTAAATTGTTTCTTGACTGCGCTTGAACATAGTCAAATTATATTCAGTTTTGTTATGTTATGTTATGTTATGATGCCTGCCACAGTTTTACGTTTGGCTGGATAATATGCAGCGAGCCAGTGGACATGTAATCGTTAGGTTCAGTGTGGATATTTATGCAATTTCCCATTTAATAACACAGAATGGAAAAAAACTAGTATTGATAAGAAAGATTTACGTGTTCGGCGAGTGCTGTCTTGCGTTACGCTTGTTCATC
Source organism: Lamellibrachia satsuma (assembly GCA_033239005.1). Taxonomy (NCBI): domain Eukaryota; kingdom Metazoa; phylum Annelida; class Polychaeta; order Sabellida; family Siboglinidae; genus Lamellibrachia; species Lamellibrachia satsuma. The sequence goes on along the minus strand of BSQZ01000030.1, from coordinate 205,133 downwards.
GAGTGTTGACTTGTGATTGGCGTGTTCGGCGAGTGCTGTCTTGCGTTACGCTTGTTCATCGAGTGTTGACTTGTGATTGGCGTGTTCGGCGAGTGCTGTCTTGCGTTACGCTTGTTCATCGAGTGTTGACTTGTGTTCGGCGTGCTCGGCGAGTGCTGTCTTGCGTTACGCTTGTTCATCGAGTGTTGACTTGTGTTCGGCGTGCTCGAAGGAATCTATACAATACACAAATTACGATGGTATACATCAAAATGCATCTGCTACCAGATTTATAAAAGAAAACCGCTTTAAACATTCCTTTAGTTTCCTATATTATTCGAATGTGTGAAAGTAAAGATGTTTACCTGGCCCTATGCTGTCACCAACACAAAACTATTAATACGTTGGAAACAAATCAATATTCGATCTCTATAGAAGAGCCATCGGTCGCTATTCGGTTCTTACTCACCAACATTTCAATCGTTAGGTGACTAAAGTTAACAAGCTAATTATACACAACCTCACAGGATCTCCGATCTGTGACAATGCCAGTGAGTCCGGGTTTGCAACATTGTTGGGTAATCGGTGGTCTGAAAGTTCCTTCCCCGGAGCTTGGAGTGAGATCAATATTGCGGTCATAGAAATGTGGCATTTTTAGCTGTTCAGTTCACGCACACTGTTTATATGCGTGAAAACTTATATATCATTAATTCGCAGGGACGTAGCTATCTTGACCCTGTCCAAAAGTAACAACATCCAATTTGCGCTTGGACTTATTATACGAGACGACGTCATCGCTGCGACGAGGGGATTTTGACGTTATTGAAAAGGTCAAGGCCGTGTGGTGACACATGCAATGTACGCATGCAATGTAGGGGGTGATGCCTCAGTTATACTTACTGGTGTGTTACGAATGTAGGACATAGTAATTTTAGGTATGTGTTATTTAAAAAAAATCATATCATCTGACATAACTGCATTTCAGCAGACACATTGGCAAGTTTGCTGGTAGAACATGTTGGCAGTGTAACTGGATTTTTAGGTGATTTCAATAGGCGGAAGGATTTTTGCCAATTTTTTCGCCACAATACACGTAGTAATTCATGCAGAAGTTGGTAAACACTGACGGGTATAGCAGGTATTTTAAAAGAGTTAGAAGTATGAGACTTTGACTAAACTCGACCAGCATGTAAATGAGATGATAGCAACGGCGGTAAGAAGTTTCAGAATTTTTTACTGTCCCATTTTTTATAATCGTGCAAAACGTTAACATGGTCGTCAATGGGAAACGTAACACGAGGCTGAACCCAAATAGGTACCCTGGCAAAGAAAATGCAGTAACCATTGAACAGTCATGGAGGAGGGTTTTTATCAAAAATATACTGATAAAATGCATGAAAATGTGTGTGTGTGTGTCTGTCACCAAACAATGAGTGTGTACTGTGGACAGGCTGCACAAGAGGAAGAATGATTAAATATGGAGTTATTAATTGCCGACACAGATGTGGCTATAGTCGTGCAGTGACAGTGACATATTATACACCGTGTAAATAACAACGTAGGTGTTCACAGCTTCATATATTAAGCTTTTCATTCTGAGTCACATTCCCTGGATTCATGCTACACACACGTACGCACTTACGTACACGCGCACGAACATCCACATTTCAATGAATCGTGCAATATTTATTAATTGCTGAAATAGGGCTGTGCCATAAAAACAACAAGATTGAACAAGTTTGTCATCCAAGGCAAACACCCAGATGACAAGTGGACAAGGAAGCCATTGGCTAATCGAGAGAATTTTCATCTATGTGTAACCTGCCCTTCTGAGATATTTGTTAATTTTTTTACGCTGCTAACATTTATAGTACTTGTTATAAACAAGTACACTAGGCTTCACAAGTGAAATAAAGTTTTCACACGTCGTGGTTAAATACATGTTGTTCTTTCAGTCATTGCCAGCACACAACTCGATGGCTGAACCATCGGTACGAGCCGTCCGAGTGTTGTAACAATTGTAACAACTTGCCCCAATACAATTGTAACAACAATTTTTGCAGTTGAAAGTACGATAACAAATTCTGAATTTCAATTTAACTTCTACTTGGTAGAACCCCTTATGCTATATAGTAGACATATTTCACGCTTCATCCGCGAAACTTAAACAGTGGCTGCCTGAGATGATATTATGTGGGCATGCCCAAAACAGTCTTAGGTGTTTAAAAAATTCTTTTTGTCCACATCTCGTTAATTTCGTCTACTTAACTCCCGATTTCTGGACAGTGTGTAAAACGCACCTGTAACAACTTATCTCCGCTATAATTTGTCATACTTACTTATTCCTCTTCTTGAGGAAGTGCACACAAGGCCGACACCAGAGCCCGCCACTAGTCTATCTCTTGATGTTTCTCGAGCTTCCCCCAGGTCAGGTTATGTTCTTTCATTTCTCACTCCACCGTTCTTCTCCAGGTTTCTTTCTGTCTTCCTCTCACCCGTTTCCCATCTGGTGTCCATCTGGGAGCAGGTCGGGCTATTGCTGTCTGCAGCATTCTCAAGACGTGGCCAATCCACTGCCATCTGCATCGTTTTATCTCCAATGTGATGGGCTGAGTTGATGTTCTTCTGTGGAGTTCTGCATTGGAGATGGTGTTAGGCCAGATTATCTTGAGTATTTTGCAAAGGCATCTGTTCTGAAAGACTTCAAGTCTGTGATTGATAGTCTTTGTCATTTTCCAGGATTCTGATCCATACTAAGAACATTGCTCTTGAAAAGGCATATTTTCGTTTTCTGATAAGTTTTCATAGATTTCCAGATTTTTCTGAGTGTAGCAAATGATTGGCCAGCTTTCAACAGTCTTACGCGTATTTCTCTTTCAGAACTTCCATCAGCAGTCATCTTGGATCACAAGTACGTGAACTCCGCCACCTCTTCAATGTTTTCTCCTTGCAGTTTTATTGGTTCGTTTGTCCTGCTATTCATCGTCATATGATTGGTCTTTGTTATGCTGGCTTTGAGTCCAATCTTGTGTGCGGTATTGGAAAGGTCTTTGACTGCATTTCCGAGAAACGATGGGATGTTAAGCATATGTCATCTGCAAAGTCCAGATCCTCTAGTTGAGTTGTCAGCGTTCATCTAATCCCTGCACGTTCTATGTTTCGCACGATCCAGTCCATGCTCAGCACAAACAGAAATGGTGAGAGGATGCAGCCTTGCTTCACACCTGTTTTTATTTCAAATGTATCTGTCAGACTGTTGCTGCATATCACTTTTGCTAAACAAAAATTCTACAGCATTTTGAAGAATGTGACAAGCTTGGCAGGAACTCCATAGTGTCTGATGATGCTCCATAAGGACTCCTGATGAAGGTTGTCAAAAGCTTTTTCAAAGTCTTTGAAATTAGTATAGAGTTGTGTATTCCACTCCTTGCTCTAGTATCTGCCTCAGAGTATATATGTGGTCACTGAAGGATTTCCATTTCCCGAAGCCTTCCTGTTCTTCCCTGGTGTGCTTTTTCAGTGCCTTTGTCAGTCTTTTTTATAATTTGTCGTAATGTGAAATATTATATGTGACAGACATTGTAGGCTATGCGATTTACACGAGCGGTTTTTGTGCGGAAGAGCACAAGTCTAGACACTAGTCACTGCGTCTGCAATCTAGTCCAACTACTTCGGGGAAATGTCACAGCGGACGCCAACCATATTAACGGTCCACGTCCAGGCAGAGGCTGCTCGTTGTGGCAATGATGGGAAGGGAACAGGGGGGTTGTGTCAGTAGTTCCGGTGAGGGAACAGTAGACGACAAAGTGGGGAAAGACACGAGAGATGCTAGGGAGAGTTCACCTCAGCCTGGGAGGAAGCTGAGAGGAGAGAAGGTGACAGGTCGTAGGGAGACAGGACGTAAGGAGACGGGAAGGAAAGGAACGGGGGGAGACAACCGGAGTGAAGGAGAGGGGAGTAGGGGGATAGGAGGGAAGGAAAAGGGAGTGGGGGAGACGGGAGGGAAAACAACCAGAGTGAAGGAGAGGGGAGTGGGGGAGACAAGAGCGAAGGCGAGGGAAGTGGGGGAGACAGGAGGGAAGGAGTCAGGACAGAATGTGATGGAAGGGATCGAACGGAAGAGCTATTCTGCAGCAGTGATAGAGGGGGTGAGGAAGAAAACGAGGGTGTTTGTGGGGGATTTGACATAATTGGTATAACTGAATCATGGGCCAACATAGACATTACAGATGCTGAATTAGGACTGACAGGATACGTAATGTTTAGGAAGATCGAATAGGAAGAAGGGGGAGTTATTTTATATGTTAAAGAATATATTCAGGCTTATGAAATAAAACTAGAAAGGGAAGCAGATTGCAATGAAGCTGTTTGGTGCAAAATTGTTTCAGGAAATTCAAAATTAACTATTCAATTAATTTACCGAAGTACAAACATAAACGAAGAGGACAACACAAAAATAAAAAATGCTATAAAGGAAGTTAGTCAAGGGGAATGTATCATAATGGGAGATTTTAACCATGGACACATACAATGGAATTATCTAGAGAGCACGGAGTGAGGACCAACAATTTCTATTTTTAATCCAGGATAGCTTTCTTACTCGGCACGTGCGAGAACCAACCAGGGGAGAAAATGTATTAGATATAGTTTTGTCATCATAAAAAGAATTAGTGGACAATGTAAAAATACTTGAACCATTGGGTAACAGTGACCATAATCAAATACATTTTGACATCAATGTACAATCAGAAAGTAAAAATAAGAAAACGTACAAGAGAAACTTCCACAAAGGTAACTACAAAGATATGAGAAAATACTTAGAAAAGCTAGATTGGAATAACATGCTGATGAATAAAACCGTAATTGAATGTTGGAATATTCTAAAATATGAAATTGAGAGTATCATCGATAAATTTGTTCCCTTCCAAAAACAATGAAAACGGTGTAGAAAGAAACACTTGTCAAAAGAGGCTATTAGTAAAATAGTGTTAAAACAAACTATGTGGAGGGTTTATAGGCGTACCAGAAAGGAAGAAGACTATGCAAAATACAAAGAGGCACTTAATGCAGCTACAACTGAAATCAGACAATCTAAAAGAAGCTATGAGCAAAAACTGGCATGTAACATAAAAACTGACAGCAAGAGTTTTTATGCATATGTCAGGAGTAAACAAAACGTACAAGACAAGGTTGGACCTCTAGAAGACAGTGCTAGAAATATAATATCACAGGGGTTTTTAAATGCGGAAGACCTATGGGATTCCTCCAAAATTACTAATGGAAACAGTAGAACAAATCAGCATACCACTTGCAAGAGTATTCAACTTGTCATTAAAAGAGGGAGTTGTTCCGTTTGAATGGAAAGAAACAAACATCATACCATTATTTAAAAAAAGGTTCGAGAAATAAGTCAGAGAATTACAGACTAGTGAGTTTAATGTCAGTGATTGGTAAAATATTAGAATAGTTAATTAAATACCATATGGTCGACTTCCTCGTTAAGCATAAATTATTAAATTCATCTCAACATGGATTCCTTAAAGCGAGGTCATGCTTAACAAATATGTTGTTTTTTTGGAAGAAATCACTAAGTGGATAGACGTGGGATCGCCAGTAGATATTATCTACTTAGATTTTCAGAAATCTTTTGACAAAGTGTCACATCAAAGATTTCTACTTAAATTAAAAGCCCATGGTATCGGGGATAGCATAACTGACTGGATAGAACAATGGCTGACTGACAGAAGACAACGAGTTGTAGTAGATGGAAAAGTTTCAAATTGGAAATCGGTTTTGAGTGGGTTACCTCAAGGATCAGTATTAGGACCTATATTATTCTTAACATATATCAATGACTTGGACGACAGTATAACAAGTAACGTACTGAAATTGCGGATGACACAAAACTGTTTAGAAAGGTTAATACTGATGGTGATAAACAACATTTACAAAACGATCTAGACAGATTAGTGAAATGGTCTGATAAATGGCAGATGTTGTTCAATTTTGGGAAATGTAAATGCCTACATACAGGACATGGGAACTTGGATGTAAACTATAAAATGGAAGATTCTGTTTTGGGTACTACTGCAAAAGAAAAGGACTTAGGAGTTACAATAAGCGCTAATATGAAAGTTACAGAGCAGTGTGGTATTGCAGCTTCAAAGGGTAATAAAATTCTTGGATTCATTAGAAGAAACATATCATACAAGAGAAAAAAGTTAATTATACCTCTTTATAAAGCAATAGAGTTATAATAAGCACTGATATGAAAGTTTCAGAGCAGTGTGGTATTGCAGCTTCAAAGGGTAATCAAATTCTTGGATTGATGAAGAAACATATAAGGGCAAAAAGTTAATTATACCTCTTTGTAAAGCAATAGTTAGACCTCATTTAGAATACTGTATACAAGCGTGGAGACCATATCGTAAGAAGGATATAGATACGCTTGAACGCATACAAAGGAGAGCGTGTTATAAGTAAATGAACATTGTTGGACTCTCGATAAGCCAATGGCTTCCTTGTCCACTTGCCATCTGGGCCTTTGGCTTGGATGGCAAATCTTGTTAAAACGCGTAGAACAAATAAACGCAGCCTTAACTGCTGCATTGCTTCGTCTAGTAACGCGTGCATTGCAATATTACAGGATTATTATTTGAGGAAATTCAAATCAGACAAATACAGACGGAGTTCGTCCGCGATTGCGCACGTGACGATTAGCGCTAAACTAATGTTAAACATCATGCCTTCTTTTAATAAATGGCCCAGCAGCACAGGCGTAACCAGGTTGTTTCATCGGGGGTGGTGGCAAAACCTCTCAGCCCAATTTGCATTAAAAACATGCCGCTCAAATTAACATAGTTTTGCACCACATTATATACTGGTGTTGCATGAATTGTTTATAGTTAACGGAATAAGCCATTTTGCAAAGATACTGGATCAAATCTTTATGAAAAATATCAATATTCTATATCACTAGCCGTTATTTAATCAATACATACAGTGAAATACCAGGAACAGTTGGACACGACACAATCCGCGAACCACCGGCTTGCCTGTCTATTTGTCGTCCGACTAATGCAACATCATAACCACAACATGGCAGCACTTCCAAGTCAGCAGGAACAACTGAAGATAGCACAACTGAAAACCACATACACCAGATGTTGGAAAGATACCCTTCCAACCAAAAAAAGTCATATTCCCTAAACGGTCGTTTGGAAAAACAAAGGGTTCATACAGACACTTTCAAGTTGCCTGGTTTGATCGCTGGTCATGGCTTCACTATGACGCATCTTATGACAAAACATTCTGTCACGTTTGTGTTACAGCCTACAAACAGAATCTAATCGCATCGTCACTACTAGAGCCTGCGTTTATATCGCATGGTTTTACCAATTGGAAGAATGCAAGTAAAAAGTAAAATGGGGTTTCCATAGCAAGACTGATTGCCAAAGGGAAGCAGATGAACGCCTGCTGATTTTACGTCCGAACACACGTGATGTCGGCGAACACTTGTCAGCAGAGCACGAAGAAGAAAAAGCTATTAACAGAAAGAATGTGCTAAAGGTTCTGTCAAACCTACGATTGTTGTCAAGGCAAGGCCTCTCCACGCGAGGACACAAGGATGAGAATGGCTCTAATTTAATCCAGTTGTGTAGGCTACGTAGATGACCCCCGTTTGATGGCATGGCTTAAGAAAAAACAGACAAATACACAAGTGCGGAGGTGCAAAATAACACGTTGCAGATCATGGGCTTGACAATATTGCGAGAAATAGCTACCTCCTTGCAGAACTCGGATTTTGTCAGCATCATGGCTGACGAAACGAGTGATTTATCGAACCACGAACAGCTTGTGATTTGCATAAGATGGGTAGACGATAAACTGGAGGCCCGCGAAGATTTCATTGGTCTTAAAAAAATAGAACGCGCTGATGCATCTTCCATAACTGCCTTGATCAAAGATTGCTTAATACGAATGAATCTGTCCATACATAAAGCTAGAGGTCAATGGTAGGATGGCTGCAGTACAATGTCAGGAGCGAAAACTCTGTGTTTATACTGTCAGTGCTACGGACAGTCTTTGAATATGGCTTGCGCCGATTGTATCAGACGAGTAAAAATAATGAAAGAGTTATTAGATATCACACATGAAATAACAAAACTAGTAAAACAATCCCCAAAACATTATGCAAAATTGCAACAAATTAAAGAACGGTTACAACATGAAACATCTGAATCATCCCCAGGCATTCGTTTATTGTGTCCTACGTGATGAACTGTTCGGGCATCAACCATGCATAACATCGTAGAAAATTACCCCACTCTGAAAGAACTGTGGACATGGTCTCTGGACAACTGCTTAGACACAGAAATGAAAGCACGGATTCGAGGTGTTGATTACCATATGATGAAATTTTATTTCTTTTATGGACTTGCTTTGGGCGAATGTAGATTTCGTCATTCTGACAGCCTAGCAGCACAACTCTCCAAAGGCAAAACTTGTCAGCGGCAGAGGGACAGTTAATTGCATCCATAACTGTGAACACCATAAGCAATTTATGCCCAGAAAAAAACTTGTTTTGGGCTTATGTCATGAGCAAAGCCGGAGAGAGAGAGAGAGAGAGAGAGAGAGAGAGAGAGAGAGAGAGAGAGAGAGAGAGAGAGAGAGAGAGAGAGAGAGAGAGAGAGAGAGAGAGAGAGAGAGAGAGACATTGAAGAACCTGCACTGCCAAGACGTAGAGCAGTCCCAGCTTAACTTGACTGTGGCACAACAGCGCTAGAATACTTCCAAACACCAAAACAGCTATACAGAGCCATATACTATGAGGCTCTGGACGTCATCGTGTCGCTTATCAAAGATAGGTTCTATCAACGCTACTACAATGTATACATGAAATGTGAGCAGCTCCTCTTAAAAGCAGCAGCTGGTTAAGACGCATACATAGATTAACTTCAAACTGTTCCTAGTTTCTATGGCTCCGATTTTGATCCACGAGAGCAGGAGGGAAATGTAACACTTTCTATGAGCTAGCGTATTTGCGATCGTTGTCTTCACACCAGCAACAGGTATTGTCACAGGTCATCAAATTAGCCAAATTAATTCTAGTCATGCCAGCAACAAACGCTACCAGTGAGCGGTCGTTTAGTGCCCTACGTCGCGTCAAAACATGACAACCATGACAGAGGTACGATTGAACCACTTGATGTTGTTGTATGTTCATAAGGACAGAACCAGCGCACTGTGTATGATAGAAATTGCCAATGATTTTGTTCGTGAATTCAAATATCGTTTGGGTATATTTGGAATATTTGTCTCTTCCGATCTTGCAAATGTCGAAGCCACGGTGAGGGGGAAATCAACCCAAACGACGGTTTAATTTCTTGAATACTGATGCAGTGGAATCTTACTATTAAGGTCGCCCTCGGGACAGCGCCAAAGCGACGTAAATGGCGATGTGACCACATTAGCGAAACTAATTTCATAATCTTTAATGCAACATAAATAATGTTGGACTATCTTAGGGATCTTAATTGCGAATTGACTGTATTACCGAGCCCCGAGGTGACCGTAAAGTGAGGTTAAGCTGTATTTGCAAGCAGGAGCGCCTCGGTGCGCGTGTTCACGTAGATATAGGCCCTATTGATGGGAGCAGTATATCAGAAAAGTTTAAATAAATGAATTGGAACAGTATTTGTTATGCTAAGCATTGTATCAAGTTCACCAAATTAGTACTTTCTCAAATTATCTGACGATTACCCGCTACCCCACCCCCGCTACACCAACCCCGCTACACCACCCCCGCTCGACGCTACGTGCCTCGTTCGTTGCATCACAGTTTGTTGGGCCTGGCGCTGACCGGACCACTTTCGATAGCACTGCTATGAGGCGCCGTAACGGCGGACAAAAGTGTGATGAAACGGCAAAACCTGTCGAGTCCTGTAAGAACCGTCGAGTTCTGCGAGAACCGTCGAGTTCTGCAAGAAACGTCGAGTTCTGCAAAAAAACCGTCGAGTTCTGCAAAAACCGTCGAGTTCTGCAAGAACCGTCGAGTCCTATTTGGGGTATGTTTTATGTGTGAAACGTACGTAGGGCACGCAACATATTTGGGGTATGTTTTGTGTGTCAATCGCACGTAGGGCATACAACGTATTTGGGGTATGTTTTGTGTGTACAACGCACGTAGGGCACGCAACGTATTTGGGGTATCAAAGTATTTGGGTAATTGAGGGTATAATATATATTTTTACATTTCTCATTTCAGAGGAACTTTACGAAACGTTAGTTAATATTAATCTATGTTAACGAAATATACTATATTACATACAACACCTGTGTCATGAAACAATGTGTATTTTACAATTTAAATTGTATATATTTGGTTTTACTCCAGCAACTTGAAAAGCGAATACTTTTGCATAACTTGTGGAATGTGACTCGTATCCACGAGAAAGGGTGAACATTTCAATCCGCTCTACTTGAAAAGGGTACATTTGTGACAGAAATCTAAAACATATAAACTTAGAGGGGAGTCAGTTAGATAAATAATTATCTAGGATGGTATTGGCTATGTATTTGGTGTCCCCGGGCCTTATTATTAATGACAATCTGTGTTACTTTTGTGTTTTCAAACTAAATATGATTAGAGAAAAGTAGATTGTTGTAGTAACTCTAGACTGTGGTCATATTCCCAGATCAAACTCTAGACTGTGGTCATATTCCCAGATCAAACTCTAGACTGTGGTCATATTCACAGGTCATACAGGCGAGAGGGGGCATCATTTTGAAGCAACACTCGTTCAAATGAAAAGTCTCATGAGCGTATGGCACCAATGGTCTTATTCACCATCCTAACCTACACCCCTCTCGATATTTGTTTTGACATGGAAAGAATACATTGACAATAATTAAAACTGCATCCTCAACTGATTTAGCCTATCGTGAATCCGGTTCGCTGATGCCCTAATATGTGGTATGTGAATAGTTTAAGTAATATCCGGTGTCGGTTTAATTAAAAAGTGCGTATTTTTTCAAATAATCGAAAGAATTAACTTTAGTCATCATTAGATCTAGTAAGGCTGAAAATATTGGATATCCCAAAGGTGAGTGAAGTGTGTTTTCAGGCATTAAATAATTCAATAGTTTGTCAGATTATTTCACGAAAATTGCATACGAAAGTTGCACAAACGAGCTACCATATCGTAGTGGATACTAGGTAGGTTTGAATTTTCACAAAATTAATTTGGAATGAGACGAGCAAAAAAATCGAATTGATGATGCACCTTTAATTATACGATGGGAAATGTTAGGTTTGTTGCTGCGCCATGTTATCCTAAAATACGCGACATGCTTCTAAGATCATTCGTTGCGTTATTTCCGTTATAGAATTATAAAGAATGATTGTAACCAAATCGTCTAAACCATAGGTGGTTCATGCGTGAAGAGGACGCGTGTTGCATACGCATCTAAGGTCAAGAAGCCATGGCTCGTGCTGGTAGATTCGAATGCACAAGGCAGCTGTTTCTGACGCACTTCACCAAATCAAGTTAATGATAATTTGATTTAGGAAGTGCATTACGAGACCAGTATTCGATTATTGCACCACTTTAATCGGCATATATATATATATATATATATATATATATATATATATATATATATATATATATATATATATATATATATATATATATATATATATATATATATATATATATATATATATATATATCTTCAAATGACAACATTAAGTAATCCTAACACAATACGTATTTCGATTTTCTCCGCAGCTGGGTCTCCTTACATTCTTTAATGCCTTAGCTAGATGAATATGCCAGTAGTCCAGTCGTAGCTGTTGGAACCTGTTTGAACTTCTACTGAATTTGTAGGAACATGTTTCTTCAACTGGAGTTGATGGAATTTGTTTGCTCTTTTACCGAAGTTGTTGGAACCCGCTTTGTAGTCCAGTCAAAGCTGTTGGAACCTACTTGTACTTCTACAGCAGCTGTTAGAACCTTCTTGTACTTCTACAGAAGCTGTTAGAACCTTCTTGTACTTCTACAGAAGCTGTTATAACCTTCTTGTACTTCTACCGAAACCGTTGGAACCTGCTTGTACTTCTACCGAGGCTGTTGGAACCTACTTGTACTTCTACCGAGGTTGTTGGAACCTACTTGTACTTCTACAGCAGCTGTTAGAACCTTCTTGTACTTCTACAGAAGCTGTTGGAACCTTCTTGTACTTCTACAGAAGCTGTTAGAACCTTCTTGTACTTCTACATAAGCTGTTGTAACCTACTTGTACTTCTACAGAAGCTGTTGGAACCTTCTTGTACTTCTATATAAGCTGTTGGAACCTTCTTGTACTTCTACAGAAGCTGTTGGAACCTTCTTGTACTCCTACAGAAGCTGTTGGAACTTTCTTGTACTTCTACCGAAGCCGGTGGAACCTGCTTGTACTTCTACCGAGGCTGTTGGAACCTACTTGTACTTCTACCGAGGCTGTTGGAACCTACTTGTACTTCTACAGCAGCTGTTAGAACCTTCTTGTACTTCTACAGAAGCTGTTGGAACCTTCTTGTACTTCTACAGAAGCTGTTGGAACCTTCTTGTACTTCTACAGAAGCTGTTGGAACCTTCTTGTACTTCTACCGAAGCCGTTGGAACCTGCTTGTACTTCTACCGAGGCTGTTGGAACCTGCTTATACTTCTACCGAGGCTGTTGGAACATGCTTATACTTCTACCGAAGCTGATGAAACCTACCTTTACTTCTACTGAAGCTGTTTGAACTTACTCGTACTTCTACTGAAGCTGTTGGAACCTGCTTGTACTTCTACCGAAGCTGTTGGAACCTGCTTATACTTCTACCGAAGCTGTTGGAACATGCTTATACTTCTACCGAAGCTGATGAAACCTACCTTTACTTCTACTGAAGCTGTTGGAACCTACTCGTACTTCTACCGAGGCTGTTGGAACCTGCTTGTGCTTCTACCGATACTGTGAGAACCTGCTTGTTCTTATGCCGAAGCTATTGGAACCTACTTTTATTTCTACCTACTGAAGCTGTTGGAATATGCTTGTACTTCTACCGAAGCTGTTGGAACCTGGTAGTATTCCAATCGAACTTATTGGAAATTACTTGTACATCTAAAGAAGCTTGTATTCCTGCCGAACCAGTGGGAACCTGCTTGCAGTCTTGTTTTAGTTTATCGGTGTGGACAAATACAGGTGATTTAATGATTTCTAGGACGTCTTCATTGAAGAAATTCCTTAACCCACTGAATCAGCCAAATCTAGGTTGTTACACACACGAAAACATTCCATACGTGAAAACTGGAATATGCATTCGATGACAATGATTCGTCTGGTTATGAAAGTCGCTAATATAGGGCAAGAAAGGACATAGATGTTTACAGCAGCCGTAAAATATGCCTTTCTTGCAACGTCGACCTTCAGCTTAAATTAGCAATCGCTCGATGCTTGCCTCTGGGATTCGCACGTAAAAACGATTCCGTAATCCGAGTTGATGACGAACCACCTGATACACGATATCACGCATTACTTCTTACATGACACATCAAATGCAATCTGTCTAACACTCTGGTTATTCGTTTGTTTGATGTCGTGCTGAAGTCTACCATCCTCGTGGGTGAGGCGTGATTACTGGTTCAGCCGCAAGCAACATTCACTTTAATGATTACATTGGAATTAAATGTCTGCCTTGAACTACAAGCAGTTTCCATTATATCGGGGTTATTTGGGTTAATTTTACCGCTGAAACATTTATGTGAGAATATGGTGTCTGCCGTACGTATTATATCAGGAATAAACCACGGGCAAGTGTTTGTACACATCGTTTAACTTTAGTTGGCCTTCATTAGATAAATACAATATTGAAAGCATATAGACACAATTCTATTTTGATGCTACGACGTTCTGTAATATGAAGCAAAGTTATTTTCACGATTTCCCTCAACCCCACTACCAAGGAGGGCTGGATGAAAAAAAAGTACAATTTATAAAAGATGAGCTGTGTGATATAGAGAATGTATGTGACTTTTCTTTTGTTGTCAGTGACGAGCTGATTGTTCTCTATTATATGTACTAAGTACGTATTAATCTAATGTGATTGCTCTCTATTATATGTACTAAGTAATAGCACGTATTAATCTAATGTGATTGTACACCATGCAGTACGAATAAATATATTATCATTGGAAAAAACAGCGCTTTCAATGACATAATCTGGACCGAAAAACACTCTAAGAACAATATACGAATATACGAATCTTTATTTTCAACAACAATAACAGACAAACATCATAGAACAACATTTCTTTACTATAAAATTGTCGAAAAAGGGGCAAGAAGAAGTGTAATACTTATGTTTCTTGCCTTATTACAAAAAATACATGGCACTGAATAAAATACGGTATACAATTGTACGCATGTGACATATTGTTTTGTTTTCAAAACATGGTACATCACACTTAGTGTTCATATCCATTCGTGGTAGGCCAAATGTGAAGTAGTAACTTTAATTATGTCCCAAACTAATTTGAATTTGCAGTCAATTTAACGAAAACAACCTCAATAAACTTACATTAAAAGAAATATTTTATAATCCTAATCCCATTTCACCGTAAATAGTTAAATATCAGATACATATCTCTTCAAAATTGAAGCTTTATAATTGTTTTGAAAAGACGAACATTCCGACAAAAAATTAGCGAACTATCAAGAGAATTCCAGAGTTGTACTCCTTTAATTAATAGTCATACTTTTCATATTAATACGTGCAAACATTTGAGTAAATGTGTAATTTTGTCGGGTTGCATAAACACATTCATGCTGACTGAAAAACTGTTGTACATACCATGATATCCATTAAACATAACAATACCAATTCTTAACTCAAAAATATCTAGTACTTTAAGAATGTGAAGATTATAAAATATCCTTGATATATGATCCAACCTCTTAACCTTATTACTTTTTTTTTGTAACAAGACTAAACACTCAATATGTGTAGCATCAGTGTTGCCTCATACTTCAGCACAGTACGTAATATAAGACAAATAGGGTGAGTGGTATAATACACTCAAGCTACACGTGTCAATCATACATGATTGCACAACACTTTAAAAGTTTACATTTCACTAAGGAAATGTGATTTTTCCACGTTAACTTGTCATCAATCAGAATACCTAAAACTTTAGTGACTTCATCTCTATCAAGTGCTTCTTTGTTGATCTTTATGGAGATGTTTGTGTTCAGTTTTGTTACATTTATTGATAACCTATTTACAACAGACGTGTGGAGAGAACGGTATAACAGACGTGTGGAGAGAACGATATAACACACGAGTGGAGAGAACGGTATAACAGACGTGTGGAGAGAACGGTATAACACACGTGTGGAGAGAACGATATAACATACGTGTGGAGAGAACGGTATAACACACGTGTGGAGAGAACGGTATAACACACGTGTCGAGAGAACGGTATAACACACGTGTGGAGAGAACGGTATAACAGACGTGTAGAGAGAACGGAATAATACACGTGTGGAGAGAACGGTATAACACACGTGTGGAGAGAACGGTATAACACACGTGTGGAGAGAACGGTATAACATACGTGTGGAGAGAACGGTATAACAGACGTGTGGAGAGAACGGTATAACACACGTGTGGAGAGAACGGTATAACACACGTGTCGAGAGAACGGTATAACACACGTGTGGAGAGAACGGTACAATAGAGGTGTGGGGAGAACGGTACAATATAGGTGTGGGGACAACGGTAAAACATACGCGTGGAGAGAACGGTATAACAGACGTGTGGAGAGAACGGTATAACAGACGTGTGGAGAGAACGGTATAACACACGTGTGGAGAGAACGGTACAATAGAGGTGTGGAGAGAACGGTAAAACATACGTGTGGAGAGAATGGTATAACAGACGTGTGGAGAGAACGGTATAACACACGTGTGGAGAATACGGTATAACAGATGTGTGGAGAGAATGGTACAATAGAGATATGGAGAGAACGGTATAACAGACGTGTGGAGAGAACGGTATAACAGACGTGTGGAGAGAACGGTATAACAGACGTGTGGAGAGAACGGTATAACACACGTGTGGAGAGAACGGTATAACATACGTGTGGAGAGAACGGTATAACAGCCGTGTGGAGAGAACGGTATAACACACGTGTGTAGAGAACGGTACAATAGAAGTGTGGGGAGAATGGTACAATAGAGGTGTGGAGAGAACGGCATAACAGACGTGTGGAGAGAACGGTACAATAGAGGTGTGGAGAGAACGGTATAACACACGTGTGGAGAGAACGGTATAACAGATGTGTGGAGAGAACGGTATAACACACGTGTGGAGAGAACGGTATAACAGACGTGTGGAGAGAACGGTATAACACACGTGTGGAGAGAACGGTATAGCAGACGTGTGGAGAGAACGGTATAACAGACGTGTGGAGAGAACGGTATAACACACGTGTGGAGAGAACGGTATAATAGACGTGTGGAGAGAGCGGTATAACACACATGTGGAAAGAACGGTATAACACACGTGTGGAGAGAACTGTATAACAGACGTGTGGAGAGAACGGCATAACACACGTGTGGAGAGAACGGTATAACATACGTGTGGAGAGAACGGTATAACACACGTGTGAAGAGAACGGTATAACAGACGTGTGGAGAGAACGGTATAACAGACGTGTGGAGAGAACGGTACAACAGACGTGTGGAGAGAACGTTATAACAGCAAAGCGTCCAAGTGGTAGCTTAGCGAATCATTCGAGTTTGTATGCATATGTTCCATTTTGTATTGCAATTTGGAATATGCCGCATGTAACATATAGAGAGCTGGATTCCTCCGCATTTCTTACATCGAACACAAAACGAGCGAATACGCGAGACAGCCAGCGGACTCCATGCTGGAGAGCAAGAGCCATTGTTGTCGACGGTGAAACAACGAAATCTCTCCTGGTTCCGCCACATCACCAGACACAACACACATGGGCGTCTGCAGGAATTTTACATGGAGGGGAAAGAAGAAATATATATATAATTATATATATATATATATATATATATATATATATATATATATATATATATATATATATATATATATATATATATATATATATATATATATATATATATATATATATATATATATATATAATATATATATATTTCTTATATATATTTCTGATTCCCGAAATACCGGCAGGCGTATTAATATTTGGCAAAAACTGCCAATTTTGAGGCTAGGCGCCTTTGCGACATGATTAAAAGATATATATATATATATATATATATATATATATATATATATATATATATATATCTTTTAATCATGTCGCAAAGGCGCTCTTAGCCTCAAAATTGGCAGTTTTTGCCAAATATTAATACGCCTGCCGGTATTTCGGGAATACCACCACCAAAATACCTACGCAACTTCGAATCCGCTTCATACTGCAACATATCACTGCCAAAGGTGTAACATATCACTGCCAAAGGTATAACATATCACTGCCAAAGGTGTAACATATCACTGCCAAGGGTGCGACATATCACTGCCAAAGGTGCGACATTTCGAACGTTCCAACTTTGTTGGCTGAATACGGTTACGGCTAAACGTCGTATCTGTAGGCACTAAATACTTCCAGAAACCTAATTGTGGTCTGAACTCTTCTGTTGTGCAAAGGATCCGACAAGTAGGTCAAAGCCAAGTAATTACACCGTTACTAACATCACATGTGAATAACAACCAGGAAATGAAGCCTTTCATGAGCCGTCATTGTCTTGGTAGCTAAGTCTGCTTACCGATTATGAATGTATAGATGAGGAGATGCCATATATTTGGTAGCGATAAAATACCAAGCTACTGGCCTAAGGCAAAAACTACTGCGTTTGTATTTTACATCCGAAATAAATCAATCATACGAATGTGTAATCCAATTACAGTTGTGTGTTCAACAAAAGCCTATATCTCCGTTTGTCACGAACTAGGTAAAAAAAGGTAAAGTCATCCCCCAGGCATTACGCCTTAGGAAGCCATGAAGGCTTATATGGCCAGCGCTTAAACCTGGTTTCTGTAGTGCGAAGCAACTTAGAGTGCAGTTATACTGACTCTCCTGGACGCGACACTAGTCCATCGCAGGTACCTTCCAAACAGTGTTTGTACTCATTTGCAGCTGAGTAGACTGAGGCAACGTAGGGTAAACGAAATTGCCTAAGCTTCGAAAATGTGTGGGTCTTGAACTCACAACCCTCGAATTTAGAGTCCAACACCTTAACCATTAGGCCACGGCTAGCATTTGGACAAATCACGAAACACCGACAATTATAACCCTGGATTATGAAATCGAAAAGCAAACTTCCGCCAAGATGAACGTTGTTCAGTATTCTTGGCAATGTTCTATTTCGCAAAACTGATATTTAGCCAACTTGGGAAGGTAGTGAAGACAAGACCAAGAAGCAAAGCAGCCGGTGTGGATGAAAAACAAATACAGAGGAATACCGATTATCAGCCACACAGGCAAAATATACGCAAAAATCCTCGAGCAGCGAACTAGGTACAAGGTGGAGCCACTGCTGACAGACGTACATATGGGTTTCAGAAAAGGAAGAGGGTGCACAGATGCCATATTTGCTCTACGACAACTAAGCAAGAAGGCAATCGAATACAACCAAGAACTGAACCTTGTCGTCGTAGACCAAGAGAAGGCCGTCGACAGGGTTAACAGAGACACACTTTGGAGAGTACTGGAAACGTACAACGTGAAAGGACACATATTGGACAATATCAGTGCCATCTACGCCAACAACAACCAAATTACATCTGGGGTGAAACAAGGGTGTGTCCTATAGCCACTGCTGGTCATGATATACATGGACAAGATAACAAACCCTGAACCAGAAGCCTTAAATGAAATTATGTTTGTCGATGACCAAAGCCTTGCAAATGAACATGAAAAGAAGTTGCAAAAGCATCCCAATAGCCTGAACACTACCTGTGAAGAATACGACAGAAGATCAGCATCAGCCAGACCGAGACAATGAAGGTGAACAGAACACACAGCAAACTCAACATCAACATCAGCCAGACCGAGACAATGAAGGTGAACAGAACACTCAGCAAACTCAACCTCAACGACACTCAACTCCAGCAAGTGACCGAGTTCAAGTACCTCGGTTATATATTTACAGAAGAAGGACGATTTAACAGAGAAGTCGAAACAAGAGTCCAGACAGCAAACAACGTCAGCTACCAGCTCGCACCGCTCCTGAAACACCCCAACATCCCCATCGAAACCAAAGCTAAGCTCATCAACTCCATCTTCATCCCCACCCTGACATACCAGTGCCAGACATCGACCTTGACCAAAAGCCTTGAAAGAAAGATCACCACCTGCGAGATGAGATGTCTAAGAAGAGCCGTCAACAAGACCAAACGAGAGATAATAAGAAACGAGCACATCAGGGAAATGATCAGAACAACACCAGCCCATCACTACATACAACACCAGCCCACCACTACATACAACAACACCAGCCCACCATTATATACAACAACACCAGCCCACCATTATATACAACAACACCAGCCCACCATTATATACAACAACACCAGCCCACCACTACATACAACAACACCAGCCCACCACTACATGCAACAACACCAGCCCACCACTACATGCAACAACACCAGCCCACCACTACATACAACAACACCAGCCCACCATTATATACAACAACACCAGCACACCACTATATACAACAACACCAGCCCACCACTACATACAACAACACCAGCCCACCATTATATACAACAACACCAGCCCACCACTATATACAACAACACCAGCCCACCACTACATACAACAACAGAGAATCAAGTGGTTTGGACATGCTGCTGATCGTCAGCTTCATCTCCCCGCGACCCCCCCCCCTACAAGCGGACGGATAAGGAAAAAAAATATAAGATACTTAGCCAAACCAAATATTCTAACTTGCTTACAACTACACTTTTTTGTTTCACACTAATTAGAGTGGCGCAATTTATATATTGCATTTGGAGATAATGACTTGGACAGTTCAAGTTAACTCTGTTACAAGTATAGACTTAAAATGGTAAATTAGAAATATGCAAGAAACTTGCATTAGGCCTAGTAAAAAAGAAATTAGTTTATCGCCCGGATTTTTTTTCAAAAAGGAAGAGGGAGGCCCTTATTATTTACTATTTATGGATTTTATTTTATTACTTTCAAAGATGGCCGCCATGTCTTAGATGCTCACCGTCTTTGATTACAAGATATGTTGTAGTTTTGTCGATACGGTATGGAACATGCCAGAGAGGTATATTACTATAAAGCCTGCCATTACATTAGCAATTTAGCAAATACAATATTTTTGAGCGGAATGGCAGAGAAGTAGAAACATATACGTCTATGGAATATGGACACAGTACACCAGAAAACTACTTTAATTGACAAGAAACAAACAAGAAGCAAACACAATGTTTAATGCATTTATGAAAGTCGTGTGTAAGTTTGGCCAATGTTTCATCAGTTTGTATCACACGCATAAAACGGAATGGCATTTATACAGATTGAAACTGGTATTACGTAAATGAGCCTGCGTAAAGACTACCTAAAGTACGGGGGTTATCGTTCTTATTTTAAGTCAAGTCACACACCCCTGCACCTTATATGATGCATAAAGAGTGAACTGATTATAACAGTACTTTGGATGGCAAGTTTTTGAGATTTTTTCACAGAACCGACAAAAACGTTTTTAATAAAAAAAAGTAAATAATAAATAATAAAAAAGAAGGCGGCGGTCAAAAGGAATTTGGCGGAGGGGACGAGAAACTAGTTTAATGTTTTACTTGGCCTTACATATGTTTATAAAGTAGGTCCCTGTGTCCATGGTTCGTACATGAACAATCCATTTTGATGTCGGAAGCACGGAACGGAAACAACATGCTATTTATGCACTGTTTCAACAAAGTTTTATTTGTCAAACTCGGTTGACAGATTCAGATATCGGACTCATGGATACGCTGTTAGAGTTGGCGTGTCTATCAGTTGTCGAACAGCATCACACAGCTACATGATAACCTCCGACGAAGGTGACTAGACAGTTGCGTGTGTAGACGCGATGTCAGGTGCACGTGCTGACTATCAACGCAAACTGGCCACTAATCAAAGACGTGGCGTGACTGGAATAATGGTGACAGAAGTTGTAATTCAATGATCGATTTCACCAATCCTCTCAAAATTAATAACTCTAACCATTGGCTTGCAGATTCGTGGTATTCATCATTGTGGGTGTTCACGTTAGAAATAGCTGAGCCGTACTCGTTGATTAATTTACACAGTCGTTGATTAGGTATTCTTGCTTGCTGTAGTCCAGCTGACGTACAGCTTACAGCTAGTACAATGAATGTATGGCTATAATTCACCGACAGCAATTAAGCGCATCCCTCACTCATACTGTTGATTTTATCATTTAGTGAAATCATACGGTCATTAGTTACACTTGTAGTGAAGTCAATCCCCTGGTAGGGAACTATCTTGTTCTCGCTATGACGTTCCAACGCATCTATCACCATTTGTGTCCACCAGATGCGAATTCTAATTATCTACAGCTGCCACGTTACACACATGTTTGCACCGTCTCATTCGATATAGTGTGTGCATCATTAACTATCCAAAGTGGTAGATATAACTGAGGAAGTGCAGCGGTCAGAATATGTGTTGAGAATATTTATTTAATAACTGAATTGCAGCGTCACGTTAATCACATGCCTGTTGTCTAATAGGTTTTGTTCATTAATGCAAGGTTTGCAACTGCGAGTCGACATGTGCATTAATGTAGGCTGTGTGTGAAACGATTAGGCACTCTTATCTATATTTTGTTTGGCATAGACACAAAACAGAAGGACCAATGGATTTTTCAGTGTATCTTCCGAAAGAGACAGGCAAAATAGGGTGTACGAAATTGCCCAAGTTTCGAAAGGGCAGCAGGTGGTTTCGAGCCCCGGTCCCCTCGACCGACAATCCGACGCTCTCCACACAGAAGTCATTGGTTGTGAATATCTGTGCCTCGCATTCGCCTTCAATGAATCAGTGACGAACCTGTCAAATATCATTATTTCTTCTAAATATAATTTCATGGTTCTGAAAATGCGTTATCGGATTGCGACACCAAGGTAATTTATTTTGTCCATACCCGGTTATGCATTGGGACATGTGGCGTAATGGTCACGGTCAGCCATCATTTGCATGATTGGACTATTGGAGCAATCACGAAAGTTGTAATCAGACGGGATGTCATATTCACAAACTGCTTATGTCACCGGAATATCGTCGAATGGCAGTGGTAAACACTGTTTCATTTCCGTTGTGAAACAGGTATTGTTATTTCTGGCAAACAGCGAACTTGTTGAGTTCATGACTTCTCCTAACATCGCCATGTGTTCTAGGAACAACACCTGTGGACTACTGAAAACATTGATGGCTCCCACAAAACCTTTACTAAGCCATTTGTGGACTTAGTAAAAACACTTGGGGATCATCTAGACCCCCAAACCATGAAATGGGGGAGCGTTTCCGTTTTGGCCGCTGACATCAACACGAGGGTGAACGTGTCGCCTCGTTCGTGGCAGAGCTGCGGCAACTGTCGCTGCATTGTGGTTATGCAGAAAACCTAACTACGGCCCTGAGAGACCAGTTTGTGTTGGGTTTACGATCGGTGTCAACACAGAAGAAGCTGGTAAAAGTCAAAGACCTAAGTCTGGAACCTGCCATCGAAACAGCGAAGATAGACGAAACAGCTAGTGGTGACACCGAAGAACTACAAAATAGCAACGGAGAGGCTACTGCATCTGTCCACAAGCTGTATTCCCAACAGCAGCCACATCAGAACAGAGAGATAGAACCGAGAAGAAATTACATATGCTACAGATGTAATGGCCGCGGGCACAGGTCGGACGATTATCGCTTCAGAGATGAAATCTGCCACGGATGTGGGAAGCCGGGCCACGTCAAGGCCGTGTGTCGGTTTAGTTACAAAAATAAACACTACGATAAAACAAAAAGGTGAACCAAATGTCAGCTGCCAAAGGTGACAGTAGCAATGGTAGTGATGACAATGAGTGGAGCGATGTGTTACACAACCGAGATGCGGTTCACCAGTAAACAAAACCAAAGAACAGAACTGACATGATTTGGACGACACTGCGGGTAGCCAGGCAACCGTTTCAAATGGAAGTCGATACTGGGTCGGCATATTCAGTAATCACACACCATGTGTAATGTGTCGTTATACTCAGTAATACCACACCATATGTACAAGGAAATGTTCCAGAAGCACAAACTCCAGCCTACACCAGTACCTCTCCGAACCTACATAAGGGAGTTAGTTGTCCCCGAGGGAAAGCTTCGTGTCCAGGTCAAGCACAAGAAGCAGAAGGTGAAGCTGGACTTATACGTTATCAAAGGCGGTCGACAAGTGCTGTTCGGTCGTGACTGGTTTTGGGAGATCAAGCTCGATTGGGGAGAGATCCACTCCCTGAAGTCTTATGACGGGACTAGCAAGGATATTTCTCTGAAGGATGCCAACAAGCAAGTTCAGCGCCTTTTAGCCAAGTACAAGTTGGTCAGCACGGAAAGCTTAGGGACATTAAAAGGTGTGAAAGCAAAACTCACCGTAGAGAAAGGTGTTCAACCGAAGTTCTGCAGGCCACGAATCGTGCCATATGCGATCAAACCGTACTTTGAGAAGGGGTAGAAAGGCTCCAGAAAGAGGGAATCATATCCCCCTGTCGAGTATAGCCAGTGGGCATCCGGAGTGGTACCGTTGGCAAAGCGAGAAACAAAGGATGTACGTCTCTGTGGGGACTATAAAGTGGCAATCAACCCGGTGCTCCGCGTATCGAAGACATTTTCGCCAAGATGAGATTTAGCAAAATTTACCTCAATAATGCTTATCTGCAGACGGAGGTAGAGGAGGAATCAAAGCAACACCTCACAATCAACACACACAAGGGCCTGTTTAAGTATAATAGGCTGTTGTTCGGGATTAAGACAGCACCCTCGATATGGCAGAGGGCAATGGAGCAGACCCTACAAGAAATCCCTGGTGTTGAGGTGATGCTAGATGAGATCCATTTTACAGGAAAGTCTGATGCTGAACATCTGGAAAACCTAGAGGCAGTACTCAGGAGGCTGGCAGAGAAGGCCCTGCAGATCAATGCGAAGAAGTGCTGGTTCTTCATGGCACGGATTGAGTACTGTGGCCCTGAGATTGATCACGATGGTCTGCACAAAACAAAGGCCAAGATACAGGCCGTGCAGAAGGCACCACGCCATCAAGATGTCCGTAGTTTATGAGGATTTATTGGACTGGTGAATTACAACCACAGGTTTTTACCCAACTTGGCTAGTTCATTTTGGTTTGGTATTAAACCAGATTTGGTGGAACCACCATTTCTCCAAATGTGCCGTCTCTCATACCGGCATATTTTCAGAAAATAATGTAATATACATAACTAATAATAACGTGTAAGTAACATTTGAATCAACAGAACGGTGACAGAAAGAACCAAACAAGTAAATTTACGAAACGGACGCTGACACGTCGTCGACAGTTATTGCTGTTCACATTTGGATGTGTCAGGAGGCAGGGTCACGGAGATATAACTTTGGCTCGTACTTTAGATTAAATACTACATAGACTACGCACACACTATAAATGTATACTTATGAATTCTGAATGCTGTGCCATGACAATCGCATGAGCAAATCCAATAACCTTTATTAGGGTAATCATCTAAATGATAATAAATGCATTTAGAAAACGTTAGCTTTGGAACCCCTCGAGGGAAGGTATGTTTTGCTTTGTTTTAAGAACAAATACCGACATTTTGTTTGAATAAGCTAAAAATAATATTTTGCCTAAGGCATTTCTCGATGATTGGTTTTAGTAGAACGAGACACCCATCATTGTCAGAGTTCTCGTTGATTGGTTTTAGTAGAACGAGACACCCGTCATTGTCAGAGTTCTCGTTGATTGGTTTTAGTAAAACGAGACACCCATCATTGTCACAGTTCTAGTTTTCTTTTTCTCGTTGCAGCCTGTGTTTTCAAAGTCGTTCCACTCTCCATTCTCATCTACACCCAACCTCCCAGTCAATCCCCCAGTGGAGTATTTAGAGGGAGAACATTGTATGGTAACATGGTAATCCAAGCTTGCCTCCTTTGGCCGCCCACTTACTAGATCCTAGATACTAGATACTACAGTCCCGTTTTAGCCATTCCATGCTTTATGCCTCTTTTGAACAACTTCTCCACGACCACCCTGAAGCTGCTTATTACGTACATAAAAAACATTCATAGTTTGGTTACAACATATCTGCGGGGCACTCCTGGGTAGATGCTGCTTAATAGTATGCCACTCATTCTTACTCAAGGGATACCAATGCATAACAAGTAATGGGTAATCACGTTACATCAATCAGACTCATGGCTTTCAAATAAGAATTGATTAGCCGCATTACGGTGTGATACGACAGCGATGACGTCCCTGTTTCAGCAGAGTTGCTGAGATGAGGAACCAACCGCTGTATCAATTCATTTAGTATGCATAAAACATGCATACGATTGCATGTGTTCATCTAGTTAATAAATGGAAGAACATGTAAAAATCTCGTTCTTAATTATTGTCGCTATAAGCATAAGACCAAGGTTAATGCTTCATGAAAATGTTAGTGAAGGTCAGTCCTTCAGACCGCTCAAAACAATTTACGTGTCACTACCGGGAAATCTGTCTAATCCATCCCAACTCAATGCGTCTGGGAAGATTTTAAACACGTCCCAGTTGATACGCAAAAGCTATTCAAACACATATATCATCATCATCATCAGTGGCTGGCCTGAGCCGGAGCACTGACGAGCCGTTTCATTAAAGGTTGAGTGTTCATTAGGGATGGAAGGTCAGCCACTTCAACATCTAGTGTTAGCGTGACCAGCATGACCAATCGCTTTGATCAAGGATGAAGGCATTGCTAAGAGCTACATGACAACCTCAGACTACCCTCGTGGCACATGATCAAGGATGAAGGAATTGCTAAGAGCTACATTACAACCTCAGACTACCCTCATGGTACATAAGCTATGGTTGTTCTTTTAAAACTAGTCCTCTTTATGTTCAAGAAGGATCGCAATACGGCATTTTTATACAAAATTAACCAATCATGCATAATGTTGTAGGAAACACGGCTGTGTTTGGACCCGCCGTAGGGATTCCGACAAGGTCACCTGCATTATGAATATTCGCATAACGTAAAGTACACAGTCGTTTATAAGATATGCGTGGAATGTCAAGTACACTGACCTCGTCGTAATGACGCGGTCGAAGAAATCACAAGCGAACGAGTCTAAGTATAGAGCCTCTTTGCTATAAATTGATTATACAAATTAGATTTGGTTGATGTTTCAATGGCTTCGCAACAAATATTCGGTTATGTGCAACCCAACGAGACAAGGCGGGCGTGTAAACCTGCCTGCAGCCTACACACGCTGTTAATACATCACCTGCTGAGACGGCGTCTGCTCTCTGTTCCAGGGCGTTTTTTATTGAATTTTCACTGGGGGGGGGGGCAACGTCCTAAAAGGGCACTCCAAATGGTTAAAAAGGGCACCTTACGCATTATTAATGATTATTTACATAACCCTTAGGAATGTATATATATATATATATATATATATATATATATATATATATATATATATATATATATATATATATATATATATATATATATATATATATATATATATATATATATATATATATATATATATATTTTTTATCCATATGGTTGCACACTGACGACTGCATCTCGGTATAAATTAATGTTACACTAATATCCCAGAATTTTTTATTACAAACACATGCAGTAGTTAGAGAAACATGACACGTCTCTAGCAACTTGCAAGTCAGTACGTTTGACAGTCGTCTCAATTTCACTAGACGAGCCCCGTTTTGCGGGTGAATTTCCTAACGAATTCACTCTGCCCGTAGATATCCCAATCTGGAGCTCCGCATCTTCTGGCCTTCTCCAGGAAGTTGACGACAGCGGGTCGAGGGTCAAAGTAGGCGGTGCCCACACCATTCAGTGTCACCATGAGGCGGGCGTTTCTCGTGTCCTCACCCATGCTGGTGCGGTGATTGTTCGTTCCGGGAATGACCAATCCCTCATCAATCTCAACTTCTTGACGGCAGCGCCAGTCACAGTGAGAAGATCGCTGATGAACAAATCACTCCTTTGCAACTTCTTCTGGAGTGTTTCAAATATCTCCAGGATGTCGCCCACCAGTGAGGTTATCCACTTCTGTTGGTGGTTCCAAATTCTCAGAAACCCTTTGGCTTCAGCCTTCTCCTTTCTGTCGCTGGTACTTTCAGGTGCTTGCATTTGTTCCCACACCTTAATGCAGTCTGGTAGCACAGCATCCACCAACTGCAGCTTGTGCTGTGCAAACCTGACATCGTGGTGCCGGGGGAACTGTTTGACATTCCCGGCTTGCGCTGACAACATCTTCATCCTTCTCGGCGTCCGGAAGAATCGTACGAGCCCCAGTAGATTAGACTTCCAGATGCCCAGCTCCGGTATGGTGCTGACGACCGACTCAATGGCTAAGTCCGACCGGTGAGCAGCACACCAGAAAGTTGCCAGACCTCTCTGCACTTGGTCAGCAAGCAAACGCCATAACCCACCATGTCTGCCAGTGTTTGACGATTCGCCGTCAGTGGTGACACCGACGAGCTTCGTGTCTTTACCTCCGGTCAGAACCAAAGCTTTGTTCACCGCTTCCAGTAGTCCAGGGGCGCCGTTCGTCTCTGGCGAATGCATGACGACGAACACACACGTTACGCTACCATCACTGTTAGCCATCCGTCCACTTACAAACTTGTAGTCCAACATTTGCCTGTCACAGCTGCCATCAATCTGCACACTGAAGACTGTGCATCGGTTGAACATTTGAGACAGACACACTTTCTCTAGTTCGTATATGACATCCAGCATCTGCTTATAGTAGTTTGGGTCCCGGATCATGGCTGCTTGATGAACTGGCTATCGGGCGAGAACACGACGAAGGCATTATCTCTGTGACTGGTGGTACACTTTTATCTTTGGGAGTGTCATCAGATGTGATGGCAGTGAACGGATCATGGCTGCTTGATGAACTGGTACTCGAGCGAGAGCACGACGAAGGCAGAATCTCTATGACTGGTGGTACACCTTTGTCTTTGGGAGTGTCATCAGGTGTGATGGCAGCGGACGGATCATAGTACCCTGGCGGCATTGTGGGTATTTCTGGCAATGAGTCATTGAGGCTGCGTCGAAAAATTGTGTCTAGGCGTTGACATTTTACGGCAGATTTCTCTAGCCCTTTTTGTTTTCGTTTTGCTTTTCTGTCTCTGTTAGGCATGACTGGCAGGATATCGACCTGGACAAGTTAGATGGCTAAATGTAATGACTAACTCAGGAAAAGCCTGTCTATTTGAAACACTTTCATAGTGGAATTACAATGCGAGCGGCGACATGCTCTAGACTCTAGACATAAATATACTGAAGATATAGGCATAAGGCAGAAAAGAGAGTAATACAAAACATGCATACCATGTCTATCAATCAAATGGTTGGCTAAGTACATAACAAATAAAAATATAGAAAATACGTACTTCCAAAACTGACATGTGCAAATGTTGATTACATTTTTTATGTTAATATGTGGACCACCAACTTTTGAGTAACAATTTTCCAAAGTTGAAGTCCCTGCTGACCGCCAACTTTCCATCTCACATATAGACCACTATCAACTATTCATACATTTTAAAATTTATTTGTTTGGTATGTATACAATATGCTTCTTTGAGTTACCATGCTTAAAATTTCGATTTCTCAAAGATGCGGAGAATGAATTGGCTAGGTTACTGCCTCAATAAAAATCTACCCTGACAGGTTTATGGCTGTTGTGATGTTTGTATCATCTTACCTACAAGAGGGATCATTATTAAATGTGATTATTTTGTGATATTGTTAAACGTTTCCAATTGCTTTCTTGGACACTACACACACTTTGCCAGGTTTATTTATTACTTGAAAAAAAAACAGCCGACTGAAAGGTTGTTGATACATCGTTAATCCCCGCCCGCTCGCTCTCGACCAGTGGTAATAGCGAATGGGCGTGGTTTAGTCTCGCCTGGTACGTTTCGCAATTTCGCGGCCAGGACACCGGTTTATGTTCACAGCTATTTCAACATCACTGTAAAGAACTGGATTGCACGCGGCTCAATCGTGTAAAATGTGATGGCGGGTCTTGTTGAATTATACACAATTTAAACAAACAGTAACATGCAGGTACAAATATTTACATATACATAATCATTAGCTATTCTAGCACCAGAACACTGACGTCATAAGTAAACACTTCTATGGCTATGGTATTGGTATGCCATATGCATAGCACGTTTTCATTTCTTCGCATGAACTGTATGAAGAAGCCATTCGGCAATACGTCACTGTTATTGCTATGATGCTATTACATTCCTCACTTCCTGTCGCATGCATTAACATAAACACACCATAACTCGGGTACTACTGTCTATGTCCATTATATTGCCATTATTCTTCGACTTTCGAGTCGAAAGTAAACCTCACCATTCGAGACGCATCGAACATGAAAATGGTAACATGAAAATAGTAACCTGGCATCTAGTTATGGAACAGGAAATATAAAGCCTTTTTTGAAAATGTAAGATTCCCCTCTGAGCCATATCAATAAATTTATCTTTTGTAGACATATTGCCCTTCTTTAACTTTGGTACTTTCTTGATTTTGCCACCAATGAAAATTAACTAAATCACACTAACAAAAAGAATACAAATTTTGACCTACATTAATACAAGGGGCTGGTTAAGGAGAATGGGGGCACGCATTGGGGGGCAAGTTGGTTTGACTGGGGGGGCAAATGAAAGGGCTGGGGGGCATTGCCCCCCACTTTGTATGTTAAAAAACGCCCTGCTCTGTTCTCTGCTATCTCGCTATCTCTCTCCCTCTCTCTCTCTCTCTCTCTTTCTCCCTTTCTCCCTTTCACTCTCTCTCTCTCTCTCTCTCTCTCCTCCCCATTCTCTCTCTCTCTCCTCCCCATTCTCTCTCTCTCTCTCTCTCTCCCTTTCTCTCTCTCTCTCTCTCTCTCTCTCCTCCCCATTCTCTCTCTCTCTCTCCTCCCCATTCTCTCTCTCTCCTCCCCATTCTCTCTCTCTCTCCTCCCCATTCTCTCTATCTCTCTTTCTCCCTTTCTCTCTCTCTCTCCTCCCCATTCTCTCTCTCTCTCCTCCCCATTATCTCTCTCTCTCTCTCCCTTTCTCTCTCTCTCTCTCTCCTCCCCATTCTCTCTCTCTCTCTCCTCCCCATTCTCTCTCTCTCTCTCCTCCCAATTCTCTCTCTCTCTCCTCCCCATTCTTTCTCTCTCTCTCTCTCCCTTTCTCTCTCTCTCTCTCTCTCTCTCCCCATTCTTTCTCTCTCTCTCTCCCTTTCTCTCTCTCTCTCTCTCTCTCTCTCCTCCCCATTCTCTCTTTCTCGCTCTTCCCCACCCACCGATAATTAGATTATATAACATGTACTACGCTGGTTTCATTGGTTAAACTGCACTCAGTGACACACACAGGTCGTCTCCCTAACACAAACTACAGTCACATGTTCACGCTGGAATTGAGTTAATCACGCTTTGCGGCTTTTGTTTAGTGGTCGTGAAAAGAAAAAATCTAGAATTTTATGGAATAGTTCCCGGTAAAGCAATACAATTGCAAACATGTTTTACAAAGCTAATCAGCGTTGTGTACAATATTGACTTCTTTCCTTTCGCAGAAGTAGAAAATCAATATAATATCCTGTATGAATTAATTTTTTTTATTAACGGTACACATCGGTGTCTGAGCGACGGCCTATGTATTTACGATACATCTGGGTACTGCAATCTTGGGCCCCCAGCGGCGTCAGATATGGATCCCATACCATAATACGCTCCTGTAAACGTGACGTTTTGGGGCCCGAGGACAAGCCTTGTTGAGCATTGGGGCCCGAAGACAAGCCTTGTTGAGCATCTCAGTGTCGGTTGGTTTTGCTGGTTTCTGGACCTACATTTATTATTGGTAATCCTATGTACAGATGTGTACAACTCATCTATGTCATATAAGGCAGTTTCCTTCGTTATGTTGTTCAGTCGCTGGACCACTCGTTGCCACGTCTACAGCCGTTTACTGCTTGGTCCAGACATCTTTAACTGGCCACATTGAAACATTTCATGTCTTTCTTATATATTTTGCGGAATAATATTCCATTAAATCTTTGATGACGTTGTAGGTATCAGAAATGCCATGTATTTGTTCAAAGACACGTTTCTGTGTGGTTTAACTACATGATGAAACTACATGATGAAACTATTTGTCTTGTGAACCAAAACTACTTAATTAATTTTTGCAGTTTTGACACAGACCTATTATTGCCAATGTCTTAAATATTGTTCCCATTACCGTTTCTTAAGAGTCCACTGATATATGTGCAATACCTTTACTACTCTGTCGATTATATTATTGTTGAGTGTGTAAACGTAGTTAATAAAAGGTGACGTCAGAGACATGACATCCATTCATCGATTTATAAAACAGCATGCAGAATGTGTGTCAAAATAAAGATTTTTAAGGCGGTTAATTCCGTTACCGCCGTATCTTCAATGACGCTGGTGACGAGTCCTATACACCGCACAAATATAGACATGATGGCAGGCTCGTTGTTGCAAGCCAATAACCTGGCGGTTACTTGTATATATTCAACTTGCTCAGGCAGAACATTAACAGTTTGTGTTAATTCCGTGATATTATTTTTGTCATCTGTCATGGAGGGTTGAAAGTAAAGACATTTATTGTGGCCTAAGCTCGTTTGATGTATGAATAAGGAAACGATGGTGTATAGAGGTTGGTAATGGGCATATTTTATTGCCAATTGGTATGCACTTCAAGCATACCAGGAATATAAAATGAACATATAAAGCATTGTATACACGAGCCTTAGCTCAAATAAGGCAATGTAAAGTTACTGAAGTACACAAAGACAAACAGTAAATATATACATATATCTATACAATGCATGAAACTGCTACTCTACATGACATCAAAGGTGAGGGGCAATCTGCCACGGGTGCTACTTGTAATGAGGAGCGCCACCCCCACTTATAGATTTACCCACAGTTACTCTTTAATTCGAGAAAATCGATGCATAACTTAAGTTGTGTAATGCGATTGTGCTGGCATTTTCAGCAACTACGTTTTAATATGCCTGCGTCCGAAGTACCACTTTAATTTGAATTCCACATCAAATTGTCTCGATTTTTGTAATCCTAATATGTCCAGTTAAGGAATTCTGAATCTAAATTATAAACAGTGCGCACAGATTCCAATAAACGCCACATCTAGCCGATGAGGCGATGCTAAGGCGGGTAAAATCGGCATTTAATCAAACTTAAATTTTTATTTAAATAGGTCCTACGGCGTGTGAGCGATGCGCGTGGGCAGTGGGCAGTACAAATATAGACACCTCAGATAATGTGGATTTAGTTTAAGTTAGGGATAAAACAGCGGTGTCAGATGTCCCCCTCCCTAATACGGCGGTGTCATGTGTCCCCCTCCCTAATACGGCGGTGTCACATGTCCCCCTCCCTAATACGGCGGTGTCACGTGTCCCCCTCCCTAATACGGCGGTAAACTCGACGGAACAGCGAATCACAACATTGCGACTGGGTCAGTATCTCTTCAGACCCGAATTCCGCAGCCGCGTAGACATACATCTTTGGGGCTTTTTCTAATACCCATCCTCTTTCAACAACTTCTCCAGTATTGGAACCCACAGTGTTGGGTCTGCAACGTCCCATGTTGAGTTGCGTTCGCTACATAAACTAAGCAATGCGCAGCAGGCCCCAAATGACATACACCCAACCACTGCGCTATATGATACGACGGTACCGAAAAATATCGGTGTTAATCCATCGAATCCTGTTTGCTAACGACGCGGTCTCTGAGCGTCGGCCAGGCTCCTCAGCGATACATCAGGGAAATACAACAATGGAAACCTCATCTAGTTAAGCTGCCGGCAATGACCGTTGTCATGTACAACCCATCTACAACTTTTATTTTACTATATCAAAATAAAAGGCATTACTATTTACCAACCACACCAGGCGTATTTCTAACGAGACACGAACTAAGCAATGTTCAGCAGGCTCCAATGCACAACCACTGCACAAGACGAGCGATGCACGCTACTATCAGTAAAAGCCCATACAATTATTCCAAGTAACATCGTCGCACAACCCAGTAGCTTACATGCACATCGAAGTAACTGCAAGACCGAGAAGAGTGCTCGATGCATCAGGCAGCCTGGCGCATCACGACTACTTAATTAGGTGCATTCCGGGACAGCAGTTGGCTGTGGCAGGCCAAT
The DNA here is from genome assembly GCA_033239005.1 of Lamellibrachia satsuma. Taxonomy (NCBI): domain Eukaryota; kingdom Metazoa; phylum Annelida; class Polychaeta; order Sabellida; family Siboglinidae; genus Lamellibrachia; species Lamellibrachia satsuma. The sequence goes on along the minus strand of BSQZ01000030.1, from coordinate 171,550 downwards.
CGCCGGCGCTTCCAACCAGCACATACGACCGAATTTTAGAGCTCTCGACGAACCGACACGGAGCGACGGGAGAATATCGACAGAACGCCACGGCGGCAGCAGGCAGGCGCCGCTCGTTCAGACATCGCTCGTGGCTCCCTGGCGGCCGCTCGACCAACAGGTAAGTACCACGGGCAGTGGTAATAGACGCTTGTTGATTGCGTTGATCTTAATTGATAGAGTCGTAGAAGTCAACTTAAACCCGATTTATGGCAACTTTATCGTATTGCCTGCCTGTCTTACTGCAATTGTGATCGTAACTGTGTTAGCGTTAACTCGAGACTAATGAATCGCGGCGGACTATGACAGTGATTTACGGCTCTCGCTGTACTCGTGTATCTAGGCTCGTGGAAGCGTGTGACAGCACCGTGGTGTTTGTTCGTAGAACCACTGCTGCGGGATACGGTGGTGTAGTGGATAGATCGTCGGACTCTCAATCGAAAGAACCTGAGTTGGAATCATCTTGCTGCCGTTTCGATGTTTGGGCAATTTTGGGCAAACAGTTCACCCAGCGGCACGAATGGCTGTATACCAACTGCGTGAATGGCTATTTTCAATGGTGGATATGTGAACGAATAAGATTCGCACAGTAATTGCAGCATGGCTGAATGCTTCCCAGGGAAGTCGAGATGGCGTGAAGTGTAAAGCGCTTTAAACAGTCCCAAGGACTTGATACTGTGCTATGTACGAACCTACCTTGTTTACTACTGTCATTATAACTAAACCAAATGTGGTTCGGTAAAAAGTGTGTGTGTGTATATATATATATATATATATATATATATATATATATATATATATATATATATATATACATTTCTCCCGAGTGCACTAAACGGTGACCTCAGCAAATGTTGAACAAGTTAGATCGCCACTAGGCGTGGCTCTCTAGTCCTTTATATATATATATATATATATATATATATATATATATATATATATATATATATATATATATATATATATATATATATATATATATATATTTCTCCGAGTGACTAAACGGTGACCTCAGCAAATGTTGAACAAGTTAGATCGCCACTAGGCGTGGCTCTCTAGTCCTTTATATATATATATATATATATATATATATATATATATATATATATATATATATATATATATATATATATATATATATATATATATATATATATATATAAAGGACTAGTTCAACATTTGCTGAGGTCACCGTTTAGTGCACTCGGGAGAAATGTCTGTCTTAATCAATGAAGACTCCCTGAACGACATATTTAACTCGGAACATTGACTGCGGCCACACCACTGACCTATTTGCACGCTCAACGCGGTTTTTTTTTACTTTCAACAACACGCACAGCACGGCATTCGAAACGGCTGCATCATATTCGTAGACTCCTGACATGCTGCCTTAGCCTGGCAGAGGATCCTGTTTCACGCTGGGAGACGGGCGTAATCGCCGAGGGAATCATTTGAAGAAGTGACATGTGCCGATTTTGTTCGTGTACATTGGGGTTGGTTAGCGCCAGGAGGTGCCAGTTCAGAGGTCTAATTCGTCGACACTTGCTGGTGGTAGACCGACAACGTCATGAGATCTTCTTTTTGCAAGGATTTAAAAAGGATTTACTAGGCTGCCATACCCGAAGCTACAATCTCCAGATGACAAATAGACAAGGAAGCTATTGGCTTATCGAGAGTCAATGTTGTTTTTCGTTTCATGTGCAGCCCGCCCTCATCAGATAGGGTCAATTTTATTTTATTAACATACGCACACTGATAGCATTGACACGGTCAATACATAATTTATTCCATTCATTTATCGTCCTAGTTTAGAATGAATACTCTCTCATATCTAACCTACACTGTTCCTTAACGAATTTTGCTTTGCGACCTCTTGTCCTTCTGTCTTCTTTAAGTTTGAAGAATATATTTCTATCGATATCTTCATAACCATTCAATATTTGAAACACTTCTATTTGGTCTCCTCTTAGCCTCCTTGTCTCTAGTGCTATCAAAATATTATATTAGGCGTGTTTGATATAACCAAGGTGTCCCAGTTGTGGAATCAGTTCAGTTGCTCTTCGTTGTATTTGTTTGTCTTATTTATGTCTTTCTTTCATCCGTGGTTGGATTCAATACTTCAAATGAAGCCTAACTAATTTCACACCGTAAGACGCAATATCCATGCATGTTAGCTATTTTCGGTGCATGCGTTATTGACATGTTTTGTATTTCTTGTTCCGAATTGAAACATCTTCGGCCTATTTATTAACCGAAACTAAGAACAGCACTTCCGTATTTCCGTGCTCTGTCTATTGCATATATATTTCGTGATCTATGTGTTGTGTGTATTTTCGTGTTATATAATATGTTGTGTATTATTGTGATTGATACGATTGGTTATGCTTTATAAGATTTAATTAACTTAACTGAGAGTACGAACAACACAAGATTTAACAATATGTTCTGACAACAATACTCTCGTAGGTACATAACATCGGTGTGAAACAACCACTGTATTATTTATATAGCAAACACCGCCGCAATGTTCACATAACAACCAATGTATTGCTCATATATCAACAACCGTATTGTTCACACAAGAACATTGTTAACATAACAACAATTATATTGTTTACATATCAACCACCGTATTGTTTACATTAGAACCACCGTTCATTGCTCATTGAATAGCCACCTAATTTTTTCTAATAGCAACTACAACATTGTTCACATAACAACAATCGTATTATTCACAATATTGTTCACATAACAACAATCGTATTATTCACATAGCAACCACCGTATTGGTCAATTGTTCACCGCTGTATTGTTAACATAACAACTACTGTCTGCTTCCGAAATACCATTTTAATTTGAATTCAAGATAACATTTTCACGTAACCACCACTGTATCGTTCACATAACAACTACTGTATCGTTCACATAACAACCACTGTATCGCTCACATAACAACCACTGTATTGTTTACATAACAACAACCGTATTGTTCAACTAATAACATAACAAGCACCATAGTGTTCACGTAACAATCATCTCATTCATCACATAACAACTGGCGCGTCATGTACATAGCAATCACCGCATGTATTATTCAAACAACAACCCCTTTTTTTCTCATGTAACAGCTGTCGTATTTTTTTTTAATAACAACCAATGTATTATTGACATACCAACCACCGTATTGTTGACAACTACCGTGTATACAATATGTCAATATTGTTAATTAGTGCAAACTATAGATTTATTTTTAACATTTTGACCACCAAAATGTATTTTAGTGAACCACTTGTCTTGATATAGCTGAACTGTTGTATGTCTATGAACCACGATCTTGCCGTGTGGCACAGTCTCAGACAGCTGTTGGTGATTTCCAATAACAAGGTTTATCCGGGTTCACGGGATGACGACATTCCGCTACCCAACGGTCTTGTAATGAGTACATGATATTCCAACCGAAACGTTTGCATTAAAAACAGTTTCTGGTTTACTATAACTTATTTTTGGCGATCAGTGCAATTTAAAGGTACGTTTTTATACAGTGCGGTATATTGTCCTTCGGACTGTTCAAAGCGGTTTACACTTCACCTCCTGGTAGACCTGTTCATTCATACGCCATTTCGACTTCTTTGGGAAGCATTCAGCCACGCTGTTAGACATATTCGTTCCAATATCCATCTCTGTCTGTAGCCAGGTTCTCATGTATACAGCTGAGTGAACTGTGGCTACTTGGGGTGAAGGACATTGCTTCGACAGTCAGCAGGCGCCCCACGAATGTTTGTGAAATGTTTATTCTATGACGTAGAAATTATTTTTTTCAGAACGTGGACAGATGAATATGCAACGTTAATTATCACAACCGCACATGCGTGTCTTGATCACGTGCGTGCCTTGTCGAATTCTTTAATTCTAGCTGCCACTCTAATCGGTTTTAGATGGCCTATCTAATGATTATAAGAATCTCGGCCTGGCCTAAGATTAAGCTTCAGTTGTCATTCTAAATCTACGAACATGTTGCCATTCGTTGCAACACGGGTTGTCAGAAGATTCGTCCCTGGCTTCTGGAAGGACACATCTGGATATTGTTAAACCGAGAGTATCGGTTGATCTCCTATGGTTTTGTTCCAACGTGTGTGTGTGTGTGTGTGTGTGTGTGTTTGTGTGTGTGTGTGTGTGTGTGTGTGTGTGCGTGCGTGCGTGTGTGTGTGTGTGTGTGTGTTTGTGTGTGTGTGTGTGTGTGTGTGTGTGTGTGTGTGTGTGTGTGTGTGTGTGTGTGTGTGTGTGTGTGTGTGTGTGTGTGTGTGTGTGTGTGTGTGTGTGTGTGTGTGTGTGTGTGTGTGTGTGTGTGTGTGTGTGTGCGTGTGTGTGTGTGTGTGTGTGTGTGTGTGTGTGTTTGTGTGTGTGTGTGTGTGTGTGTGTGTGTGTGTGTGTGTGTGTGTGTGTGTGTGTGTGTGTGCGTGCGTGCGTGCGTGCGTGCGTGTGTACGTGTATGTATGGAGTGTGTGTGTGTATGCATGCATGCGTGCGTGCGTGTGTGCGTACGTGCATGCATGCATGCGTGCGTGCGTGCGTGCGTGCGTGCGTGCGTGCGTGCGTGCGTGCGTGCGTGCGTGCGTGTACTACATTACTATTTTAGTGAACATGTGTCCTTGTGAACACATTTTGCAACCCGGCACTTGTTACTCATCTACCGCGTTTCCCATTACAGCTAGCGGTTCACTTCTCAGTACAGTTGGTTGGTCGTTTTGTACTAGTTCCACCGTTGATGACTGGTATTTTGGCAGGTCGGTTGGCATCTCGCCTGATTTTGCGATGCAGCTACCCTATGTAGTATGCCGCATTAGGCCTACATTGGCACATTGTTGTATGTACTGTAAGGTCGTGTTTCGTATAATTGAACAGCTGCATACACATAGTCACGAGTGCATTCGAAGTGAAATGCTTCAGAAGACACATTTTCATTTGTTACAGCAATCACTTAAAATTCCATCCTCAATTGATTTAGCCTATCGTGAATCCGGTTCGTTGATGTCCTAATATGTAGTATGTGAATAATTTATGTAACATCCGCAGTCAGTTTAATAAAAACAATGCGTATTTTTGTTAAAATCATCGTAGGAATTGACTTTAGTCGCTAGATCTGGTAAGGCTCAAAATAGTGAGCATCCAAATCGGTAAACACTTGATGGGGTGAAGGCCGATCAAGGGCGTGACTACCATCCTCTCGCCGATCACATGATAAAGTTATGACATTTCACCAACGGCGACATTCGTGGGTTTTCAGCGTTCCTATTTTCACTTCAATAAATGTTGGATCAAGTATTAAATAATTTAATAGTTTGTCTGATGATTTCACACAAAAAAACTACAAACAAAAGTTGAACAAACACGCTAGCATGCCGTTTGTAGATGTGAATTTTCGCAAAATGAACTTGAAAGGAGACGAGCAAAAAATCGAATTGAGGAAAAGCAAAAGTCAGTGTTATCAACAGCAAACCTCAGCAAACCTCAGCAAACCTAGCCTACCAAGGCCCGCAACGTGCAGCTGAAGAAAGACCAGGCTGGCGAAGATGTTCTGCGGGAATGTCTGCTGGTGCATGCTCTATGACCGGCCGAGTGATGGGATGGCGTGAAGTGCATACATGCCCAAGCACATCACATGCAGTGTTATAATATCGACCATCTGACATAGGTGACGAACGGATCGGATCGCCTGTCGCAGCCAGACCGTTGACGACCCAGACAACCTATAGATACGGTCCGCGATGTAAAGGTTGAGTATAATCAATAGAAACAATTGACGCATCACTTGACCCCCGCTGATTGCCCGGATGTGCTTGCCGAACATCGATACCCACACATCCATCAGCAAAGGCGAGTGAGATCGGTTTCTCTTGGCAATCACTTATGTCATCGGTGGTCATTACAGCGTTTCCTGGACCATACGACAATTTGTTGAACGATTTTCCTTAAACTTTCACAGAACATTAAACGTCAATTAACTGACTTCGTATGGGAAATTTTTTGAAAACGACCAACCTCGTTTAAAAAAAAGCACACATACACCGATGCCCCTCAATTTCGACTCAATGCATGTTTGAATGTGGATATAATTGTACTGATATGCGAGCGGTCAACGTCTCTTCGTTGCAAATCAACTGAATGATCTGACGCATGACTAACATACACTTATCCGATAGAAAAGTGCTCCAAGGCAATCACACATCACCCGCAATCATTCTGTGAGTCCCATTTATCTTGATGCGTCCACGAGGAAAACGCAATTCGAACTTATTTTACGTCACTACTGAAATGAACAACGATTGACTGACTCCTCTGTTCCCATGCACGGACTATTCTAAATAGAAAGTTACGGCGTGATTATGTCATTGAACTGATTTCATCAAAATATCTCCTCGCACGAATAGTTCAACACGCAACCAGGGGCGTCCGCAGGCTTTTTTCCAGAGGGGGCAAAAATTCTACTGTCTGGTTTCGACCAGAAATCTTTACACTAATGATATAATTGTATATAATTAATTAACAAATATACCAGATGATCTACTTAACACAAATAGTAAACAGTCTACTCGCCATAAAAGACCTAAATTTTACAAACATCCCGATCCAGGGGAGCATGTGCCCCTTTGTCCCCCCCTCCGGACCCCCATGCACGCGACGTTACCTGTGATTATGCCATTCCTCCTATTTCAGAGAAATGTCTTAACACTTGGGTAGTTCTATGGACTACATAAATGTCCTTGTGACCGAGATATCTTAGTGCAATTCGAGAGCGGTTTCTCACAACCTGCATATGTGGTGGGTCACATGACGACTGCCGGCTGTCGCCATTGAGCTATTGAACCCATGTCTGCATTAATTAAAAATTTTCTTAATATGTAGTGTGTGAATAGTTTAAGAAATTTCCGCAGTCGGTTTAATAAAAAGTACGTATTTTATTAGAATTTACTTTAGTCATTAGATCTGGTAAGGCTCAATTTAATGCATATCCAAAATGGTACACCTTTTTGGGTCAAGGCTGATCATAGGCGTGACTTCCATCCTCTCACCGATCTCATGAAAACAGTTTTGAAATTTCACAAATTCGTGAGTTTTCAGCGTTTCCATTTTTACCTCAGCAAATTATAGATGAAGCATTACATAATTTAATAGTTTGTCTGATTATTTCAAAATATCTACATACAAAAGTTGAACAAGTGAGCTAGCATGCCGTAGTCGATATTGTGCAGGTTTGGACAGTGGCGTATTTGTGGTGAGACAATTGAGCCATGCCCCTTTGGCTTAAATGTTTAATTTTTAAATTTACCGGGTGATATGTGGCTACCGGATCATACGCATGTTCGCAACACTTACAATTCCATATCCTTTCCAATGGTAGTGCATGTTATTCAGACTTTGCTTTGCCATTACCAACCTTTGTCTAATGACCCATCTTCCATCGCCAATAGATATAAACATAGTTTTTAAATACTCTTTCCTCCGTTCAACCTGCTGCAGTTCATTTCGACTGCCATTTATCCCTCTCCGTCATATTTGTTTTGTTGGCGTTTATTGTAAGATTGTACTTCGTTGTGTGCACTGTGACGACTTGTACTATCTTATCCAACCCCTGGACTGTTGTGGAGAATAAAGCAGTATCATCCGCATATCTGAACTAGAATATAATTATTCTACCAATCGTGTTCACCAACTGCTCGTCCTTGACTTCTCTCAAAACATATTCTGAATATAAGCTGAACAGCTGCGGCAGCACGACATTCTGTTGTCGCACATAATTGGTATAACTGAATCATGGGCCAACATAGATATAACAGATGCTGAATTAGGAATGACAGGATACGTAATGTTTAGGAAAGATCGAATAGGAAGAAGGGGAGGGGGAGTTATTGTATATGTTAAAGAATCTATTCAGGCTTATTAAATAAAACTAGAAAGGGAAGCAGATTGCGATGAAGCTGTTTGGTGCAAAATTGTTTCAGGAAATGCCAAATTAACTATTGGATTAGTTTACCGAAGTCCAAACATAAACGAAGATGACAACACAAAAATAAAAAATGCTATAAAGGAAGTTAGTCAAGGGGAATGTATCATAATGGGAGATTTTAACCATGGACACATACAATGGAATTCTCTAGAGAGCACAGGGAGTGAGGACCAACAATTTCTATGTTTAATCCAGGATAGCTTTCTTACTCAGCACGTGCTGGAACCAACCAAGGGAGAAAATGTATTAGATATTGTCATCACAAAAAGAATTAGTGGACAATGTAAAAATACTTGAACCATTGGGTAACAGTGACCATATTCAAATACATTTTGACATCAATGTAAAAACATAAAGTAAAAATAAGAAAACGTACAAGAGAAACTTCCACAAAGGTAACTACAAAGATATGAGAAAATACTTAGCAAAGCTAGATTGGAATAACATGCTGATGAATAAGATCGCAATTGAATGTTGGAATATTCTAAAATATGAAATTGAGAGTATCATCGATAAAGTTGTTCCCTTCCAAAAACAAGGAAAACGGTCTAGAAAGAAACACTTGTCAAAAGAGGCTATTAGAAAAACAGTGCTAAAACAAACTATATGGAGGGTTTATAGACGTACCAGAAAGGAAGAAGACTATGCAAATTACAAAGAGGCACTTAATGCAGCTACAACTGAAATCAGACAATCTAAAAGAAGCTATGAGCAAAAACTAACATGTAACAAAGAATGACAGCAAGAGTTTTTATGCATACGTCAGGAGTAAACAAAACGTACAAGACAAGGTTGGACCTCTAGAAGACAGTGCTAGAAATATAATATCACAGGGGTTTTTAATGGCGGAAGACCTAAATGGTTACTTCATTTCAGTGTTTACCAAAGAAGATATTAGTTCATTACCAGTTGCTGATGCTAAATTTCAGGAGGCTAAATCTGACTATTTAGGTCCGTTAGTTGTAACTCCAGAATTGGTAGCTAAGAAAATAAAGGCACTGAAGAATAACAAATCACCGGGGATGGATGGGATTCCTCCACAATTACTAATGGAAACAGTAGAACAAATCAGTATACCACTTGCAAGAGTATTCAACTTGTCATTAAAAGAGAGAGTTGTTCCGTTTGAATGGAAAGAAGCAAACATCATACCATTATTTAAAAAGGGTTCGAGAAATAAGTCAGAGAATTACAGACCAGTGAGTTTAACGTCAGTGATTTGTAAATTATTAGAAAGGTTAATTAAAGACCATATGGCGGACTTCCTCGTTAAGCATAAATTATTAAATTCATCTCAACATGGATTCCTTAAAGCGAGGTCATGCTTAACAAATATGTTATGTTTTTTGGAAGAAATCACTAAGTGGATAGACGTGGGATCGCCAGTAGATATTATCTACTTAGATTTTCAGAAAGCTTTTGACAAAGTGCCACATCAAAGATTACTACTTAAATTAAAAGCCCATAGTATCGGGGATAGTATAACTGACTGGATAGAACAATGGCTGACTGACAGAAGACAACGAGTTGTAGTAGATGGAGAAGTTTCAAATTGGAAATCGGTTTTGAGTGGGGTACCTCAAGGATCAGTATTAGGACCTATATTATTCTTAATATATATCAATGACTTGGACGACAGTATAACAAGTAACGTACTGAAATTTGCGGATGACACAAAACTGTTTAGAAAGGTTAATACTGATGGTGATAAACAGCATTTACAAAACGATCTAGACAGATCAGTGAAATCGTCTGAGAAATGGCAGATGTTGTTCAATTTTGGGAAATGTAAATGCCTACATACAGGACATGGGAACTTGAATGTAAACTATAAAATGGGAGATACTGTTCTGGGTACTACTGTAAAAGAAAAGGACTTAAGGAGTTACAATAAGCACTGATATGAAAGTTTCAGAACAGTGTGGTATTGCAGCTTCAAAGGGTAATCAAATTCTTGGATTGATGAAGAAACATATAAGGGCAAAAAGTTAATTATACCTCTTTATAAAGCAATAGTTAGACCTCATTTAGAATACTTTATACCAGCATGGAGACCATATCGTAAGAAGGATGTAGATACGCTTGAACGCATACAAAGGAGAACAACTAAAATGATTCCAGAACTGAGAGACCTTAGTTATGAAGAACGCCTGAAAGAATGTGGTTTAACAACTGTAGAGTCTAGGAGGTTAAGAGGAGATCAGATTGAAGTTTTAAAGATATTGAATGGGTATGAAAATATTGATAGAAATATGTTTTTCTCACTCAAGAAGGATAGCAGAACTAGAGGACATGAGGTAAAATTAGTAAAGGATCAATGTAGATTGGACACCAGGAAGCCCTCGTTCTCACAGAGGACAATAAATGAATGGAACAAATTGTCTACAGATTGTGTAACTGCTAGCAGCGTGAATATGTTTAAAAACAAAATTGACACGTATCTCAGGAGGGCGGGTTATATGTAGATGAACATTGTTGGACTCTCGATAAGCCAATGGCTTCCTTGTCCACTTGCCATCTGGGCCTTTGGCTTGGATGGCAAATCTTGTTAAATCTCTCATTTGTATACACTAAACCAGTCCGTCATTCCGCGGTCCATTATCGCCGGAGATTGATGTTCGCTGTACAGCTCTTGGATGAGTGATTCTTTGGGAAATCCTATGTGCCGCGTTTCTGTGCAGTCCGATATATTACAATGACTGTTACGGTTATAACTCAGTTCAGCATTTATTATGTCCAAAGACACATTGGCTAAGACAATGTAATGCCAACAAAGCAAGATGGATTCGTGTTTTTAGAAACGGCACATAGATAAGGCATAGTAAGGGGCGATTAAGGCCTATAGGAGCAAACATGTATTTTCTAAATGAGGACTAAATAAGGGGGATTAGGGCCTATAGGAGCAAACATGTATTTTCTAAATGAAGACTAAATAATGGGGATTAGGGCCTATAGGAGCAAACATATATTTTCTAAATGAGGACTAAATAAGGGACAATTAGGGCCTATAGGAGCAAACATGTATTTTCTAAATGGAGAATAAATATGGCCGCTATAGCTATCAAATACTATGTAATATATCAGTTTCTAATCCATGTATAGTCTTTGTCAGATACATCCCCACTTTCAGTGAGGTTAGTTTAATGTGATCCAGGCAAATGGCCCTTCCTTTTCGCAAAATAAAACAGACAAATGTTAAAGTTATTTTTTTGCTAAACGGAAAGTTGGGCCCAACTGGCTAAAGGCACTTAACGCAATCTGGGAATTTCCGCCTCATTTCCCGCCGAAACAGCGTTGTGGGATACCAGTTTTCAAATCCAACATGGCGGAACCGAGTGTTTCAAGACTCGGTGGTGGCGTTCTGGCTGACATACCACAACCTCCCAATGTCAGCCGCCAACGAGTTTAGCAGAATGGTTCTGGCAAAGTTCCCCGACAGCAAGATTTCTAAGACGTATTCTTCTGGTAAGTGCTATAAAGTTTTATATATATATATATATATATATATATATATATATATATATATATATATATATATATATATATATATATATATATATATATATATATATATATATATATATATATATAAAACTTTATAGCACTTACATATATATATATATATATATATATATATATATATATATAAAACTTTATAGCACTTACTAAAATTAGTATATATATATATATATATATATATATATATACTAATTTGTTTCATTAGGCCAAATATGCCACATATATATATATATATATATATATATATATATATATATATATATATATATATATATATATATATATATATATATATATATATATATATATATATATATATATATATATATATATATATATATATATATATATATATATATATATATATATATATATATATATATATATATATATATATATATATATATATATATATATATATATATATATATATATATATATATATATATATATATATATATATATATATATATATATATATATATATGTAGCATATTTATCAATGAAAAAATTAGTATATATATATAAATATATATATATATATATATATATACTAATTTTTTTCATATATATATATATATATATATATATATATATATATATATATATATATGTATAGGATATTTGGCCCAATGAAAAAAATTAGTATATATATATATATATATATATATATATACAAATTTTTTTTCATTAGGCCAAATATGCAACATTGTGATTGTCATGGTTTACGATTAAGACAACTTTCCGTCAATAAAATTATAGGACAACCGATTACTGGTTCATTAGACCTTATATATCTGACTGACCATCCTATATAATTTAACACCTCATGAACATCGTTGTTATGTGGTTTGAGGCCACTTTTCTAAGAACCTTGCTGGCGTATTTCTATAGTTTCTATATTTCTGCCTTGTGCTGGGTTATAGCTGGTTCGCTATCGCTCGTTCTGTATTTCCTCCCTTTCACTTACATAAACGGATGAATGAATGACTATATTTTTTTATATATTTCATGACATATCCAGGACGCACCAAGACAACACAGATAACAAAGCGAGCCCTGGTATCTGCGCTGGACGACCGCGTCACCGACTTGTGCCTGACGGCGCCCTTCGCCCTCCCGTGGCGTGACCAGGCTGGACGCCTTCTGGGGAGATATGGCTCTTACAATTTCTGCGCGCGCTGTTCGTGAGTGTGTCGTCAGTGAATTTGTTCGTGCGTTGTGTCATCCAAAAAAATCTTGGGGATGACACCTCTGTCTTCTTCTTCTCTGTTGGTCCGCCCTCGAGTCGTCTCCATCTATCTTAGTCACTATCCCTCTGTCTTCATATTTATGTCGGTGTTCTCTTTCTCTTTCTACCACCCGCTTATCTTCCCCAATATCTAATCACCCATTCTCTACATGTGTCCTGCCCATCGCAGTCGACTCCCCACCACCTTTAGTTTCTGGTGTTTTTTCGTTACGATATCTTTTCTTAATTCCTCCATTTTCATTCTGTCATTCATTTTGTCTTCTTTTGACTCCATTTTCATTTTGTCTTCACTTTATATATTCTCCCAACCCAGCTTGTCTCTGCTATATGAAGGTTTACTGCTACATGAATGTTCTCTGCTACACGTAGGTTCTCTGCTACACGTAGGTTCTCTGCTACGTGTAGGTTCTCTGTGACACGTAGGTTCTCTGTTACACGTAGGTTCACTGCTACCTGAAGGTTCTCTTCTACACGTAGCTTCTCTGCTACACGTAGCTTCTCTGCTACACGTAGCTTCTCTGCTACACGTAGGTTCTCTGTTACAGGTAGGTTCTCTGCTACACGTAGGTTCTCTGCTACTCGTAGGTTCTCCTTCTGTCTCTCTGTCACTGCAGAGAACACTGACCAATGTTATTAACTCCGGTAAAAGACTTAAGCAGACAGTTTCATTAAGGTAAATAGCTCATAGGGGAAATATATCATAAACAGGTTCCGTCGTTACCTTTTATAAGCCTTTAAAAATATCGTACACTACATGTTGTGTTTTAAATAGTCGAAATTCACCGAAAAGGGGCACAAATAACCCGGCCTTTATATACTTTAACGTAAGGCTATTAAAAAAAATAGCACGATCACGAAATCATGTGATCGTGATGACTGACGTATCGGCTTTCCTTCATGTGACCTGATGAATCGGCTTTCCTTCAAGATCCGCCAAATGTAATTTTCATGTCGGGTGCTGAAACACGTTAGCGCTCACAGACTTGCATTGTCCCTTTGGTTCAACGGGATTCGTCAAAACAGCGACAGCGATCTCTTCGTGGCCTTAGAGCTGTTCGTTTCCTATGTGATCGACGTAATTGAAGGTGATTGATGAGACTGCTGATTTTCTTGAGAAAAAAACACAAATTGACGAATTTTCCAAGCAGTTTGAAGAAAGAATACATATTGATATAACTCACATTTTCACAAAATGCAAACTACAAATCAGCGCAGATTATTACACATGTTAACATTGTCGCTAATGGAAAACGAATAATTATACATCATTCAGACATTGAGGCCTCTGCATCACGGCAATGTCTCAAAACATTACGGCATCGCTTCAAAGCAATACTTCGCTGCCTTTTCAAAGCATCACAGTGCCGTTTCAAAGTAGGCAACACATCATGGCAACGTTTCAACGAATCACACACCTGTCATTTATATATAGCACCTGTCATTTTATCTTTGGCTGTGAACGTATCGGGGGTCAAAGCCACTGACGTTGCCGCGGTGGTTTAATGGTATAATGCTCGGCTCATGAACAGAAGCCCGTGGGTTTGACCTAAGTACACCGAATCTTTCATACGATTTTGATAGGAAATGTACATGTATTTTTCAGATAAGATACAAAAAACTATAGGCCCTTTCTACCTATTGTGTGTATCAGGGAAGAATAACTAATTCACTAGTAGCATTTCTAATAACTTATAAATGGTGTTAAGTAAACTAGTCTGTGCAATTTTCTTCTTTTTGTTCGAAAGGAACCACTCCCACTTTCAGTGAAAGTTTAACACGTTTACAAGTGGTTTACTAATTTGCTTTTGTTTCCTTGAGCTGTGTTTAGTAAAATTCCGTCCACTCCACTTGTTTGTGTTGTCTTTATTTTCCGTGCTACTATTTCCGAAATGAAACTCCTCAGTTAGCCCCAGTAGGACTGCTTGAACTATCAGCACGTAATGCATAATCTTCCAGAATGCACATTTCTTTAGAATTCGTAACAAAGGTGTTCGTCAACGTCAATGTCAACCAGCTTCCAATTCGTCACGTGGCAAATGTTATTACCTTTCACGTGATTGCTGTGAAAACACGATCCCTTGAGTCTTTGGAAATATTCTCGAAATGTCAGTAATCAATAATTTAAATAAGCCGAGGGAGAGTTATCTTTGGGAGAAAAAGTTATCTTTACAATTTAATTATTGTCGTCTACTGTCGGAGAAAGACGAATGCAGGCGTTCAGTTGCAAAGCTTGTATTTATCTGAACACAGATCCCGTTTACCCTACTAGTGACGTGTTTCTACAAACATCCACATGACGGGAAACTAACACAACTATTCACATAGGGAGTGGATTACTTTAAACAAATCACGAATAGTAATATTTCATATGTGCATCCTTCCACAAAACACACTGTCTCTTTTTCTTTACATGTGACTACGACTACAATAATGATGATAAGTTAACAATTACTTATTGTGATGACAGTTCTACTGGGATTTGTGATATAATGGTTTTTAAAATAGATTAGTAGATGTTAGACGGATACTTAGATCTCTGTGGCGCGGGCAACCTGACAGATTTGATTTGATAGCAACCGTAAGATGTTGCGTCAGTGTTCGCTGAGGTCTCGTATTACAGTCGTAGAGCGGCGAGGTTTGAGGCCAAACTCGACCAAAACGAAAACAAAACTTAGTAGAACGTTCTGACAAAATGTGCTCATAGGAGAGGCTTAACCCAGTGAACCTCAATCGATTGTGCTGGTTGATGCGGCAACTTAGACAACGTATGTTTAGGTGGTCCACTGGGGCTGGTGACAACGTATGTTTATGGGGCCCCCTGGGGCTGGTGACAACGTATGTTTAGGTGTTCCACTGGGGCTGGTGACAACGTATGTTTAGGTGGCCCACTGGGGCTGGTGACAACGTATGTTTAGGTGGTCCACTGGGGCTGGTGACAACGTATGTTTAGGTGGTCCACTGGGGTTGGTGATAACGCGAAGATGAAAGGGCACAGGTAAAGTCAAATGCACCGTGGTGACAATAAACCGTGGTGCCTGCGACCTAGCGCACGTGCTTGCAAGCGTTCGTACGTTTTTGCTAATATATGGGTCATAATGGAACTTAATAAACGCACTCTCTATGAATATGTAGACACGATGACTACTCATTCAGGTTGGGTCACGTTCCCGAACTCTGCTGATGAATTTTCCCACACTGGTTGTGTCCACATTGAGGCTCTACTAATAGTTATGGTATGTATTTTGTCAGTGTTGATGTTAACCGGGCAAACTCTACTCATGCGTCCCGAGTACTCTCCGGGAGACCGTCTACGCGATGGTCTGAATGTCGTTTTGTAGTTTTATGGCCTGCTGGCTGAAATAGTCTTTCTCTGTTTCTCTGCAAGACCTGATTTAAAAACAAGTTTGGTATAAGCCTTCTTCTTGGGAGTGTGTTCGTACCCGAAGTTTAGGTGAAGATAGGTCGACCGACTCGGCACGCCCTCTGATGGTTGTAGCGGGCAATGGAGAGGCAAGATGTGCGATGCTTCGATTGCACAGGAAGGCCCTCCAGGTATCAGGGGTAAGGAATGTCGATGAGACGGTCTTCTGCTTCCTCCCGTCACTTCATGGACCTCCCTGCATTAACTTCGAGGTCACAGGCAGCTTGATGAATAGAAGCTCGCCACCTGTTCTGTCTTGGAAACAGGAGTGAGGATTGATACAAGCTAAGTTTCGGTGTGTCTTTGTAGTGCTTGCGAGAAGACTGCTTTGCGATGCCGGCATCTGGCATACGGGCTGCATGACCTGACCAGCGAAGCTGACGTTGTAGTGGAATCGATTCAATATTGTAAATGCCAGGTCGCTGCAGGACAGCACAGCTGGTGATGATATCACATTCCCGCCACTTAACGTTGAAGATAGTTAGGAGGCACCGCTTGTGGAAACGTTCCAGTAGTTTGACTTGTCTGCGATAAGGGACCCATGACTCTGGTCCATGCAACATGAGTATTGGGATAACTACTGCGAGACCTTGAACTTGGTCGAGGCACGGAATGTATGGTTTCACTGTACACTCTTTGCAAGTCTGCCAAAGTAGCTAGTCTCCGGGCAATCCTGCTCTCAATGCCCTTATCGATTGAAGTGTCATTGGTCATGGCACTGCCAAGGTAGGCGAATTGCTCCACAGCAGTCAGCGCTGTAGGTGGTGATTGTGGATGTGTTGAAGTTTACGTTTGATATATTATGTTTACGTTTGATATATGTATAAGTATACATATGTGAGAATATATGTAACTAACTTATTAAATATGTAATTATGTATGTATGTACGTACGTATGTACGTACGTACATACGTACGTATATAATTATACATTTTGTGGGACGAAAAAGAACAGAGTATGTTAGTTGCTCCTGCATGTTAACTACCAGCTATTTCAATTTATTCCAATGTCCCGGTGCATCAATCCACACATAGAAAGTGTGTGCGATTATTAATTTAGTAAGTTTTTCTGTACCACGGCATTGGAACTGTCAATTGGTGATTGCGGAAAGTTAATCGGTTTTTAATATGCTGTGAATTGTGAAAAGAAAAGATATAACGACCACTGATGGCATGCGTGGGGGGATTGTGAGTGGCAGAACACCAAACCGCGTGCAGCATTGCGCGTGAACGTATCGCGTCAGTTTCTTGGTTGTGTGGCCAACTGCCAGTGCAACCTTTCTGTATTCAAAGCACACATTTGCTTAAAAGGCTAACTTGTCAACCAGCAACAGTTTGTTACACTGATTTGATAATGACAAATCAAATGAACGTCGACACCATGAACGAAGATTGGTCGATTGTTTTGGTCGAGGTTTGTGAAGAACCTTTGTAAACGAAGTAAAGTCCTCTAAATAACATTGTTATCTTCGTGCGTCGTCGCCAGCCTTTGCACGTTTTCTAGCCACAGGCGTGAACTACCAAAGGCACCGTTTATCTTCTGGGTAGTCTCAACAAATTATGGCCTAAGTGGATCGAGTTCCGTCACCTCGATATATTGGCCATGCCGATCAGTACCATAGCAACGATACCATGTAACTCGTCAGAGGGTAACATCCGTTGCGTTGACCAACACAATGGGAACTTCGGCTTTTGTTCTCGAATATCGTATACCAAGACCTGTGTGGCAATGTGTGGCTGAGTAGATGGCGTCAACGGCATTGACATTATACTTACGTTGTTCAGACCCGTAAATAACACAACAGGTTTATAGGTCTCCACCTTCTTTCATAACTCTTATATCATTGTTTCCACAGCACTATGTCCAATTCCAGATGGTACACCGCAGCCCAACAATTTCTTCATTTTCTGAATGAGTTTGCGAGTTACCGCCCTCACCATGCATTGCGAACTCGTACGACTGGCGTATTGCATGCCTTTGTTTGCTTTGCAATTGTCCTTGTATTGGGCGATGGGCTCTAATGAAATCTTTCCTCTGTCAACACGCGGCTGTTGTTCTTCTTTATGACGCCTTCCCTGGATCGATGGTTGCTGTCACAAAATAACACAATCCCAGAACAAACCAGCATGCGAATGTGCGGGAGTAGAATGTCTATCTTTCGTCCTAGTTACACTGACCAACAGCCGCCCACATGCTGCTTTGGCATGTCTGCCCAGCGAAGGTGCACGGCATCTTTATTATTTCATATGTCCTTATGAAATTTCTTTCATCTGCTTGCGTATAGTGCTTGTTTTGTTAGCTGTAGTCGGGCGACCGTGGCCCACATGGTTTGATTATGTTATTTATACAACATAGATTCCTGGTAATTTGATACACTTCCAGCGCTTTATTAATAACCGGCCTTCCATGTAGCAATACTAACTAATTACCCTTGCATGTAGCAATACTAAATAATCACCCATCGGCAATCGATGTTGTGTGGGTCACGTCGTATGTATATTATTGTTCCATTTGCAACACTTACTAATATTTGTTTGTGATCAGTAAATTACTGATTGATTGATTGATTGATTGATTAGTTCAGTTGCAACATACAATAGCGAGCACAACATTCGTCCTTGACCAGCGCCAGTTGAACATTGGTAGGTTACATAAATAACTTGCTATTCCCAACAGCAAAGTCTCGCTGTGTGATGACAGTAATCAAATCTAGTTTCCTGTCGCACAGACAGACTAATCCACCCTGCGGAACTACGTTTCGTCTACACCAACACTAACCACTTACATGATGTCGACGTCTATTCATGCATAATGCAGAATATGTTTCTTCAAATTCACCCACGTCGTGCTGTGCAGCACTTCTGGTATTACAGTTGAATCATACGACCTGATCTTGATTGAGATGTTCACTTTACTCCACATTTGCTGGTGTCTTGTGTCAATGCACCTTATCCAAGAAGGAACGCTTGCATCTGGCCTTTGATTACGTTTATTCAAACGTTGGCTTGTCAGACTCACGGAAATATTTATTGGACCTATCATCTCGTATATATGAAAATAAAATGAACAATTCATGATAAGGCTTGTCCAGTCCATCATACAAGCAAGTGTGCAAACAGTCAACACCTTCCTCACCTCAACACCTTCCTCACCTCAACACCTTCTTCACCTCAACACCTTCTTCACCTCAACACCTTCTTCGCCTCAACACCTTCCTCACCTCAACACCTTCCTCACCTCAACACCAACTTCACCTCAACACCTTCCTCGCCTCAACACCTTCCTCACCTCAACAACTCCCAATATCCCCTTTATGTCCTTTCTGAGACTCCCGTTGCCTTGGTCTTCAGTTCCTGAGAAAACTGACATATCCGCACGAAGTCAGGATTTAGTAGCAACTGCCTTTCGATTCTATTGATTCCTCAAATTCCACTCAAGTGCACATTGATCTTATCACCCCTGTCAGAACGTAGGGCCTAGACTTACGTGCATATTTTACACATCTTAATTGCATTTTGTAGACTCCTAATGTTTGTCAAGGAATATCTCAAATTCAATTACATACAATTGTGGATAGTATTTCGTGTTGCAGTTTGCATAGAAACACGATAACATTCTTTTTATATGGAACTATTTTACGTCTCTCTAATGCAGACATGTTATGGGCAACAAGTCATACACCACAGTGGCGTCGCCCAACCTACCAGTCGTTTGTACCACTCCGCCAGCTTTCCTTTTTGTATTTATAACCACGTTGTGGCAGTGGTGATATATGGTGAGCGTCGCCACTGTTCGGGAGTGTTTCGGTTCCACTGTTGTGTTTCTGGTACTCACGAATAAGAATGGGTCAATAATAGTCGTTGCCTTAACCCAGCTGTTCTCTTCACCCAAAACTGTCGTCCTCAAATTACTCGTCAATAATTGATAAATGCATTGGATCTGAGCGGCAGCACGTAAGAAGTCGTTGGATCTGAGCGGCAGCACGTACGAAGTCAACGCCGGTTGTCAGTGGTTAGAGAGGAAACGAATTGATGGCCCAATAAACGAAATTTATTGCTTAATGTAATTGCATATGAGGGTTATTTGTAACGCAGCTTGTCGAACTTAAAACTCGTAAGGAATGATAATGTACGTGACGAATTATAGTTGTCAAGAGAAAAAACGGTCATTGGAAATATTAATGGATTGTGAGATCACACATGTTAAAAATTGCATACATAACATGCAAAGTCATTTTGAATCGGAATCTTGGCAAGCATAAATGAAAGCTGTGCACTATCCGCTAAATCAACGGTTAAGCTCGGCCTGGTGGAGATGTCGATGCAAGCTTATGTCGTTTTTGTTCGGTGTTGTTTTACATTAATAATTCCACTTAGTAGGATTCTCCATTAATAATAATAATTTCATGGCCATTGCGAAACGATGGGAAAGTATGGAATCCGTGTTTCGGGGTACGAAGAACGACCGATCGTTCTTGTTATTAAATTTAGAAAACACATAATCTGCATTGCGCCATAAATCAACGCACATACCGAGCCGGTTGGGCGACAAACCAGCAACTACTATAATTAGTAAATACACGTTGACAGTTATCCCATTAACTTAAATGCTGAGGTAATGTCAACAAATCGACAATAAAGACAGAATGCAATACATAGACACGGAATGCAATACATTTTGTTGATTGTCATTTTGTATGGTAGCTCAGCTAAGGCGTGTGATTTAGTTATAAGCTACTTTTTAAACTAAAGTTCAGATAACGATCGGTGTGTGTCTTCTTCCGTGTTCACAGCTCTCCCCACTACTTCCATTACTTCATCCACATATATCTTTCCTAGATTCGGTTAGCATATTTCTAGCCTGTGACAATGACTTGTTGTTCCATAAACAGATTTGCCATTACATGTTACACCGCGCTCCACTGGGCAGTGTCCCGCGGTGGCTGGGATATACTGCCCCTTGAGCTCATTGAAATGAGTTAACGTTAATAATTGTGTTAAGAAGAATATATATATGTATAATCATGCTGCCTGGACTGGAGCAAACAGTAAATTGCAAGAAATCGTGTGGTGGTAGTAGTAGTAGTAGTAGTAGTAGTAGTAGTAGTAGTAGTAGTAGTAGTAGTAGTAGTAGTAGTAGTAGTAGTAGTAGTAGTAGTAGTAGTAGTAGTAGTAGTAGTAGTAGTAATAGTAATAGTAGTAGTCCTAGTAGTAGTAGTAGTAATAGTAATATTAGTGGTAGTGGAAGTGGTAGTAGTAGTAGTAGTAGTAGTAGTAGTAGTAGTAGTAGTAGTAGTAGTAGTAGTAGTAATAGTAATAGTAGTAGTCCTAGTAGTAGTAGTAGTAATAGTAATAGTAGTGGTAGTGGTAGTGGTAGTGGTAGTGGTAGTGGTAGTGGTAGTAGTAGTAGTAGTTGTTGTAGTAGTAGTAGTACGATTACTATTGGCCATCCCCATAGAACAATGTCCTCCACAAATCCTCCACCCGAGGACACATTTCTTTATACCATTCTGCAAAAATCATCATGATACGTTCATTATTCCCAGACAGAGCCACGATGTCAATCGACATCAGCCCAGAGAGCAGAGGCCTTTAAGAACAGCCTCCAGAGACGCAGGCGTAGCGCGGTCGTATACATAGCATCCGTACACAGCGAGACAACCAGCACACTTCTGTACGTAGCACTGTGTGTTCAGAGGCATCATTACTGAACTCATTGCACGAATGTGCAAAGTGTACCTTAGTTGGATCTTAGTAGGTATAGGATCATATATGAAGAAGAAAGAAGAAGACAGAGAAGAAGAAGACTTCACGCAGACCGAAGGTCGCAGAGGATCACTCTACTTCGGCAAATGTAACTTATATTTTCTTCTTGCACGTACGTTATTCAGAACAATATAATCTATAAGCTAATGGTGCGAAAACAAGAACATTGCGTAGGGCTTTCAAAATAACACCGATCGATTTTTTTAGCAGCAGCAGCAGCAGCAGCAGCAGCAGCAGCAGCAGCAGCAGCAGCAGCAGCAGCAGCAGCAGCAGCAGCAGCAGCAGCAGCAGCAGCAGCAGCAGCAGCAGCAGCAGCAGCAGCAGCAGCAGCAGCAGCAGCAGCAGCAGCAGCAGCAGCAGCAGCAGCAGCAGCAGCAGCAGCAGCAGCAGCAGCAGCAGCAGCAGCAGCAGCAGCTGCAGCAGCAGCAGCAGCAGCTGCAGCAGCAGCTGCAGTAATAGAGATATGACTACATAAAAACACCTAAATTATTTAAGCGTGAGACAGATCGGCGACGTCACAACTGTCACACGCGATTATGCTAACCATTTTAGAAACGACTGCCAGACACCATTTGGCTCATACAAAGACAAATTATACATTAGATTGCAATTCATCATGCAGACGGCAGAGTTACTCGAGAAGGCAATTAGGCTGTTTCGACTTCTTTTTAACCATCATTAAAGGTTTTAAATGTCAATGCCATGACAGCTCTCTGCAGAAATGTAGGACTGAATCAAGATCGTGTTACTTTCTTTCGCCATTAAGAACAACAAGTCTGACCGTTAAAATAAAATAAAACGACATTCACGGTAAGAATTTATTTCACCAGACATAGCATGTGTCAATCGGTTGCATAAGTTGGTGATTGTTTAAATTTATGTTTTAGTTGATACTAAAAAAAACACAATTTCCACATTGTAACTCGGACAGTCGAAGCTATTTCTTTTTTAAATCGTGCTGCATGTTCGCTTAGCCCCGATTGCGAAAGATACAAAAATCCGCATGTCGGTGTAATGACTATAATCCACGCGGTACATCAATATAATCACAGCGGCTATCGAAATAGGACACTTGTCGCAAGATGATTTCTTTACTCTGGACGCGCAAGTAATCCAGTAAATAACTGCCATAGATAAAACACAGTGAACTAGTTTTTAAACCAAGTTCACACGTCTCAGAAGCAGAACACAAAATAAAATGCATATGCAAAATCGATATCTGAATATGTTCATGGAGTGCTGGCACACACTCTATCTACGCGTGGAATCAGCATGTCGTATCGTCGTCGGGTCCTACCAATTACACCTGCCTCCGCCATTCCGTTTTCGCTCGTTTCTTGAGACTCATCTCGCAGAAATCGAACACATCCGAGTACCTTCTGTGACTTGCTTGTTCGTTTGTGCAAAAGTGATTTTTGTTTTTGACCGAACCTAGATTCGGCGAAAAAGGTAAAAAATGGTTAAGTGTACCTCACCTCTATACACTGTTTTCACCACACGTCTCCGTTAGTGTATGTCCTGCGTCGCCTTTTCAAATTCAGGAACTGTTATCCCGAATTCAGACGCAAGTTGTTTTGGCTACGTTTGGCCTCTCTTTGGTCTCTCTGGTCTTCTATATCCATACGGCTGTCTGCACTAGAGCGTAAGACTATTCACAGTTCCTTTAGCACAACGTTATCCGATGAAACTTTTGTATGACTTAGACTATTTACACTCTACATATTTGAACATCAATGAACCGGATTGGTGATGGGCTAGGCGAACTGGGGAAGCAGCGTTAAACGTTTAATCGACCGACGTGATGTTTGCAAGAGAGACGCGTCTCGCTTCCTGTTGCTCTATCTCCTTTAGTTTTCCATTGCTACTTGGTTTCCTCGTGTACAGCTCTGGTTAGCTTCTCTTCATCTTCAGTCCCCTCTCATTAGGTGTCTACCGCGTTGTTCTTGCGTCTATTACCTCGTTGTTCTTGCGTCTATTACCGCGTTGTTCTTGCGTCTATTACCTCGTTGTTCTTGCGTCTATTACCTCGTTGTTCTTGCGTCTATTACCTCGTTGTTCTTGCGTCTATTACCTCGTTGTTCTTGCGTCTATTACCTCGTTGTTCTTGCGTCTATTACCTCGTTGTTCTTGCGTCTATTACCTCGTTGTTCTTGCGTCTATTACCTCGTTGTTCTTGCGTCTATTACCTCGTTGTTCTTGCGTCTATTACCGCGTTGTTCCACCGAGGCATTGTTCTACTCACCACTTCACCTATCCCCTTCGGGTATGGTCGGCTCTGGTGGCCCATAAGGAGCGGCAGTGCTTCTTCTCCAGCTCACTCTGTCTCTGGCTTCATTACATCTCTTCCATCACAAATCTCGTTTTTCTGTGTATGTAGGTAAAATGAATGGCGGCACTGCATCTGTTTGAACGTTTGTGATTCCACTTTCATCAGCGGTAATATCATTCAATGCGAAGCTCAGATGACCCACACATGGAAGCTTCAACCCCCGACTTCGTTGTTCCCGGGAGTGGATCGAGGCAGCAGTATCGTCGTTCGCTCTGGCATTTGGTCTAGTCTTCAACATCTCCAATGCGAAACTACACTGACACCGTTTACGACGGTCAGTGTCGTCGCTGGCAGGACACCGAATGTATCAATCATGATTGTTCCGGCAAAGTAGCAAAGTGCAATCTGTCATAGCGCACACCTCTCTATAACGGACATATGTCTAAAATGGACACATTTAGAAGTCCCAAATGACTAACTGCTATAGTTTGCACCGTCCACTAATGGTCCATAGCGGCAGGGGATTTGTACCCACTCGTAGACAACTTGCCGCTAGCGGACTGCTTAAAGATCACATAATACTTCCTGTCCTAGCGGACTGCTTAGAGGTCACATAATACTTCCTGTCCACGCTGGTCGTTTCACTGAGAATCCCAGGAGTCGACGTAGACCACCGGCAGCTGTGAAAACATTCGCGCGTGTGTGTGTGTGTGTGCGTGCGTGCGTGCGCGCGCGTGCGTGCGTTCGTGCGTGCATGCGCGTACATATTACATTACTCTTTTAATGAACATGTGAACTTGTGAACTCATTTTGCAACCCGGCACTTGTTACTCATCTACCGCGTTTCCCATTACAGCTGGCGGTTCACTTCTCAGTACAGTTGGTTGGTCGTTTTGTACTAGTTCCACCGTTGATGACTGGTATTTTGGCAGGTCGGTTGGCATCTCACCTGATTTTGCGATGCAGCTACCTTATATAGTATGCCGCATTAGGCCTACATTGGCACACTGTTTTATGTACTGTAAGTTCGTGTTGCATTACTGAATGGCTGCATTCATAGTCACGAGTGTATTCGAAGTGAAATAAGTATGCGTGTGCGTGTGGGTGTGCGTGTGCGCGTGCGCGTGCGTACGACACCCCATTTCCCCACTGAGATGTGTTCTGTTCTTGTGCCTACGCCAGGTAGGGGAACGAGGGGTATAATGGGACATTCCGTTGTGAAGACTACGAGAGTTTCAACTTCGTGACCGAAGATTTGACAACCGGACATAGACAGGTAACTCGTATCACAGTAATTTTCGAAAGGAATGAAATAGTGTTCTAACACAGGTTTGCTGCGAAACTGGGTTTTTTCCCCGGGAGAAATTGATAATAATTTTGAGCAATTTCTCCAACAATACAACAGTTTACTTTGCACGTCCTAAGTAATGGCTTTGAACATAATAATATCCAATAGTATATAGTAAGTGGAATAAGATTATGTAGCATACAACACACGCACTCTACCGAGAGTCGGACAGCGTGCTGCGTGTGCCATGGATGTTAACCGTCTATGTGCATGCAATCAGCGATCTTCTTAATTCCTTGTGCATTGGAGCAAACACCATATCTCCTACTACAGTGTTACTCCGATATTGCTGTACAGGCAAAGTAATTTACAAAACTAAGCCAATCATTGCGTCATTATGACACTACACCTAAGCTGCGAAAAACGCCGACATTCATACTCATTTGTATCTAAATTTAACAGTGCATTTTTCACACACAAGCATTTGGTGTGAAAGCTCATTATCTGGATACAGTCATGTATAGCGGGACACCGAGAGAGGGCGGCGCATTTGAAAAAAAAACGTTATATCGACATTCATGTTAAAATAAACAGTGTTTTGAACGCTTCAGGATGCGGCGCCTGTGACCATGGCTTGTCACTTCGCCGGTCGGTCTACGCTGCTTCTGTCACTACTGCTCTGCCACGCCTACCCTGTCGTCCTGACGACTTGCACAAAGAAGGAGGTCAAGCACACCCTGCGTCTGTGTGACCCTCACCTGGCGGCCATCAGCACGGCAATCCTGGCGACTCGCAGCAGCAACTACTCGTCGGTGTGTCGGTAGGTGGCTGGGCGTTTCTCCAGTCTTACTAAGTGCAGAACCTGTTTCAGCTGTAGAATATCTCAGTTCCCTCGTGAGTTTTCCAAGTTTCACTCTTAAATGGTATGTCCAAACCTAGTTCAGCGCTAACCTATATCATCATCACTAATATAATTATTACATTTGTAAACTGAGTTGAAAATTAGGTAGGGCCTACTAGCATCAATCCCTGCGTCATCTGACGCACCATTTTGTATGCGATGACCGCGTCATAACATAGACAACTAATTCCTTTGTAATAAGACACGTACAATTTCATCATCATAACTGCCACCCATGTGTGACATAGAACATAATGGATGCGTGTGTAGCAACGATCCACGCAGCACTTACTGCGCTCTCCACCAAGCACGATATAGATCGATTGACGCACTTGATACAAACATAACGTGCTCTGCAACCGATAACACATCTTTAGCACAGTATAATGATTTACATTAATTGAGTGGATAGAATACAACAGTCTAATCATGCACACTCGCATACTCGCACCCACGTGCATGGCTATGCAATTATTTGTTCGGTGTAGATCCTGTGTTGACGCTGTTGTAACTACCTCTTGGCAGTGTATGGTTTCGGTCGTGGTCGACAGCGATAAAGTGTTTGCCAACTAGATGTTGTTACTTCAATTCTTGTTGTTTTTACCGTTGTGTTTCACATGTTTTTACACGCCTAGGTAGTTTTTCCACTATACTCAACTCCTTGCTTCCCTCCTTCCTTAAATGTAAATATATTTCTTCACAAATACAATTATCGTTAACGTCGTATATTTACTATTCAACGTAATGCAGTTAATTATGCAGTTCACATTCCGTACAGAAACAACTAGTCAAGTCGCCAGTCTGGAGCAGTTTTAAAAGTTGAGCAGTGACAAAGACATACAAAAAGAACGCCTTTGAGGTAGGCGTGTGGCGCCGGTGCTCCGAGTCAGCTGGATGGGCAAGAAGGCGAATGTCTGGGTCCAACAACAGGTTGGTGTGTTTGAACATAAAGGGCTGTTAACACAGCTGAAGCGGCGAAATCTATGCAAATATGGACATTGGAAATGACGACATTTTAGTATCGATCGCAGGTGAAATCGAAGGGAAGAACCAACCAAGTGGACTGTGTGGGTGGATGAAGTGGTGCAGTGGACAGTTGGATACCAGCGAATTGCACGGAATATGGCGCAGACTAATTGGATGGTGTCATCATCGGCATCGTTGTTGTCATCATCGTCGTCGTCATCATCATCATCATCATCATCATCATCCACGTCAACACCACCATCAACATCATCATCGCTATCATCATGTCTGTCTCTATCTGTATTGTGTTTAATTGCTAGGAGTATAGTAAATAAGAAAAACGAATTAAACATTATGGTAAAAGATATTGACCCTCACATAATTGGTATAACCGAATCATGGGCCAACACAGACATTACAGATGCTGAATTAGGATTGACAGAATACGCAATGTTTAGGAGAGATCGAATAGGAAGTAAGTAACATTTTGTGCTGACATGAAAGTTTCAGAGCAATGTGGGATCGCTGCTTCGAAAGGAAATCAAATTCTAGAGCTAATTAGGAGAACTATCACGTATAAGGAGAAACAGCTAATTGTACCCCTGTACAAAGCAATAGTTAGACCACATTTGGAATATTTTATTCAAGTATGGAGGCCATATCGTAAAAGGGACATAGACAAGCTAGAAAGAATACAACGAAGAGCAACTAAAATGATTCCAGAATTGAGAGACCTTAGTTAAGAAAGTCGCTTATTACAATGTGGTTTGACAACACGAGAGACCAGGAGACTAAGAGGAGACCAAATAGAAGTGTTTAAAAAATAGTGAATGGTTATGAGGATGTTGACAGGAATATCTTCTTCAAACTTAAAGAAGGCAGTAGAACCAGAGGACACAAAGCAGCATTAGTTAAGGAACAGTGTACGTTGGACATGAGAAAGTAGTCTTTCTCACAGAGGGTGATAAATGAATGGAACAAACTGCCAAATGATTGTATTAATGCTAGTAATGTGAATATGTTTAAACATAGAATTGACAGATATTTGATAAGGGCGGGCTACACATAGATGAGAAAATTGTTGGACTCTCGATAAGCCAATGGCTGCCTTGTCCACTTGCCATCTGGAACTACGTTGTTTGGGATGGCAATCTTGTTAAATCTTGTCTTGTTAAATTGTATTCTGCGGTTGTACTAAGAATACGTACTACAGCTGCAATCAGTCCTTGTCACATTTGGCCACACTCTCTTATCCTCAGCCAAAGTCTTCTCTCGGGCGGTTCGTTGATGTCAGTGCACCTAGCTACACTTGGTTACGTTACTCGGCAGCACACGCTTTGTGCAGTGGCGCCTTGTCCAGTCTCTGTGTTTGTTGGCACCGGATTCCAAGGCTCTGTGTGCAGGAGTACATTTTTTACGTGGCCGAACATGGACTATCTTTGTTGGGCCACGTTCACGGACCTATTTACTTATTAACCTATTTATCCTTGAGGCAACATTCTGCAGAAAGCATATGTCCTTCCATTTTATTCCGCCACATGCAAGTCTTGTAGATGCGTCCTTGTTAACGTGTTGTATTCGTCACATTGGAAATCTTCTCTGTGGGAAATCTGATTTCTACCTCACTGTGTATCTGTGCGATCGAGTTGTCCTTAACACACACGCCCACACGCCCGCCCGCACGCCCGCCTGCACGCCCACCTGCCCACTCGCCCGCTCGCCCGCACGCACGCCCAAATGCCCAACACACATAATCCATCAACAGCAAACCCTATGTTTATTCCAAAGTGTTCAAGATAAACAACTTATTTGGCACCGTATTTTTTTTAATATAATCATTATTGATTAATCTGCTAACTGATGGATTGGCTCTTGCAGTGCTTTCAAGAAATACGCCCTTTGCGTGGAGCCACGTCTACAGATGTGCGACCCGTCTATGACGTATCGCTACCTGCGGAATAAAGACGCTTACACGCAGCCGCCATATTCGTGCATTGCGCCCTCTATCGTCACTCGGACAGCACACTCACAGACAGTGATCGTCAGTGGATCGACAGCTACCTTGTGTTTGCCTTCGTGGATGACGTCTCCAGTCAGACTAATAACGTCGTCAACATTAGTATCCGCGATCACGAACTGCGCCATTTATTCGGTTCTGCTCGGTTTTTTTCTAACAGACGCATATGACAGTTGTCAACTATAATAAATGACGAGTGCAACTACTATTTCGTAATTATCACGTTAATCACATAATCATATTTCTTAATAGTAGCTAAATGCACATGCTTATAGGCTTATGTGCACGGAAGAGAGAGAGAGAGAGAGAGAGAGAGAGAGAGAGAGAGAGAGAGAGAGAGAGAGAGAGAGAGAGAGAGAGAGAGAGAGAGAGAGAGAGAGAGAGTGGGGTGGGGGAGATAAAGGGATGGGAGAGAGAAGGAGAATTCGAAACATTTTGACATGTTCCCTATTCTCGTAATCGATCCTACTTGATGCTGAGTGTAGTCGCCGGGGAGACATCGCAAAGCGGACCGTGGGAATCTATTGAACATTGGCCTGGTTAACTGGCAGACTACTTCTGCCCGGAGCTGTCACAGCGATGGAACAAGGCAGGTAGAATCAGGTCGCCAGGTCTTTGACTTACAAACTACGCCCACGCACGTACGTACGCACGCACGCACGCACGCACGCACGCACGCACGCACGCACGCACGCACGCACGCACGTGCGGGTGGGTGGGTGGTGGGCCTGTGGTGGGTGGCGGACTCTTCTCTCAAAAAAACAGTGGGAAGTGGAAATTGACCCCACAAACAGGTGGGATATTGGAGGTTGGCCTTTCTAAAAAAGGTGCGAAGTGGACCCTGCCACATCCCTCGTGTATTCGAACAAATAAATGGATGTCCTCGTCACACGTAGCTGTACTGCTGTAACGTATAGGGGAAGGTGGGGCATGTCCGCACAGCTAAGGTATAATGTGTCATAACTAATTAACCGTTTATGCCAGAATTGTAAAATTTCGCCTTGTTAATCTGTATATTTTATTATCAAGTTATCAAACTTCAACTCCACTAAGAACAACATATATATGTTATCAATATGTGTTGATCACTGGTGTGTGGATATGCCCCAGGGTACTGGGACATATCCACACAGCTATGTGCGAACATACATTGTTACAGAACATATTTTGTTACAGAACAGACTACAAACTGCAGTGGTAAATGTTAGGCTGTAGAACAGCATATATCTTGTTAAATATATCCACAAGTATTATTTCGGGGTGAGATGCGTCCATATAAGTAAACCGCCCACGCCTATGTGGATATGCGCCAAACGACTTGCTGGGGAAGGTCGTCAATGTTCCCATACACGAGGTGTATGGCGATAAAGTTTATTTGTGCAAAGACAACACTAATGACACACATTAAAACAAGACATAAACACACCAATATGCATATAGGATTGAGAGAGTGAGTTACGTATCAATATATGTATACAATTACAAAAACAACCTTTTAGGTTATAATTTCTTACCGAAGCAAATAATTTCAATTCGCGGGTTCAAATGCTCAATGTAAGTGTTACCGTAGAACAGAGTCTTGAAACCAAATACTACGCGGTTTGGTCAATAACGAGGTGTGCGGACATGCCACAGCGTGCGGACATGCCTCAACGTGCGGACATGCCTCAGCGTGCAGACA
Source organism: Lamellibrachia satsuma (assembly GCA_033239005.1). Lineage (NCBI taxonomy): Eukaryota > Metazoa > Annelida > Polychaeta > Sabellida > Siboglinidae > Lamellibrachia > Lamellibrachia satsuma. The sequence continues at coordinate 140,426 of BSQZ01000030.1, read as the reverse complement.
TGCCACAGCGTGCGGACATGCCTCAGCGTGCTGACATGCCTCAGCGTGCGGACATGCCTCAGTGTGCGGACATGCTCCACCTTCTTAGATCGAAACAACAATGTAACCAAATTTAGGATCTGGAAACAGGAACATTGCCATAATATCCTATGGTTTTCTCTTTCGCATACGGCTTGCCAGATCTGCATAACATTTTGTGCGAATACATGTACTGCTCCATTGTGATATCAAAAACGGAAAAACAAGTCATACGTACGATTTATTTTGTAGATAACTACTTCAGAGGAAATTCCAATTATTAGTCTAATTGTTTAAAGTATTCCCTTCGGTCATCAGTTAAACACGGATCAAGTCAATGCATGCATAGTAACCGGTGCACCTGATCTATTGTCAAACTTAGAACTCTCTCAACAATCAGTTTTAGCGGTATAATCCGTTGTTAAAGTAGTCAATTGTAGCCGCACTCCCAGCTGTCGTAAAGTTTCACTCTTAAAATTGGTAGGCCAAACCTATTTCAGCGCTGTTGTTAAATATATCATCATCACTGATAAATGTTACATTTTTAAACTCAGTTGAAAATTAGGTATTCGCATCAATCTCCGCGTCATCTGACGCACCATTTTGTATGCGACGACCGCATCAAGACATAAACAACTAAAGTTAGTTCCGTCGTAATCAGACTCGTACGATTTCATCATCATAACTGCACCAATGTGTGGTATCTAACTATAATCGAGCTAGCGTATGTATGTTTGCATGTTTGCATGTTTGCATGTTTGCATGTTTGTATGTTGGTATGTGGTTAAGTTAACGTTTTCCTCCTAGACGGCTTGCACCTCGGGCACCAAACTTTCAGGGATTTATCTACGACCCCACGAATGAAACGTAACGTCTTTATTTTTCGAAATACCCCGTATATCAAGGGTTCATAGTGGCTTTGTTGGAAATCAAATGTTCGCTATGTAAAACATTAACTTCCAACAATCGCAGAAACCACGCGCGAGCGCGGCGAATGCTTCGGTACGTAAACCGTTTGAGACTACGTAGCGCCATCTGGGCGGTTTATATTCATTATAGCAGAAAACACGCACCCACGTATTGGCCGGAAGTCGCAGACCGAGGGCCAATACACGATAAAAAATATTCTACTATTCTACAACCAACACAAGTATCCATGGGTCTATATTCACGCGACCATCAACATTTCGAGCATTGCAAACAATCTCGAACGTATTGATGGAATATCGACCTGAGGCATTTGGTAAACACTGCCGTTGCTATCATGACTGTCAAGTATGAACTACCAAGTTATCCCGTCCTGGGGACGGGCATGTTAGTGGAGCATGATGTATGCGTGTGTAATAATGATCCATGCAGCGCTCTCTGCCAAGCACGACATAGGTCGAGTTACGCACTTGATACGAACATATCGCGCCATGCAACTATTAACACATCGTTAGCACAGTATATTAATTTACATTGATTGAGTGGATGGAATACAACAGTCTAATCATGCACACTCGCACACACGCACTCACGTGCATGGCTATGCAATTATTTGTTCGGTGTAGATCCTGTGTAGACGCTTTTGTAACTAACTACCTCTTGACAGTGTATGGTTTCGGTTTTCAGTTTTTGCCAACTAGATGCTGTTGCTGCAATTCTTGTTGTTTTTACCGTTGTGTGTCACTTGCTTTAACTCTACCAGGTAGTTTCACAACTGTACTCAACTCCTCATTTCCCTCTTTGAACTGTCTCAACAATCAGCTTTAGCGATATCACCCGTTGTATGGATTGTAGCCGCACTCTACGTTAGCCTGTGCTTCCGCCCAGCTGTCGTAATGATAATTAATTGTTACCTCGGGGTAACTGAGAGACATTCCAAGGTGTCTCTACGCTTAAGGCCCACTGCAATATACAAACAGATGGCCTCGACAACCTCTGCCAAGGCGTGCACATCGTTGCAAAGAGAACAGGCCCACCTGCAGTATGTTGGACATCTATATATTGATACGCTAACCTTGGAGCAGTCTGGCAGTATCTCGTCGTAGGCGGGGGGGGGGGCAGTCTGGCAGTATTTCGTCGTAGGCAGGGGGGGGGCAGTCTGGCAGTATCTCCTCGTAGGCGGGGGAGGGGGCAGTCTGACAGTATCTCCTCGTAGGCGGGGAGGGGGGCAGTCTGACAGTATCTCCTCGTAGGCGGGGAGGGAGGCAGTCTGACAGTATCTCGTCGTAGGCGGTGGGGGGGGGGGCAATCTGACAGTATCTCCTCGTAGGCGGGGAGGGGGGCAGTCTGACAGTATCTCGTCGTAGGCGGGGAGGGAGGCAGACTCCTCGTAGGCGGGGAGGGGGGGGGGCAGTCTGACAGTATCTCGTCGTAGGCGGGGAGGGAGGCAGTCTGGCAGTATCTCCTCGTAGGCGGGAAGGGGGGCAGTCTGACAGTATCTCCTCGTAAGCGGGGAGGGAGGCAGTCTTACGGTATCTCGTCGTAGGCGGGGAGGGGGGCAATCTGACACTATCTCCTCGTAGGCGGGGGGGGGGGCAGTCTGCCTGTATCTCCTCCCAGGCACCGGTGTCTACTCGTCTCTTTCTACGTTCCTTCGCCTCCAGTGGCATCTCATTAATTTAACAATTGGCGATGATAAAAAATCCACTCATAAATTTACTCATATCGCGCATTCGCAACTATCCTAGTGTCTGTCTTTGTCCGACAGGTAGAAAATAACTTTAAATAACTTTTAAGATAATTTAATTGATAATCGCAGGTGCATTGACGTGGTCCTTGTGATGATGGTGAAAGCCGTCCACGAGCTGATTGTCTGATCAGACGGGTCAAGACACACAAGTGGTTGGTCAGCTGTTCAAACTGATTGAATATGCATGTTTAATGACTGATTTTTTTCCGAGAACTTTCACATCGGATACGTTGGTAAAGTTAATGTTTTCTTTACTACTTCATTAGATCTTTCATTCAGTGAACTGGGCTGCACTTGAGGAGTATCTGCTTGGGGTGTTTTTCTGAAAGTTATGTGATTTTGTTTAATTATGCACATCATGTGCTGTGAAATGTTGAACATCTAATCACAGGACTAATTTTGCAGGAATCCTATGAAACGTTATAATGGCAGCCTATTTGAAAATCAGATGTGGTTTCAGCCCTTTTGTTACATGGACGGGTTAAGCTAGTCACTACTCTACTACTACATAGTTGAATAATCGGTGGAATCACGACAAGGCAATGGCTTCTTTTCCAGTTGCCATTTAGTTATAAGAATAACAAAAGTATTTATATAGCGCCCGATCAATCAAGACTGCTCTCAGGCGCTTTACTTACATGCAATCGTAACATAAAATATGAATTATTATTAATCAGATAAATTATTATTAATAATATATATATATATATATATATATATATATATATATATATATATATATATATATATATATATAAATAATAATAATGATAATATATATATATATTATTAATATATACATATCATTAATATATATTTATATATATATATATATATATATATATATATATATATATATTAATAATAATTTAATCTGATTAATAATAATTAATATTTTAATAAGTTACGATTGCATGTAAGTGAAAGAATATTAATAATAAATAATAAATATTCTAAAACATAGTCTAAATTGTCCTACAATAAATAATATATAATACAAAATTAAATGTTTATTTGTAAAAATAAAATAGTTCACATAAGCATATAATTGTTCACATCAGCATACCATAACAAACCTACTCTAAAAGAGATATGTTTTTAAAAGTGTTTTATACTGCGGCAGTGTCTTCGCTGTCCTCACTGAAACGGGCAACCGATTCCTCAGATTGGCAGCGGCCACATCAAATCGACGATTGCCATCGTCTACGAAGCCGGTACAAAATAATAAAATAATTCACATCAGCAAATAATTGTTCACATCAACATATCATAAAAAATTACTTTAAAAGGTGTCTTTCTAGAAGTGTTTTATACTGCGGCGATCGACGATTGCCGTGCGTGACCGTCTGCGAAGCCGGCACAGATTACAGATACAAAGAGGCGGACCTCAACTGCCGATTCGGATGGCGTCGGTTGAGTAACTCGGCGAGATAGTCCAGTGCCACTCATCGCGAGAAGCACTTTGTGGGTCGGGCGCGAACTATTTGGCAACTAATGCAAACGTTGCAACACAGGAGTAATGTGCTGGTACGGCAAACGTGGCGGGCTGCGCAGTTTTGTACACGTCGCACACGCTGCTGCGTTGTCTGCGAAAGGCCGAGCAACAAAGCGTCGTCATAATCCAAGCGTGACGTCACGAGGGCGTGTACAAAGGGGAAGCTCTTGAAGATGCAGCTTCAATCAGTTTGAACAGCTGACCAACCACTTGTGTTTCTTGACCCGTCTGATCAGACAATCAGCTCGTGGACTGCTTTCACCATCATCACAAGGACCACGTCAATGCACCTGCGATTATCAATTAAATTATCTTAAACAACCAATTCGCCTCCACAAGCTGACACGTGACACAATTGGTTGGAAGAGATTTCAGAAGTGAACGGAGTCAGGTCATCTTGAAGAATGTCACAAGCTTATCAGCACCAACCACACTCTGTATATTACTCATGTCAATGTCGTGTTGCTGCCGCGACTGATGATTCAGGCACAACATTAATGGCCTGGACTTGTTCGTGGCCTATCTGCATGATCTGTGTAAAAATGATCTGTGTAAACATCGCGGCCAGGATCACGAACATCTACGTCTTGCATGGGCGGATAGGGACGGCGGAAGAAGAGCAAACCCTTGGTATTTCGTGAACTAAACCAGCCCTACTCCCAATGCACAACGGACAGAAGATCCAGCTAGAAACGCTCTGCCCTGGATGTACCAGCATTTCCTACGATGCTACTTATCCGTGCAGCTCAGACAAGTCAATCCATTTTGTCGAATCGCGGCTTCAATAACTCACGAGGCTTCAGTAGCTCAATGCTTCAACCGTGATGTTGCCATAATTCACCTGGATGAGACAATCCGCGTCCAGAACCCGACCCATTTAAACCATGCTGAGTCTAGTACTAGTAGTGCTCGCATCCAGAAAGAAAACTCAGATGTTGAAGCAAGTCAGCATTTTAATAATAATTTCTTATATTGATGCGCTGTACATCATATAAAAATAATATATATATATTTGATCTACAACTTATATATTATAATAACTATAATTTAACTATTATATATATATATATATATATATATATATATATATATATATATATATATATATATATATATATATATATATATATATATATATATATATATATATATATAATTATATAATATATATATATATATATATATATATATATATATATATATATATATATATATATATATATATATATATATATATATATATATATATATATATATATTAAGTTGTAGATCAAAAGAGAACCAAAATAAATAAATAAATAAAATTACTTTAAAAAAATAAATACCTTAAAAGCTGATAAGACAGATAAACTAATGAACGAATGATGTCCATCACAATAAACATTAATTTAGTTATGTAAAATGACTTTAAAGACTTAACGTTTCCAATGACTTCCATGTAGAAAGGGCAGCAGACCTAAGGAGATAAAATCTTCTATGAACCGTTCATGAAACTGAACTTAAAAACGTTTGTTGAAGTCAAGAAGAAATATATGATGGGCACAAACAAAGGAATCGTCTTGAAGATTAAGTTGTTATTGGCACCATGGCACTCACTGTTATTGGCACCATGACACTCACTGTTATTGGCACAATGACACTCACTGCGAGCAACAGGAAGCTTGACATGCATTCTGTGTTTTTCTATCTTGTTGGGCTGTTGGCGTGGTCGCTGGGAAACGTTGACGGAAGTATGGTGGCCTCGGCAAATGATCTTCTTCAGTCTCATGCGAAAGAAAACTTAATTTTCGAAGAGCTATCTAGTCACATATTTGAGTAATCGCTGCACGCTGATCAACAAAATTGATGTGATCTTCAATGTCTACAGGGATCAGTCGATTAAATCCTGCGAGCACATGATCCGAGAATCAAAGAAAGGTGTCACATTAATAAATAATAATATCAGGTCACAAATTCAAACATTGGATACACTAAACAAGTTCATCTACTTTCTCGCTGAGTCATGGAAAGAATATTCAAAAAGGGATAATTAATTAATGTTGGTGGCCAGATAGTGTTCGTCATGTGTGCAGAGAAATGCTTCAAACCCACCAGTGAAATGTTTGACAGGGTCCATACTTTCAGATCCATCCACGAAGAAACAGACTTTCGTCTACTACTACACGTACAACATGTTGCAGAGAATTACCAGACTCTTGTTTTTCGGCAGATGTCAGTAATGTCTTCATTATCTGTTTCGCTCTAAGCAAAATGATCACCAGGAGTGGGACAACGTCTCATGTCAAGATAACTGTCACCATAAAATTTACTGCAGCGTTGGGACGTTTGATAAGTACTGCGAATGCTTCACTGACGGACGAAAGCGAAAGTTCAAAGCTATGGAAATGGTGCAGGAGATTCCTAAATGCCGACAAACGTTTAACTATCTTGTTGCAGGCCCACACACGTCGGCCAAATTACCATGATCCAGATGTCGTGTTTAATCTAGTCTCGTTCAAGTATGTCATTGTACGGAGTTGCCGCCAGTCAGACTAGAATATTTGTGCATGCCCAGTAGTATATATAGTGCAGTGTTGTGTGTAAGATGTAACAGTGGAGGCCAACTGGGGGAGGGGGGGGGCAAGCATAGTCATCCACGAGTTTACCATGCTACCACGTAGTGACGCAAAAGGTTATATACGAAACAAATCTAAGCCAAAGGGTACCGTGGCCATGTGCCCCCTAAATACGCCACTGAGCTGTAAGATGTCGTAACAAGATGCTAATGCCGAACATGGCTCCAATTATTGGTCCAGATATGTGTGTGTGTGTGTGTGTGTGTGTGTGTGTGTGTGTGTGCGCGCGCGCGCGCGCGCGTGCGTGCGTGCGTGCGTGCGTGTATGTGTATATGTGTGTACGCGCGTCTGTGTGTGTGTTTAGGTATATATGTATGCATGTACGTATGCATACATGTACGTAGGGATAGAGGGAGAGAGGGGGAGAGGGAGAGAGGGAGAGGAGGAGAGAGGGAGAGAGGGAGAGGTGGAGAGGGGGAGAGTGAGAGAGGGAGAGAGCGAGAGAGCAAGAGAGAAGGAGAGAGGGAGTATTCGAAACAGTTTGACACGTCGTTTTCTAAAGCTCGCTATTAGGCGGTTAAATCATCTCAAAAAAAAAAACGCAACGCGGCTCGTGTCTTCTTCTCCCTATGTAATATTTACAGGATGGTCACTGCCAGAGTGCATGTCGTTCTATGTGGTTCTTTTATGTCCCCAGTTAACGAGACGGGACCGACATTAAAGTGATCATCCAAGTAATGGGGGATACAGAGTCCCCAATGTAGAGAGCCAGTTTTTTTTATATATATCAAACGTGCCATATCATGCGATCGCTGGAAATGTGCAATATTTCGGCATGCTTGAAGCTCATAAAGTACTCGATCCAGAGGGCTATCAAATAAAAATGTTACTTGCTTGCAGAACATTTGGGTGCGGTCATTAATATTAGCCGAAGCGCACGCGACACACACTAGGAAAAGGAAGTTAATTGCAACTGCAACTGCGTGCACGCCAAGTGCCATCTGCGTCACCTCGTACAACGGGCGTAAGTGTGATTGCAACACGTCCGTGTTGGCAGCGACCGGTTTAAAATTCCGCGAATTCCGCGAAAAGCACTCCCAAATGATTATAGTCGTATGCACCGCAGTTTTACGACCAGTCCAGATATATATAACAGTTTAATGAACACTAAGTAGGTGTGCCGCGATGCCCAGGATTGCGTAGGAATTTAGCACAAATAAACTGGATAGCCCCGTCCGTTGTGACGCAGCTGGAATGTTGCCCGCTACATTAATGTGGTAATTACTCATACGCGGACATTCTAGATTATATAGAGTTTTTCGATAAGAGTTTTTCGATAAGCCTCAACACGCCTGCCACAATACACGATGAAAGCGGTGGAATAATACGATACTGCTTAGGACCTCGTCACGTCCAACAGTAGACGGAATACCTCCTACAGCAGACAGTGATGAGGGGTGCAAGTTATGAATAATTTCATTAGAATAGAACTTTACATTGTTTTTGAAACTGTCACATAAAGCCCAACCAACCTGCTAATAGCATACTGTTTTCTAATTCATCTCATTATTCCGGTTCCATTCGAACATTACGTTGTTGAACATTGTCCTGCACCCTTGTTGACTGCCGACAACAGCCGCATGTGACCACGTCGCCGCTACACAGGCCAACTTGTACACGGATGCGAAACAACGAAGAACAGCTTAGAGTGCAAGAAATCAACTTCGTCCATGCTGTACGGTTCTTGTACCGTTCCGTTCTTAATACATCTTTGAGGCTGGTGTTCTTTTCCTCCAGGTGACTGTGATGTTGTTGATCCACCGTAATCTGGGCCTTCCTCTCTGTCCCTTTTCCTCCAGGTGACTGTGATGTTGTTGATCCACCGTAACCTGGGCCTTCCTCTCGGTCTCTTTCCCTCCAGGTGACAGTTGATGTTGTTGATCCACCGTAACCTGGGCGTTCCTCTCGGTCTCTTTCCCTCCAGGTGACAGTTGATGTTGTTGATCCACCGTAACCTGGGCCTTCCTCTCTGTCTCTTTCCCTCCAGGTGACAGTTGATGTTGTTGATCCACCGTAACCTGGGCGTTCCTCTCTGTCTCTTTCCCTCCAGGTGACAGTTGATGTTGTTGATCCATCGTAACCTGGGCCTTCATCTCGATCTATTTCCCTCCAGGTGACAGTTGATGTTGTTGATCCATCGTAACATGGGCCTTCATCTCGGTCTCTTTCCCTCCAGGTGACAGTTGATGTTGTTGATCCACCGTAACCTGGGCGTTCCTCTCTGTCTCTTTCCCTCCAGGTGACAGTTGATGTTGTTGATCCATCGTAACCTGGGCCTTCATCTCGATCTATTTCCCTCCAGGTGACAGTTGATGTTGTTGATCCGTCGTAACTTGGGCCTTCCTCTCAGTCTCTTTTCCCACAGGTGACTGATGTTGTTGATCCATCGTAACCCGGGTCTTCCTCTCGGTCTCTTTCACGTCATCTTCATTAGCACTTTGTGCCACATTTATGACAGAGCCATCTTCTCATCACATAACTATACCATCTCAATTTAATTATTTTGATCACTACAATTAGGATGATCTTGCTCTCCATGTAGAGATGATTATTTCGCTGCCTGTCCCGTTTGGTGACGCCCTGTGTCATTCGTATGTCCTTCGTGTCTGCTGCAATGTTTCGACTTTCAAGTCTTTTTGTCAAGGTCCAACATTCACGGCCAAAGAGGAGAATATGTTTTAAAATGGTTTTCTTTACGATCTGTTTGACTTTGTTAGGCACTTGTTTGTCTTTCAACAGTATGTATGCAAAATACTATACACACATACATGCTACATTCTGGATGTACTAGGCAATCCGGCAAGACAAGACATACATTGCAAAGAAGTTATGCCAGTTTCCGGGTATGACTGTAGAACCAGCAACACGTCTGCTCCCACCTTTCCAGGTTTGATTCTGGTTTTCGGACAGTCCTCATCATATCTACTCCAACCTACATCTGGGCGTAATGCCAAACCATAAAGATAGCAAACTGTTTCTCGGCCGCACTCCCCACGTCGTGTGGTGTCACCCAGGGTTCTGTTCTGGGGCCTTTGAGGTTCACTCTATACACTACGCCACTCAGCTCTGTTATCCTAAATCATAATTTGGATCACCACCTTTACCCAGATGATACACAGATATACATTTCTTTGGCTACCTCGGATACAAATCGCTCCCTAAATCAGCTCAGCGATTGTCTCTACGAAATCTCCCTCTGGATGACTGAGAGAAAATTAAAGTTAAACGCAGACAAAACTGCATTTCTCATCATTGGTACTACAAAGCAGTGTGGCAAACTTTATTGTTTTTACCCGAAACGTATCCTGAGTCAAAATATCACACCAGCAGCCTCAGCGAAGAATTTGGGAGTCACTTTTGATAACAATTTCAACTTTAGATAACATATTTCTCAAACGTGTCGTTGCTGTTTTTATCATATCCGTGATCTTCGCCGTATTCACCGGTATATGTCATTTTCTGTCGCTAAAACTATTGCAACAGCTCTTGTTAGCATATTTACATTCAATGCTCACTCTAGCAAGACAGCCCAGACAGCTTCGGTTGTCTGGTTCTGATTTACTTTCTGTTCCCTGAGTTAAAACAAACACTGGAACTCGAGCTTTCTCTGTTGCCGCACCAACTCTTTTCAAAATTGCCTATCCTCCTTAGTCTTGACGACTTTTTGCTTTGTACATGGTCACGAGAATGCCTAATCCTTTAGTTTTGTTGCGTCACTGAGCTCGGATTTTCCGCGGATATTGGCGCCAAAGAAGTCATTTTATTATTATTATTATTATTATTATTATTATTATTATTATTATTAGGCATTTCGACGTTGCACCTATATGTGTGGTGTTGACACCTGGTGTGCTTTTTATAGAACATCTTGACAGTTCCAGGCTTCATCATCTGAAAGATATCAGGTCCACCACAGTAGTAACACTGGGTTCCTCGGATTGTGCAGGAGACAGGGCTTCCAAGCATGTCAATTGTATTGTACGCAGTCACCTTACGTCTGGGTGTGACAGATGACATGGCTGATTCTCATATCGAAAACAATTCACCTAGATAGCGATCCCGCAACTGAAGCCGAACGTACAACCGTGAGTGCTTTATGTAAACCAGCAGTTGATTACATTTGTTCACAGATTTGGGAGTGGAGCTGCCAAACATGGATAGCTTACTGCGATAAACGACACCGTCAATCTGGACCTGTGGCAACTCGTATTCTCCGGACGTCCCGACGGCAAAAACGCTGGAAGCAATCGCAGGCTTAAACGGAACCGACGCAATTGCAGATCGTCCTGTCATATCGGCAAAGGATGGCGCTGCACATGACAGAATGCAGAGTGCATTTCTTGAGAGAAGTCGCATGATGAATCCGGTTTGTAATTCTTAGAACAACGTCACAAGTTTCAGAAAGTCACCTACGTAGTTTGTTCGGGTGTAGGTCATTTGCCCCCCCGGTCTTTTGCCCCTAGGTCTTTTGCCCCTCCAGTCATTTGCCCCTTAGGTCTTTTGCCCCTTAGGTCTTTTGCCCCCTTTTTCATTCATATAAATCAAACACAGAGATGTTTTTTTTATGTCATGTAATTCTGAATCACACATAATAACATAACAAATATCAGGATATTACTTCAAACGAATACAGTGTCCAAGACTCTGGAGAGTATCTGCGATGGTCTTATCCCCAGCACTGAACTGTGTGCATATGTTGACCAGTCTGTCTTGGAACTGCTTGGCAGTGCGACGTACACGTTTGCGGGGGGTTGTCCAAGCTGGTTGAGTCGCATAGTGCCCTCAACAGCCGCAAAATCCTTACGTAGTGCATCTATCAGGGTCCATATGGTTGGATGAGAATGTCCAACCAGAGTGCTGAAACCCCTGTTCCAGGCTTCACACATATTGTTAGTATGCGAGCCTCCAGCCATGGTTGCATCATGTACGTTCCACAGGGTGGGGGAGTAGGATGGTGCGATGTGACGCATCCTGACCGCTGGCACTGTACCATCATCAGTGGGTGGTGCCTGGATTCGATGAAATGACCCAGTGACATAGGTAGAGTCAAAGTATCGTACAAGATTTTCAAGTCCATCTGGAGTGTTGTCCATGAGGTACTCCATCCCCCCAGGAACATCGCTCACTGGCAGGAAGGCTAGTCCATCTAACATGCCGACAAAGTGTCTGATCTTCTCCTCAGCTCTATAGAGTGTAGTCAGTCCCAGAGATTGGATCTTCCTCCAGGTGGCCTGAGTCAGGTGGTAGAAACACCCCTGGACCTGTACATCATCACCAAAGGTGTTTTTTGAAATTGTTGTAGTTAATGATTTGATAATAAGAAATTAAATAATTTTCAAAATATATTGAAAAAGTACTCAGATGTACTCGTAATGTACTCGTAAAATCTGAGTACATTGAACACGAGTACGAGTGCATGACCATAATTTCAAAAAAAGGGGGGCAAATGACCAGATTTCCATTAAGGGAAGGGGCAAATGACCGCAGGGGCAAGTGACCTAGGGGCAAGTGACCTAGGGGCAAAAGACCGGGGGGGGGGGGGGGGCAAGTGACCGCAACCCAGTTTGTTCGGCGAGGCCACAGACTGCATTACGGATTCATCCGCTGTGAATCTTATATAGCCTTCCTATGAACATATTAACTCTGCATTATGCGTGAATTGGTCAGATATGTGTACGGATGAGCGAGTAGGATTGATATGTAAGTGCACCGTGGCATTAGAGCATTCAAGTGAGAGCATCTGTCAGTCTGCGTGACACTACAGTGTTCATTAGGCCAAACGTCAACAATGTTAAAATCAATCTCCGGCCAGGACAGAAATCGAGGGCTGCCACGTGTTGTAGTGATTTCTTGAAAAAGGAGGTGTCATTTTCGCGGATTTCACGCACCGACTATTGGAAAAATAACGATGGTTTCGCCGATGAACAGATGTGGGTGGACATCAAACGGAATCCGAAGAAGACCGATGTCGCAGGCTCTAGTGGCCGCCTTGGCATCGTGCCGTGCCTACAGATTGTGTGTCTTGGCTATTATTCTTTACAAAGCCACTGTACGCATTTTGTTAGCATTTGGCTCGGACATATTTTCTCGACTGCGAATAGTTTTGATAATCATAATCAAGTAAGCATATATGTGTTTTCACCAAAACAGATATTCATAGCTACAAGCCAAACGCTACTTGCGTTCATCTTCGAGAAGGATACGCGTCGTAACTGATGACAGAAAAAGCACTAATAATTAGTAATGTCACAACAGTGCAAGAATATGCCTATACGTTTTACAACATTGACAAATTTGGTTGTTCTCAAACCAAAAACCGCATTACATACAAACAACGAATCATGTGCAAGCATGACTAGGAGTTGTACATAGGCATAGGTTATACAGTTAAAACTGTACATTTTAAATATAAAAAGTCCCACGGTACCGGTCAAAATTTACAGCCGCAGTGTGTTAAAAATTGGTATGCACACACGTCTCATTCGAGAAATGCACCACTTCAGTTAAACAATCACATGTCAATGACAAACAAACAACAAATGAACGTGTCAAGTGTGCTGAGATATTCTTCGATATTGCAGAATAATACATCGTTTTAGCATATGATGAATTGGCAAAAATCCATACTATCTAGTGTAGCAAACCATATTCCTGTGTTTTACAAAACCGTTAGCTTGTTTGTCATATTGAGACTACCCGTGGGGTATGCATACAGCTGGACCGGGAACGCTTTCTCAGTGTCTAGCCACACGCAATGTAAAAACGGTTGACGCACTGCAATCACGCTTAAGCGTGGTAATCACATGCAACTGAATCGGTCGTTCAACCCGTCTTCAAAGAAATATATCCTTGCTTGAGTAGGTTTATACGCAACGTTAGTGTTATTGTGTAGCATTAGACGGACGTTTCAACAATACACAGGCCCTTAATGCACTGCTCGTCTGCGGCTATTGCCGATGTCGTCTTTCAGTTGTATCAAAACTGCGTATATTTATACATGGGCGAATATTTTATATATGAATAGATCTAGAAAGTAGATATTTTGAACCAGTAACTTCATTATAACAATTAATATTAAATTTTTTTGTTAAAGTAGGCATAATACTGTTCAGAATGAAGAATGGTATTTAGGGACTATATTTATGTTTCCAGACAAAACTAAATACACTATTAATTATGAAATTACTTTATTTTGGTAACGGATTAAGATAATAAATGTTAACGTCGGTATTGGTTTATACTGATGTTTAAAACTAGAATTTTCTCTTTTGTTATATCGCTGATTTGTTCTACAAACAATGCAGTGTCATATAGATTCCACAATTTATTTTAACATAAGACAATTAATTTTTATTGTGTGCACGGCTAAGCTACCACTGACTTAGTCAAGCCTAATACCTTCCCATGCTTGGCACTTCCAAGCGTTTGTCCCGACAATTAAGGAACTGGATTTAAACGCACCCGTTTCCGCTGGGAAAAAATGACTTGCACTCCTTGATAAGTTTGTTTATGGGAGTTAATTGTTTTTTCCTGTCATGCAGAATTAGGCATTTGACATATATAGCGGCGGAAATTTAGAGGAACTGCGTAGTTGCCGGGTCTGTGTGTGACATTAACAAGTGTATTTAGGAATCGATAAGGGCTGCACTCCCCCGCCACCATGTCGTAACAAGCCGCCTGGGCACAGATTAAGGCTTGAAACTCACTGCCTACATGTTTAGCTGACATCAATCTGCTGCCGTGCTAATGACATCATCACCTTAACTGCCCTAATTCGTGCTATTTTCGTATGAACACAGTCTGCCCATTTGCTTAGAAGAAATTGCCTCATTTGGGTCTGCACCTTTTCTTGGAAGTTCTTCGTTCCCGAAGATTAGGGGACGATATTTCGTCCGGCTCAAAATAGATCTATAATTGCTGTAAATGCCGATTTTGGAGAGGCACTGTCTGCTGTAGTAGAGGAGGCCTGCCCAGTGTCAGTGGCAAGAAATATAAATGTAAGGGAGTCGGTCTCTTTCCTTTCTCTTTGTTCTTTTCTCTGCTTCAAGGCGTTAAATTTCAATGACAAGTAGGTTTACGAATGGAAGCCCGCCAGCTGGAAGCCCGTACATTCGTACGCATAATATCTGGTTTCAGCTTTTGTTGTATTATTCATGAAATATTTCCGGCGATGTGTGTGAGACGGAAATATGTGCATGTGTTTGCATGCGAGTTGACTGTATGTCTTGTGTAGAATAATGGCCAACACTCCTAAAGTGTCAAACGGTCAGGACTGTGTGCGCATGGAGTGAGTGCTGCTTAGTTGTGTTTACTTGGAACTGAGTGTGGTTCTGTCATGCTGGTTATTATGTCTGATAGTGAGTTCCAATATCTTATTGTCCTGGGACAATAGGAGAATTTATTATAGTTCTTGCTGGTGTGGACAGTATTTAAAGGTCCTTCCTCAGTTTGATTTTTGCTCATCTCATTTCAAATTCAGTTTGCGAAAAATCAAACTTACCTAGTATCCACTGCAACATGCTAGCTCGTTTATACAACTTTGGTATGTTGCTTTTGTGAAATCGTCAGACAAACTATTACATTACTTGATGTTTGGTCAAACATTACTTGAAGTGAAAATGGAAACTGATAAATGTCACTAATTGTTTAACTTTGTTATGTAATCAGCGAGAGGATGGAAGTCACACACGCCCATGATCGGCATTGATCTGCGCAGTATTTACCATTTTGGATATCCACTATTTTGAGCCTTACCAGATCTTTCGGTGATTTGAGAAAAAAACGCCGTTTTTATGAAATCGATTGTGCGTGTTACTTAAGCTGTTCACACGCTACATATTTGGACATCGACGAACAGGATTCGCGATAGGCTAAATCAGTTGAGGATGCAGTTCTAAGACATTGCTATGGAGATGCCGTGAATGAGGCTGGTCGGGAAGGGGAAGGAGAAGGGGAAGGAGAGGGGTTCCCACTGGCTAAATGACCGCTGATGGTTTTGTGGAATATCGTCCACGTATGTTCAAGTGCCAACATTGTGTTTGAAACAGTTGTTACAATTGTACTGGGACAAGTTGTTACAATTGTACTGGGACAAGTTGTTACAATTGTACTGGGACAAGTTGTTACAGCTGTACTGGGACAAGTTGTTACAGCTGTACTGGGACAAGTTGTTACAGCTGTAGCAAAGACCGGGCGGCTCTCACCAATGGCTCAACCAGTGATCGAATTGTGTGCTGACAATGACTAAAAGACAAAAAAATTACTTAATCACACTTTGTTTCAGGCGTGAAGCCTAACGTGTTGCTATAAAACCAGTACTGTAAATGCTAGCAGCTTGAATATGTTTAAAAACGAAATTGAAAAGTATCTCAGAAGGGCTGGATGAACATAGATAAACAATTGTTGGGCTCTCGATAAATCAATGGCTTCCTTGTCCACTTGCCGTGCCATCTGGTGTGCGTGCGTACGCGCGTACGTGCGTGCGTGCGTGCGTACGTGCGTGCGTGCTTGCGTCTATCATTCAATCAAGTAGACGTCGTATGAAAGATATATTGCATTTCGCTATTTCAAACTCCATTAAATAATTAATAACCCTTTTCACCGACGTTTAACCGAAAATTGTAACAACTAGCCCGGGTCTCCCCTACGTCGGGGCTAGAAATGTTCTAGAGACATCGACTGAGTAATTTAAAGTGACAAACCAACTGTGTAATGGATGTTGAACGAAACCCATTGTCTTGGCCTCTTTTTGGGAATTGGCTTTTAGGCTATGCGTGAGCACACGCATTCACAACCACATAAATGCTAGTGGATGTTTACATTGTGCTAATGAATGTTCTGTTGTGTACACCATTGAATTGTGAAGTTTTAAGTCTCGTTGATCTTTAATGATAGGGGACTCTCAGCAAAGATATTTAATGATAGGGGACTCACAACAAAGATATTTAATGATAGGGGACTCTCAACAAAGATCTTTAATGATAGGGAACTCACAAAAAGATATTTAATGATAGGGGACTCTCAACAAAGATATATAATGCTAGGGACTCTCAACAAAGATCTTTAATGATAGGGGACTCACAACAAAGATATTTAATGCTAGGGGACTCTCAACAAAGATCTTTAATGATAGGGGACTCACAACAAAGATCTTTAATGCTAGGGGACTCTCAACAAAGATCTTTAATGCTAGGGGACTCTCAACAAAGATCTTTAATGATAGGGGACTCTCAACAAAGATCTTTAATGATAGGGGACTCTCAACAAAGATATTTAATGATAGGGGACTCTCAACAAAGATATTTAACGATAGGGGACTCTCAACAAAGATATTTAATGCTAGGGGACTCTCAACAAACATCTTTAATTATAGGGGACTCACAACAAAGATCTTTAATGCTAGGGGACCCTCAACAAAGATCTTTCTTCTTCGTGTGGCTTCGGACAATTAACAGTATTTCCCGGTGTAATATTCATAGCGTTCCAAGAAACTGAAACGCAAAACACAGTAACCTAGCAACAATCTGGTGACGGTGCGGCAAGCAGTGTCACACCCACATGATCACGTAGACGCAGTACAATGGTGTAACGTGGTTGATTTGTTGTCAGTGGAACTTAATGTTTCTGTAGATTTAACAAGATTTAACAAGATTTGCCATCCAAGCCAAAGGCCCAGATGGCAAGTGGACAAGGAAGCCATTGGCTTATCGAGAGTCCAACAATGTTCATATACTTATAACCCGCCCTCCTGATATATGTGTCAACCTTGTTTTTAAACATATTCACGCTGCTAGCAGTTACACAATCTGCAGACAGTTTGTTCCATTCATTTATTATCCTCTGTGAGAACGAGTGCTTCCTGATGTCCAATCTACATTGATCCTTTACTAATTTTACCTCATGTCCTCTAGTTCTGCTATCCTTCTTGAGTGAGAAAAACATATTTCTATCAATATTTTCATACCCATTCAATATCTTAAAATCTTCAATCTGATCTCCTCTTAACCTCCTTGTCTCTAGAGTTGTTAAACCACATTCTTTCAGGCGTTCTTCATAACTAAGGTCTCTAAGTTCTGGAATCATTTTAGTTGCTCTCCTTTGTATGCGTTCAAGCGTATGTATATCCTTCTTACGATATGGTCTCCATGCTTGTATACAGTATTCTAAATGAGGTCTAACTATTGCTTTATAAAGAGGTATAATTAACTTTTTTCCCTTTTATGTTATGTTTCTTCTAATCAATCCAAGAATTTGATTACCCTTTGAAGCTGCAATACCACACTGCTCTGAAACTTTCATATCAGCGCTTATTGTAACTCCTAAGTCCTTTTCTTTTACAGTAGTACCCAGAATAGTATCTCCCATTTTATAGTTTACATTCAAGTTCCCATGTCCTGTATGTAGGCATTTACATTTCCCAAAATTGAACAGCATCTGCCATTTCTCAGACCATTTCACTAATCTGTCTAGATCGTTTTGTAAATGTTGTTTATCACCATCAGTATTAACCTTTCTAAACAGTTTTGTGTCATCCCCAAATTTCAGTACGTTACTTGTTATACTGTCGTCCAAGTCATTGATATAAATTAAGAATAATATAGGTCCTAATACTGATCCTTGAGGTACCCCACTCAAAACCGATTTCCAATTTGAAACTTCTCCATCTACTACAACTCGTTGTCTTCTGTCAGTCAGCCATTGTTCTATCCAGTCAGTTATGCTGTTCCCGATACCATGGGCTTTTAATTTAAGTAGTAATCTTTGATGTGGCACTTTGTCAAAAGCTTTCTGAAAATCTCAGTAGATAATATCTATTGGCGATCCCACGTCTTTCCACTTAGTGATTTCTTCCAAAAAACATAACGTATTTGTTAAGCATGACCTAGCTTTAAGCAGGTGAGATTCTGGAGAGGAGAAATATAATATGATGTATATGAATAGCCCTAGATGACCAGCGTGGTTAAAGTGAAGCGATATCACGACTTGAGTGTCATAACTTTTTTACAAGTTAACCATAATGTATAGTGTTTACGATGCACTCGCAGCCGGTTCCAACCGTCTGGTTCATAATTACATGAAGGCGTGCTCGCAAAATGAACCCGACATGTTCCCCCTAAAAATAATTTGGTGATGGATTATTATGGTACACAGGGCCTAACGTAATTGTACTTTCAATAGGGAATTACCAATGTCGGAAGAAAGTCAATTTTAACTAATCTCTTAATTTCATCACACAGAACGCGTAAAAACGAATTTTTGTTTTATTCTACGTTCGACAAAAAAGAAACTAGAAAATCAATACAACCGACCCGCTTTTGATTGCTTCTCTTGTTTTTACGATAGGACTACCTACGTTGCTGCTTCATGTCGATTTTTAAGTTTCAATGTGCGCAATAAAGATAACAAATGGTAATTAAACGGTATTTTCCGACCCAAAATTATTCATGATGCCTCTGGTGAAGTAAAATTATTAGCGTGCGTGCGTGCATGGTGCGTGCATGCGTGCGTGCGTGCGTGCGTGCGTGCGTGCGTGCGTTGGATTCGAGCTTTCTCCCGCTAGATGGCATCACTTTACAACTATGTGCGTCATCTAGCGGGTTTATGAGAGACAGGAACCAGTTGTCACACGTGAACTGGCGAACACCGGTAATTATTGGGTCAGCTCCAGCCCAGGGCTAACGTAGCTAACTTCTTGGCTTTTAGTCAGGTATGTTAGCAACTTGATCGGGACACACCAGATAAAGCACCAAGGCAAAGTTTTGCCTTTTTGGTGCTACTTCCTGGACCTTGTCCTTGGGCTGGATCCTGGATTTTTGTCGATAGATCATATCTAAACCCTGGCCTGGGGCGGGGCCTACCCCGGGCCTGGGCATACATCTAGAATTCAGCAGTTTTATGCCACAGCCTATGCCTATGGGAAGTATGGCTATGCCATGACCATGCCGTGGGGCTGTATATCGGCCAAAATAATTGAAAGTGTAAAAAATGCTGATTGTAGCCTCGTGCCCCATATGATATTGAAAACAACTTCGTCTTTTGGTTGAGATACTGATGTTTATTGTGTAACACCGTGAAAACTGTGAAAAGAAATTACAACTATTAACAAACAGTTTTACACCATATCTACATGTAAATAGTATACTATACTAAAGGTGGCTGACCCAGTTACTCATCAATGATTAAAATAGTCACACTAAGTGGTCTAAAGCTGGTTGCGCATATTCAGTGGTATGTTATCTTGTAAGTATTCCCATATGTTAACACATCTAACACATAACATTGATATGATCAAGGCACAGACACATGCACTGAATGTATAATCGAATAAGTAATGTCACTAGATACAACTGTCTCATATTTATACAGTACTATGTGGATAGATAGCCTTATATTTTACAATGATAAGTTCATAACATTTGGGAAAGTACATGGTACAGCGTACTATATTGTAAGATTGATGTTAATGTAACCGGCATGGTTACTGGACATTTAGTAATTTATAATTGCCCCACCAATCACCCCACGGTCACCCAGCAAAGGTCACGTGAGGATACCTGAGGTAATCTATAGATAATCTAGTTAATTAGTTATTATTATTATAACTATTTGTCTTATGGTTAATTGCATTTATTGTGTCCGTTGGTGGTCCTGTTACTAATAATTAAGTTGTTTAAATACAAAATTTACCCAAGAGACAGTGGTCACATGTGGTCAGGGGAGGGACTGTGTCCCAGTGGGCCAGGCTGATCCCACTGTCAACAAGACAACAACAACCTTGTTTTGGTAAGTTTCTAAATACTTTGTTATATCTTAGAAAATGAATTCTTTCAATTTACAATCTTTCTATGTAAACATATTTATATGTTCAGTTGTAATTACTTAATAGTGACTCAGATTACTGATGTGCTAAGAAGATGGGGAGTAAATGAACTGTCTGGACATTAGGGAGGAATGTCTCCACCAGCTGTCTGTTAGCAGCTAGGGTTTAATGACATTTTGAAAGCTTGTAGCCAGTAAGTAGCTGGTAGAACAGGTTAGAAAGTTAAGTTTATTCATGTTTAGCACTGTTACATATAGTTAATGTATTATTATAGACAAAATACATTATGCAGGGGCTGTGCATGTGTGGTATAATTATATAACATTCTGTACAGTTAAGCCAGAATCAGACTGGAGCACTCTCCTTCTCTTTGATGTTGTCGTAATTAATCACCATGTGGCACTGGCTGGGTAGGGTGTGTGAAATATTCCCAAGGGATAAGTGCTTGAGAGCAAGCTGGGGCCACACTAGATAGTAACTTGTAAACAGGGATCTAGTGTTGGTTTGATCATTTAATGTAGTATTGGTATCTTGATACATTTCTGGTGACACCATTGTGTTAGCATACATATAATAATGTAGTTAGTCACTCTTTTGTTTATTCATTTACAACTGATAATTGGTTGTATATCATTTACAGGTGCAGATGAACCCCTGTAAAATGCAGGATGTGGTTGCACTGAGTCGGTGCCCAGACACAGTTTTACATTTTTGATTAGGCCTGCAGTGCCCAGTTGGGGTGAGCATTGTTATTTTGGTTTTATGGGTTGTCATGAAGTATTACTATTAGGTCAGGAAACATTTCATTTGACAGTCATCCATAACTATCTTAAGGAACAAATTATAGACACTGCATATAATTATGTATGTGTATGTGTATATATATATATATATATATATATATATATATATATATATATATATATATATATATATATATGTATATATATATGTATATATATATATGTGTATATATATATATATATATATATATATATATATATATATATATATATATATATGTGTATATATATATATATATATATATATATATATATATATATATATATATATGTGTGTGTTGTGTGTGTGTGTGTGTGTGTGTGTGTGTGTGTGTGTGTGTGTGTGTGTGGGTATTAGTACTGATTTGTGTAATCGTAGTCTCCAAGGATTGTGTACCTTTATATGTTATAATGGATGTTAAGCATAACTGATATTGTATTATTCATGGAGTACATTAAATTTTTATTAATTGTAGCTGCATTTTTAGCTGAGTATATTTGTTGTACACTTCACCACTTAGGAGTTGACACAGTGTTTAAAGACTATAAACCTATGTATCTTATTGGTACTAAGTCTGTCATGGCGTATTGCTGGATAGAAATCTAGATACAAATACCACAGGTGCCAACCTGCTATTTGGTGTCTGAGATAATCGATAGGTAATAATTATGTACCAATGTTATGCAGGGAATAGATGTGTTTGACTCTGTTGATTAATGATCCTGTGTAACCATTGTAGTAGTGCATGTAGTAATAATATTTTTGTATGTTTTACAGGTTTTTTTATATAGTTTTTGTTATGCAAAATAAAGGATATCACCATTTCCTGTCTTCATGCGATTCCGCGGTTACATTAACATCAAGTTTAACCATGAAAAACAAGACATTTGTAATACTAATACATTCTAAGTGATTCTTGGTTATTCATTAGTTTGCTACATACCTCGTTGCATCTACAATATGGGACTCAGGTAGTCAGACGTTCACAGAATAGTTCTTTGTTCTATTCTGTGGAAGCTGCCATGTCATTGCTGTAGGACAGATCACTAGGCAGAACACTGTGTTCCTACTCAATTTTGATTACAAGTTTAGATCATTATAATGTCAACTAGTAATACATGTAATTTGGACTGATATAGAACTAGGTGTTACATGAAACTATTATCATAAACAGTTAGATAGTCAGACTCTTAATTACTGCTAGGTAACATAAACAAAACTATGTTGCTCAGTGTACATGTTTCCCAAGGGTGTGAATCAACCATCTCCTGTCATTAATACAGGGCCCACAGGGTTTCCCTAGGGTGGGCAATTCACCTCCCATGACCTGTAAAGTCCCAAACACCGGCTGTCTACACTAATGGGTTTCAGTGGTGCCCTGGTCAGTGGCTCTCAGTGACAGTGCTGAGTGATGTGCTCACTAGACTGAGAGTGAATCAGCTGTTGTGTTCACTGCATAGAAATAAATAGAACACCATTAGTAAAACAAGACCTCTGAGCTCTAATCAGTTGACACGTGATAAAGTGATGCCTGCATGGACCAGTGACATTCATACTACTGCAAGGCAAGAACCCACTGGAGGCCCAGTGTTTATACTGTACAGCACCTATAGAGTTACATCATTAATCATCCCCCTATAAACAAAAGCAATAAGCCAGCTCACTGCAGTGAAGCAGGCATGGACCACTGGCCGGCATTTCATTGCACAAACAGTTGCATCCACTGCATGACACATAGGGTAATACTGTTTATAGTGTGAACATAGCATGTTACAAATAGTTGTCTAACATAAGTAAGTAAGTGAGTAAGTAAGTTCATTTATTTCCTCCTCACCATCATCATGTACAATATAAGGCAAACAAAAGCAATGAAGATGAGGTGGCTACCAGAGAAGTATAAACTTATTGGGCTAGTAGCCAGTGACGATGACACCAGGAACCAATTAACTTGAAGATTTGTCATTGTCATTTGTTCTTATTGGGGCATGGCCACCAGACTGATTACTAGTTTGGGTGAGGGTGGTCCCAGCAGTTGTGTTCATACATGCATTAGTGTTAAACTCTTCAAGTTAAACATTTTGGAGGCTTGCTGGAGAAAGTTGTGGGACAACGAATATGGTTATTTCCTGTGTGGCTTACAGCTGTACGAATCGACAGAAGACAAAATCTAACATCTCGTTATTTTCAAGTAATTTATGTCGCAAATGTTTGTGCTGTATTAGTGTATATGTGAATGAATGTAACAGTTTCGCAAATGTTCTGAAATATCAGTATATTACAGATACGTTTGTTTTTCTTAGGGGTAACGTATTCAGTGTTTCCCAGTAGTCGCATTGATTGGGTGCAACATAAAATGTTATAGGGGTAGGATTAAGTTTTATAAATATTGTGTGCGTGCGTGCACTCATATTTGTAACTCTTTCTTAAAACTCTACTAGATGTCAGCTCATTAATAAGATTTCTTTTTATTAAGCGTTTAATGAGGCTCTCCCGTTTTGGTCGTCGTTTGCTTGTTCATCGTTGTATGAACCACCATCATGTAACTCATTCTGTACACATTGCAACATTTACATTCATTCTATGCATTTGTTTGACAAACCATGTGAAAGGTTGCCTACCAAAACAGTTGACAGCTTAAATGAGAGAGCACATTTCTTTACATGAGGCGTGTCCTTGGGCAAGTTGGCCAGATAACATTCAAGAGATCTTGATCTGCAGGTGGAAATGGCTGTGATGGAGCAGCTGGGGAATGTGTTGGGAGATGGGAAAGAATATTTTTGGGACCTTAGAGAAGAATGTCCAACAGGGCTTAATGAGATATTACCACTTGCAGTCATTAGCTAATACATGTGTAGAGCACTTCAGAAAGTTCAGTTTCGATCATGTTTAGTGGTGCTACTGTTATAGTTAATATGTTATGATATTTGATATACAAGGTGCATGGATAGATTGTGCACGTAATAAGGTATTAGGCATATATAGCTATATAGTAATAATCTCTTATTAGTACTGTATATCTATAGATATATGATGAAGACTGGGTGCTGTACAGTATAAACACTGGGCCTCCAGTGGGTTCTTGCTGTGCAGCAGCATGAATGTCACTGGTCCATGCAGGCATCACTTTATCATGTGTCAACTGATAAGAGCTCAGCAGGTCTTGTTTTTACTATGGGGTGTTCTATTTATGTCTGGGGTAGCCACCTCATCTTCATTGCTTTTGTTTGCCTTATATTGTACATGATGATGGTGAGGAGGAAATAAATTAACTTACTCACTCACTCACTCACTCACTCACTCACTTACTTACTTACATATGTTAGACATGCTATGTTCACACTATAAACAGTACTACCCTATGTATCATGCAGTGGATGCAACTGTTTCTGCTGTGCAATGAAATGCTGGCCAGTGGTCCAAGAACACTTCACTGCAGTGAGCTGGCTTATCGCTCTTGTTTATAGGGGGGTGATTAATGATGTAACTCTATGGTTCACTGTCATTTACACTGACAAAAACCGCTGTCTTTTTGAAAATGTTCTCAATGGCAATGTAACATTGTCTTACGATAGTTGTCTTTGGGAAAGATCATAAATTCAATATTAAAGTATAATAGAAGTCATGTTTTCCGGCCTATGAACCTATAAGAGTTACTAAACCATAACCATGTGTAACAAATATTAACACGCATGCAAACTTGAAAACTAAAAATACCAATCAGTGGTGTATTCAAGGCCATTGTCTTAATGTTTGGGTGAATAGGCTTGGTCTCAGTTTGACAATACAATTGTAATAATAAGGTGTGTGAACAATTAATTTATACAGTTGATGCATTTTATGATAAAGTAGTGTTTAGATGCGGATGAGAGATAGAATTGCATCAATACTTCATAAATATGTGTTAGAATTATGAATATATAAGCGAGTTTAATCCCATGATAACTAAGTATGACTAATTGCAATAAGTAGCTTTAGTTTGCATTTTAAATTGGTATTCAGATGTAGAAATTTTTACATGAGCTAGAATGGAATTCCAGAACAAGGGGCCTGAGTATTTCATTGTAATTTTTGTAAGTTGGTCCATGAATAAAGTACACAATGGAATTCCTAGTGTTGTAGTTTAACTCTATCTAGTTGACGAGCATCATGACACAAGTAAAAGTTTCATTAGAGCTGATGTGCCATTTACAAATTTTTTCCTGTTTGCTGAGGACTCCATGGAACTATATCCACACCCCCCTAGTTTGAGAACCCCTGTATTCCGACAGCAATTGTTAAAAGGACTTGTGTATCTTGTTAAGTAGTTAATGCTCCTGTCCACTGGCGACTGCTGACTCTATTTGAATGAACACTTATGCCTTTTTCAGCACTTTCCATGATGGTTTATTATGATGTAATACTATTTAACGACGACACATGTTACACAGTAGTACTGAAGAATACACCTGCCATTACATACCATGACTACAACTAGCTACGTAATCAACCTAGTCTCCAATATATGTCAATCTACCACCGAAATAGTACATATATTATTTGATATAGCATGTATAAGTGTTACAGTGTGATTGATGGTAAAACCTGTCGCCAGTTCGCTTCTTGTACCGACAATTGACAGATCGCATGTGACCAAATTACCACACCTGTTGGAAAATAATGAAAAATAAGGTAATCTTTAGATCCCTATAAAATAAACTAGGTGATAAGTGGGGTGACAATTTTTTCAAGATACTACAATATGTGATGACACAATACAAATTGTAAAATGGTGCATATTATTATTTTTGTCCATTTCCAAACAAAATAGTGCACATTATAAGAAAATTATTTTGTCTAGTTCTAAACACGGTTGGTACACTTTCAGTTATTTTGGCTGCTTTGCTGTTTCACCGTATGGTCGAATCTCATGAACCATGGGCACATGGTGTTCAATTAAAAAAAGTGTTTAAAGGTTTTATATCTGGTCTGCCTCAAAAAATGCATTCTTACAATAGCCTTATGCCTCGCTGAGGTGCCCAAAGTCCAGATGTATGCAGGTGAATGACCGGCAATCGCCACAACTGGCATTCACCATCATCGTTTATAGATCGGCGATCGCCACCACCGTTTATAGACCGGCGATGGTGAATGACTGGCAGTCATCACCACCATTTATAGGTCGGCGATGGTGAATGACTGGCAGTCATCACCACCATTTATAGGTCGGTGATGGTGAATGACCGGCAGTCATCACTAGTGTTTACAGGTCGTCGATGGTGAATGACCGGCAGTTATCACCACCGTTTATAGGTCGGCGATGGTGAATGACTGGCAGTCATCACCACCATTCTAGGTTGGCGATGGTGAATGACTGGCAGTCGTCACCAGTGTTTATAGGTCGGCGATGGTAAATGACCGGCAGTCATCACCAGTGTTTATAGGTCGGCGATGGTGAATGACTGGCAGTCATCACCAGTGTTTATAGGTCGGCAATGGTGAATGACTGGCAGTCATCACCAGTGTGTATAGGTCGGCGATAGTGAATGACTGGCAGTCATCACCAGTGTTTATAGGTCGGCGATGGTGAATGACCGGCAGTCATCACCAGTGTTTATAGGTTGGCGATGGTGAATGACTAGCAGTCATCACCAGTGTTTATAGGTCGATGATGGTGAATGACTGGCAGTCATCACCAGTGTTTATAGGTTGGCGATGGTGAATGACTAGCAGTCATCACCAGTGTTTATAGGTCGATGATGGTGAATGACTGGCAGTCATCACCAGTGTTTATAGGTCGGTGATGGTGAATGACCGGCAGTCACAGTGTTTCTAGGTCGGTGACGGTGAATGACTGGCAGTCACCACCACTGTTTATAGCTCAGCAATGGTGACAGCCACCTTTCATAGCCTGGATTGCGAGAAGGAACATATTTAATTTATGCTGGATTAAATACTGTTTATTTTTATAAAATTTTAAACAACTGTTACAGAGGAAGTGTTGCATGTTTATGAGCAACAATGGCCCTCAAAGTCAGGTTGCCAAGTGTGTACAAAAGGCTGCTAGTGACAAAACTCAGCACCAAATTTGGAGAAGCTGTTGAGCTGGTTTCCGAGCCAATGCCCACGCCAGGTCCTTCAGATGTTCTTGTCAAAAACAGGTATGTTATGCAGTTTATTTTTATAACCATAAAATTGTTACATAAATGTTATACTCCATTTCGATTTCTAAAGAAATCTTTTTAAGTATAGTTAAATAATAAAACAAAATGATAAGTTTGTTAGCAGTGCACTGTAAGTGTATGGGAGTAGGACAACCCCAGTATTGTAACTGGTTTAAGATATTAATTTAAGGGAGAGAGGAAAATAATAGCTTGATTCATTAGACTCTTGGTTCATATAGTTTCACTGAGCTATAGTTCTAATTTTATTCCAGGTTTCTTGGAATTAATGCTTCAGACATTAATTACACATCAGCAAGGTATGATCCGTCAGTGAAAGTCCCCTTCGAATGTGGCTTTGAGGTACGTATTAATTTATTTAGATATGATTTGCACTGCTTTGATGAGGTTTCTATCTTCATCTAAGATTTATAATTGAACTAGTTTTAACATATCCTTACATGTGTATTAAAATTTTACTGAATTTGTTCTGGACAACTTGACAGTGCAGTAACATTTTAATGACATATTCTCAGTCTGGTGATTAATAATTCTGACTATGAATAATGATACCATTAAGACAGTTTGGAAATTGATTTGGAGCGTCAGTTTAACTTATGGAATACAATTTACCTTTTGTTTCATCATATCAATAGACAGACTATATATTCTCTTTAGGAAATGTTTTAATTATTTTAAAATTACTGACTAGTTTTATAAATCATCTGAAGATGGGTTATTCGGTAATAACTTGATAAACATGATCCGAATCAACCATATAGTATTATGCGACATCACTGAATAACTATTACTGATTGGTACAACTTTGTTAAATTGAATATAAATGCATGTGATAAATGTTAGAAACAAGGATGATGGTTAGTGGAAAATGCAACGTAGAATGCTACGGCTAATATATTGAAAGAGTTGATCATAAGCCTAAACATTTACAAGAATGCTATATTTGTCTTTTGTAAATCATCGTATGGATGTTTCCAGGCAGTTGGGGAAGTAGTATCTACAGGCAAACAATGCCAGTGTTCACAAGTTGGCCAGGCTGTTGCCTATATGTATCCTGGGGCATTTTCAGAATATCTGGTAAGTAGCTGCTGTCAGTAGCTAGGTGGTTATTTTCACCTCAGTTTGTTATCATTAAAAGTGTTTCAGATACATTTTAGTCAGTTGAGCATTTTTGTAGAAAATGTCACAAATTATTGCAGCTTTTTGCCACTCATATATGCCAAAAGGACAGCATGGTTACACCTGCACAGAATGTGGCAGTGAGATAGGAGGCATTGTGTAAATAACAACAGATTCAGGTCACCTTATATAGTGAAGACTCTGTAGAAGTAGCACCCCAACAACTGTCCCGGTCAAGTGCTGAAGGTGAATGTGATCACTTATTTAAACCCATCGCAAAATACTTACACTCCCTGTTTCGCATGGCACCACAATGCTTGATCACTTGGGATTATTGAAATTCTGTACTATCATCGTGTTGTATTGGATTTAACCTCATGCCTGCATCGTGTTACACTTGCTGCTACCTATCACCACTGTATCATAACTTGCAGGTCGTACCAGAGGCGTTTGTGATGCCTCTTCCAGCTGTCAAAGCTGAGTTTCTTCCCCTGATTGTGAGTGGCATGACAGCAGCGATTGCACTCGACAAGGTAGAGACAATTTGATAAAGATACAATCCTGTATATAATATTATAATGATTTATTTCAGCCAAAAGTCCATATATATACATACAAGTACAAAAATATATAAATATACACACATGTTGTGCATTAAAAGTACATGTAGATAGAATAAAAAAAATTAAATATATATATAAATATACACACATGTCATACAGTAAAAGTACATGTAAAACAAGGAAAAATATATACAAGTAGACACATCATGTATTAAAAGTATACAATTGACCAATCCAATATTTAATCATTGGACTTTCTATAATAACTAAAAGTGTAAAAATAATTCACAAAAAGTAAATTATCGGACCTTTCTAAATGGCATAAAAAGCTAAATATTGATGAGCGAATATGCTGGGTGACAATTTTACAAGTGTAAAATTCTAAAACTGTTGTTATATGCAACAGTAATGCCTTTCAGACTCCGAGATTAATTTCATCAAACTGGTGATTTCAGTATATTAATCTTTCACATATATCACATTACCTTTTTTCTTTGTTACATAACAAAGAAAAGGGTAAAATTTACTGTAAATGTCAGTTTGCAATGTACAAAAGAAATGAGTATTTTAAGCAGAAAACGATGTGGATGCTTGCTTGACCACTCTCATAATTATATTACTAGAGCTTCTGTGATACAAAGTAAATTGAATGTATTGAGTAAACTGTTCAGCACATAATATAATCTTACCTGTCTTAAAAATTTGGTAAATAACAACATTATATCTGTAAAATTATGGAATGATACAACATTGAACAAACAAAATGCCTGTTTCACTGGGCAGCTAATATTCTACTAGAAGAAATATTTCTGACCTTTGTACACTAGTTTTTGAGAAATGATGGCATTACCTTTCAGGTGGGAGACATTCAGGAAGGTGAAACAGTGTTGGTGACAGGTAAGAACAGTGTCTTCCGATGCCTGCACAGGTAAGAACAGTGTCTTTCCATGCCTGCACAGGTAAGAGCAGTGTATTCCCATGCCTGCACAGGTAAGAGCAGTGTATTCCCATGCCTGCACAGGTAAGAGCAGTGTATTCCCATGCCTGCACAGGTAAGAGCAGTGTATTCCCATGCCTGCACAGGTAAGAGCAGTGTATTCCCATGCCTGCACAGGTAAGAGCAGTGTATTCCCATGCCTGCACAGGTAAGAGGGAAAGAACTTTCATACTTAAAGGTCCCTCCTCAATTAAACTTTTTCGCTCATCTCATTTCAGACTAATTTTTTTAAAATCGAACCTATCAACTAGTTAGCAAATGTGTTATGTAGATTTGATGAAATCATCAAACTATTAAATTATTTTTAACTGGGTCCTGTAAAAATTCAATGAAAAAGGGACCTTAAAGGGTGCAAAATAGGTCTTGTACTAATCAAATGTTTATCAAGTTTGGAGAATAAAAAAATGTCCATTTTATTTTGAACACAACTACTGAAGTTAACTCAATTCAACATTTCAACAATGCCCCATACTTTCTTGAAGAAGGTGACTGATGCTTGCTGAAATGTTGAAGTGAGTTAATTTTAATGATTGAAATGGTTCAAAATCAATTTATATTCAAGAGAACACAAGACAAAAAAAATATTTTATAGTAAACAGTTACTGAAAGCCTTAATAATCGTGCTGCAAACATGTGATGGTTAGTTCAAAAATCAGAAGCTGTTTTAATTGATATTGCTGTTTTCAATGATGTTGTTATATGTGTCATGTAATGATGTTCTGTTTGTTTCAGCTGCAGCAGGGGGTACTGGGCAGCTGGCAGTAAGTACAAACACACGTGTACATGTTCGGGGTGTGGAGGGGGGGTAGGTAGAGGTAGGTAGATAGATAAGAAATAAGTATTTTCACAGTTCAACTGATATCTGCGTTCCCAGTTCAATTAAAATTATGAGATTTCACAGTTGTAACATAGTAACTACATATCTCTGGCATAAGTATGTTTAGGTGAACTTGGCATTGTTTGTTATTAAATTATAACATCAAAGTTCATATACACTGATCACTGTTCATATGGAATAAGTAATGAAATGTTTTCCAGGAAAACTGTATACGTAACCTCTAATAGTCACAATCATGGTTGCTTATAACAATTCAGTACTTTACCTATATAAACAGTTTTAAAACCAGTTAAATTAGACAAATGAATTATTAGGTAAGATAAGATGTATGTGGTAAGATAATTCTGCAACATTTTGGATAAACAGTAAATTGTGAAATGGACAAGCAGTAAACTTGCAATGGATAAGCAGTACAATTGTTTGAGTTAGTGAGGATTAAAAATTTTTTTTGTGTGGAAAATTTTGGAGTTTACTCTGTTTTGTAAAGTGAATGAGATAATATTAATAATATATAAAATACTTCTATTGCGCTAAAATCCTCGGGAGACCCAAGCTCGGCAGCGCACCAAAACAAAAGGGGTTAAGCAATTCATAATCGATAAACAGTTCCAGTTGTAAACAGTTGGATTGGTACGCTGGGGAGCTGTGGAGGATAAGTAAGTTTAAGCAGGTGGGTTTTTAGCTGACAGTGAAATGTTGCTATATAAATGAAGTGAAGCTCTAACTCTGCATATCGTAGGTGCAGTGGGCACGTGAGAAAGGTTGTCACGTCATAGGCACCTGCTCCTCTGACAAGAAGGTGCAATTCCTCAAGGTATGACAAGCGTGCTATGCTATGTGTGACAACATGCTATGTATGGCAACATGCTTCATTACATGATTTCATTATAGTAATTGTAGTATTTACTCAAAAGTTTGTACACCCTGTATACACTGTTATATTCTTTGTCAAATGCAGAATTTCACTTTGCCAATTTGGTATTTAAAAAACCTTGCATATATTCTTAATCAGAATTTCACATGTCTGTATAATAATAACCTTATTCTGTTTTGCCTATTGATGTTGATCTTGCTGTCATGCTGTGTCCAGATGACATGTGATTTGTCCAGAAAATGTACTTAAGTTTAAGTTTACTGGTAGGTTTACTGGATCGATTTATACAACTGTGGCTCGTTATCTTCCCACTCATTAGAAAGAGCATTACTCTCCTATTTGTGCAGTTTTCAAGATGATGCCAAGTGCAGCAGTTTTAAGATGACTCGACACACACAACTGTTTTATGCACAGTGAACCAAAGTGTTGTGGAAGAACTCTGCAGAGTTCTCATTGTTTGTGTTTCCAGAACATTGGCTGCCACAGGCCTATCAACTACACGACAGAGAAACTTCGAGATGTCCTCAAGGCAGAATACCCAGTAAGTCATGCTGAAATATCCGTCTGAATACTGAGTGATTGGGTCGATTCATACGGGAATATTGAACCCTTTTTATTCTGTAGCTGCTTCATTTCCTCATCAAGTGACAGTCACTTTGATCAATCAGCCCTTCTTTCCCTTGTGGGTTCCATTCCAGTGCAGGCACTTAGTCACTGATATGTCTGCCTCTGCTGAAGACAGGACAAATGTCTGACGAAGACGGGTAAAATAAAAGACCACTAATGGCAGAAGACTTTCGTGCACTTAGGGTTACACTTTTTAGAAAGCTCATGACTGACAAAATAGATTTCTGGCCAAGGGCTGCTCCAGAGTCTCTCACTACCAGGGCAACACTTATTGTTTCTCTTCCAATGGTGTCTGCATTTAGTAAATAGTTTAGATTGTTTTACTAATTTATTAATCTGCTGGGCTAAATTATTTGCCCAGGCCTTCCCATAAACTGTTGTGGTTAAAACAATTATGCATTGGTTAATTAGTTTACATTTTAATTTAACAGTTATAATTATGAATATGTTCCATAATCTTATTCTCATTAGTTAGCAATATTTAAAAACTTGACTATTTAATATATTATATATACAAGTGTATACATTATACATTTTTTAATGTATTTATATATTGTGCTGTATTTATTTTTTAAGATAATTATTAATATTATTTTAATCTTTTTTTTTTTAGCAATTTTAGACAATGTTATTAATTTTTAATATGCTGTTATGCGCCACAATCTTGGGTGTGGTGCTATATCAAATAACATATTATTATTATTAATGCATATTGATGTATCGTGTTTCAGAATGGGGTGGACGTCGTGTATGAGACTGTCGGAGGTGACTTGTTTGACATATGTGTTAAGAGGTATGTCACATCCGACCAAAAACTTATAAACACTGAGAGCCATAGCATAGGGATACCAATTTATGAAAGGGAAATGTGTATGCTCTTGAATTATCATTTCATATAACCGATATTGTCGGTGAGTCCTTAAATCATATTCTCAACAGTAATACAGGCAAAGGTATTATTCTTTATTCACTGAATTTAGGAGTCGCCTATTTAACCAAATTGAACTGAACATTTTATTATTTGTACCTTACAAGCATTTTATATGGTTATCACAACACCTTTCAATGACTGACTGTGTGTGACTACTAGTGGCTTTATAAATTAATGTTTGTTTTAGGTTTTTATTCTTAATTCTAATAAGTAAATTTGACATATTTTGTAATTTTAATTTGTGCGTAATAATTTTTTTTACATTTTATTGTATTATATGTATGTATAGATATATATATATAGTATTGTTTAATATATATTTATTATCTTTTAACTGTATGTGCCTATGAACGTACATTTACTTTCTCAGTTAAATGTTGTCACTTGGGTGTGATGGTTGCAACTTCCTACACATCTTCAAGTTTTCACTGGACATGTAGAAGACTTATAGTTGTATTACGGGGGAATGTGTATGTTTGCCTTTGGTTACATAACACTGATGTCCTGGGCCAGGTGTGTAAATTTAGATACTGATGGATGTGATACTATTAAATGTTGTGGTTTCACTTTCAGTTTAGCAAAGCATGGACGGCTGCTGGTGTTGGGATTTATCTCTGGGTATGACTCTGCGTCAGGCATCCCTGACCTGCCGACTGTGGGTCTGCCTGCCCGCGTACGTCTCACTCTATCTACCATTGTCATTAGAGATCTGTCAGCACACTATGTCCTTCAATGTCAGAACATGTGAACACCTGATAACATAGGATACATTTATCCATGGTAAAAAGATGCTGTAAATGTAATTACTCAGTAAGTGTGGTCTGTGTTCATGTGTCCGTTATAACAAGATCTGATATGTCCATTTTGTTATGGTGTGTTCATTACAACCAGGTATCCAATATCCAAATGTTTCTGAAATATACACGTTTCACAACACCCAGTCTCGTGTTCATCAATTCATGTGTTTTTGTTGGTTGATGGTTCAAACTATGTAACTATTACATCACTCCCTCCTAATTTTCTTCTTATCAAATAATGTACAAGTCATAACTGTACAATAAATT
Source organism: Lamellibrachia satsuma (assembly GCA_033239005.1). Taxonomy (NCBI): domain Eukaryota; kingdom Metazoa; phylum Annelida; class Polychaeta; order Sabellida; family Siboglinidae; genus Lamellibrachia; species Lamellibrachia satsuma. The sequence goes on along the minus strand of BSQZ01000030.1, from coordinate 105,848 downwards.
GGTGACTAAGCTTATTGTGGAGATTATTTAGTTGTGTAAGGCATAGGTGATTTGAATAACTTCTGGAAGTGTTTTGTAACTTCTTGTCTTGAAGTGTAACATAACAACATAATATTAACAATACTGTCTAAAACTGGGTTTACAACCAGAAAGTTTTACAGTTAGTCCTTGTAGAATCCAGTTTCTAATCTGTGTTCGGTGTTGTCAACAAACAGTCATTTTAATTCATTCAGACTGTTTTGTTGGGCAGCTGCTGAGGAAGTCGGCCAGTGTACGTGGATTCTTCCTCCACCATTACACAAAATATTTCCACACGTACATGTCACGTTTAGTCAAGTTGACCCAAGAGGGCAGACTGCACAGTTTGGTAGACTATGGCGTTGGTTACCCATATGGATCATTCCACGGTCTCGAGGCAGTCCACTCAGCTGTTGAGGTTAGTGCTACAGTTCTATCTTTCCCGACATATACTCAACCTCTGACACAAAGAAGACAGCAAGCATCACAGAAAACATCAGTTTTAGATAGGAAATGAATTTGGAGAAATAAGGGTACTTTTCCTTAATCTTTATTTCCAGTTTGCATATAATGTTTTGTTGACATTTTGATGTGACAGGTTTCTGTGATATTCTTCTACCAACATGTAATATGGAGTTTACATTTAGTCAGATTCCAGTTTATGGGATTAAAATGGGGCAGAAAAGTGGGGTAGTGACAAAGAAGCTGGTGATCAGTACACTATGATGTGGGGATGTTTGTTCTATTGCCATCTACTTTGAGAAAGTTAACAAGGTTAAAGAAACATGAGACAGATATTGATTAGTTTGGAATTAAAACAGGAGTTTTCAAAATGCGTTTCAACATTAAAAAACTTATTTAAATGTATTAAAAGCAAATGCATTCGCACCAAGATCATGCAATGGAATTACATTTGATGTTGTATACACAGAATATGTGATTGAAGGCAGTGTTTCTCCTTCCAGTATCAGTACACAAAGAAGAGTGTTGGAAAGGTGACAGTTGATCTCATGCCCACTGCCTCCAGGACTAGTCACCTCTGACTCTGGAACACTAAGATGACTTCTTGGCCCTTGCGACCTACTTAGACTCTCAACTACTTGGCCATGCAGGACCTACTTGGGCTGCTTACAAGTAGTGTGTACTGATACTGTTTCTGACTTGGTCAAGGAAGACCTTACACTGCCTTTGAGTCTATGTTCCCAGCTATGTGGCCTTGCTGTATCTGGCTTGCACATGGCAAATTCATTATTATAAAATATGTGGCTGAGCCACCAATATTCCAAACTGCGGTTTATGTTGGACCTACATGGCTGCCTTTGAATCAAGACTCGCCACTACTGGTAATGCATGATCTATTGTTACTTCCAAGTGAGGACTCCTTCAGCAGTGGGTGACTTTGCCATGTCTCTTTAGATGTCCCAGTATAAACGAGACTTGTGTGATATGTTCTGTTTATTTTATCTGAATCTTAATATGATCCACTGTATGAATGTTTGTATGTTATGCTACTCTTCCTAGATGCTTTGCATCTTGGGCGCCAAATTTTCAGGGGTTCATCTACGACCCCACGGTCAGGTCGTCTAAATTCTATTTTTTTTAATTCAACCCCACTATTACCCTTTCTATGAGCAATCAAATTACCCTTTGTAGTTATTACGTGCATCTGTCCAAAACGCTATGCCAACAATTACATACAATTGTTGGCAACATCATGTGTCTTTTCTTCGATTGTCCAAAATTTGTTAGTATTGTTATCGTGACAGTCACAAATTACCAAGTTATCCTGCTCGGAGGATGGGCATTTTTGTCAGTAAACATCATAATGTCTTGCTGTACTGCTAATATATTTGTATATACATGTAAGGTAGCAGTCTGGTTGCCAACACATAATAAAGAGTTGCATCATGCTATTGCAGAAGGGGTCATTCCAGAGTATGGTTGACAGATGATACAAGATGCATTAATGAGCCTCATGCAGTGAAATGGTATAATGTTGGGGTGAGCATGGTTATGGTGGATTGTGTAATTACTGCATTCGTAGACTTAGTGTATGTAATGTGTTCATAACCATTATATATTTCTGGTGTATCTTGTATAACCATATCGTTCTTATATTGGTAACATTACATGGTGCATGCTGTGGAGCGTGTCTTCATATAATTTTGTTTCCATGTTTGTATTGTTCAATGATACTATATTACTGACTCTGTGTGTTGCAGGATTTTTTCTAGGCTTTATAAATAAGACCACAATGAAGAACTATAGATGACCGGATCCACCTTGTTGTTTGTACAATTTGGCTACATCACATATAGCCTGACATATGCTGTACAAAATGTATGATTGATTAAATAAAACAATCTATAAAACAATCTATAAAACATTTATGCAACGTTAACTACAATGATACAATATATACAGCACAATAACTAGCATACACATAGTATAAACAATCTCATATTTTATGAAAAATGTATTACTAATTATAAAACATTTCTTTTACAAAATGGCTTACCAGAATATTAATCAACATTAGTCCAGTATCTTGAAAACTTTCTGCAGTTGATAAAATATCGGTTATTTGTCATTATTTAGTCTTTTGACACATTTAACCAGATATGCAGAAGATAATTCTGTTAGCCGTCACCTAAACAACGAGAACTATATATTGCATGTACAATATATTTGACTGTCTGATACAGACACTCCAGGTTAGAGATACAAAACAGTGATTTCTGAAATATGAGATTGGCAACAGTAACATGATACACACTGCAGACAGTTCAGGGTGACAAATATATAATCCCTGCATGTTGCATGCCTAGTCTAACAGAAGATAGCTTCAGCTCTGTGCAGTTCAGCAAAGTACACATGCCACAATGTTTCAAGATGCATGTGAGAATGTGTACAAAGTCAACAACTGGCTGTCCACTGAACTTATACAGTATAAGCCTATAGGGTGAATAGAAGTTAATTTATCCTATGACCTACTCACTTGTGTTCCCTGATGAGTTGTAGTATGGCTAGAATGATTTACTTACATACATACACATACATCATTTCATCCACGTCTTGCAGGCAGGCTCCATCAACGCATCAAATATCTTGTAGCGAACATGTCAATGTTACACAATAACTGCCATGATGGTTACATCTGAGAGTGCAGATTATCACATCAAAAGACAATCTCACGGAAACGTTGCTTTCTATTGCGACACATCATCATGTTTGCAGCATTCCATCCTCCTATGATCACTGGTTTATGCAAACATCAATCCCTGATGGATACCCCGGACACTATTTGTATTTTAAATCGCTAGCTAGCGTTGTTGCCAGTGCAACAGAGAACAACTTGATTTAAATTTCAGATAGTCAAAAGTTCACAATTTCATGGAAATCAAACATTGTATTGGTTAATGATACACATTCTGTGCATTTATCATTTGAAATGAGCAAGATTTGTCGAATCGAGTGATTTCATATTGACGTATATAATTGGTTGATATGGTAAGGGGACAAAGTACAAATCTAGGTTAGTAGGGGTGGTTTCATCAGGGGTGATAACGATATAATTGCTGGTTAATGAAGATGCAGCACACTGTCACTAGATATCACTCCACCTGCCCATCCAATATGCCACCGACTGACTGCTGAGGATCATTATCGCTTTGGCATGTTGCGTAGGAGTGGCGGCCGGTTGACTGGTCGTGTGAGAGGGTGGGCGTGGAACTGACCACTGTGCTGCTCCTGGTGGTGACCACGGGAGATCATCAAGGAGATCTTGGCTGGACCGCAGCCGACTGAAACAAGTGGCAGAGGTGGATATACTGGTAAGATGATGACACTGGCTTGATGACAATATGATGAGAAGTAGAATCAGTATTATGATTTTATAGTGGAGGCTTTGATGTGGAGATAAGTTGCCTAGGCTGGTGGGTGAGTAGGTTGTATTACGATTTTTACAGTGGAGGCTTTGATGTGGAGATAAGTTGGCTAGGCTGGTGGGTGAGTAGGTTGTATGCGTGATTCAAGTGGCTTTGGTCTTGTTTGCTTGGCATTTTGCATTGTGTTATGTCGCTCTTGGCAAGCGGAATGGTCTAATGATTATGTCACAGTTGCTTCTTTCCTTCTCAGAGCTGGTGGGGTGATACCAGACAATACTGGGAGCTGATCAACAGCAGTAGGGCGTAGACAGTGCTAGACACCCGTAAGGGTGTAAACCAGTGCTATGGTCCTGTTGTTAGTGTAGCTAATCCAGTGCCAGCAGGAGCGTGTCCATGCCCTTGCCTTGGAGTCTGGTCAAGTGTTCATGATATGTCAGTGTCCTCTCAAGCTTTTACTCCAAGGTAATCCTTGATGCATACATTAAAGTTATGTTTTGCATCCTCACTCAGTTTGAATCGCCACTGTTTCAACCAAGGATTTATCAATAATTTATCGTCTCTTTCACCTTAATCCTTTTGTTTATTTTATTGTCTCAAATAACATAAATTCATATACATACAATAAATCAGCCGATCAACTACTAAACACATTTAAGACAATGGAAAAGAAGCAAATTGCTTATGTTTCCTTTTTCAATTATAAATTAAATATATTATGCGCCACGATGTCTATTCTTTAAAAAAAAAAAGTTCACAAGTGATTCCTAATACAAGTATACCACATTTGTATAATCAATAACTTGTTTGTTATAAAATATGATAAAAAAGGTTACCACAAATAAGTCATTCACATATAATAATACATAGGACTATTATACTAAATTATACTGATATATCACAATTGACTAGAGTAGTCTTGTTCGTAGGTTCCCCATATGTAGTGTTTCACTGTTTTTTTTTAAATATAATTGTGTAAATGTTATAACTGTGTAAAGTAGTATGATGTGTAAGCATGTCATTAAATATATTTGGTAACATACCCCTATTATGTTTGTACATTAGCACGCAGCTTATATATTTGTTTAGTTGATAAATGTTCATAATTTGATGTCTTGAATAAAAACTGTGTGTGGTTTCTAAATCCAACATGACTAATTATTCGTATTATTCTTTTCTGCAATATATAAATTTTAGATAAATATATTGTTGGGGCTCTTCCCCATACTACATTACAATAAGTAATATATTGGTAAATAAATGTATAATATAGGTTAACCAATGTCTTCTTGTTCAGTTTGCTCTTTACCTTTTTGATAATGCCTATGCTCTTAGAAATTTTATTACATATGTACTTTATATGGTTACTCCAGTTGATTTTATTATCTATTATCACTTCCAAAAATTGCATATGATTAACAGTGTCTATTCCTATTCCATCTATGTATACGTCATTACATCTGTTTCTTATACTGGGAGTACTGCTAAAGGTCATTGTACATGTTTTTTATATTCAGTGAGAGTTTATTAGTTTTGAGCCAAAGTGATAGCTTTTTTATTTCAATATTTAAATTTTTCCATTTTTTGCAAATCTTTCCCTTGGATAAAGATGTTAGTATCATCTGCACACATAATGGGAAAGGTGATCTGAGAAACAGCACCTAAATCATTTATATATATAAGGAATAGTAAGGGTCCTAATATTGACCCTTGTGGTACTCCACATGTTATATTTTTAAGAACAGAATTGATTCCATTAAATTTTACTGTTTGTTGTCTTTCATACAAATAACTTTGAAACCACTGGAGCGCTATTCCTGTGATTCCATAATGATCAAGTTTTCTTAATAGGATATCATGGTTAACAGTATCAAATACTTTAGCAAAATCTAAAAATAGTCCAATTACATGTTCTTTTTTGTCCACTGCACTGGTTATTTTGTCAATTAATATTGTTAGAGCCATATATGTTGAATATCCTTTTTTAAATCCAAACTGGGAGTTTGACAAAACATTGTGTTTAACTATATATTTATTTAATCTATTATATATTAATCTTTCAACAATCTTTGAAAATACTGGTAATATAGAAATAGGTCTATAGTTTTTAATTAGTGTAGCATCACCTTTCTTTTGGGAAATTACTGCATTTAATAATAATAATGGTGTCTTGTATAGTGACATTATCTGCCAAATCAGGCACTGGTGCACTTGCTCCAAAGTTTTACCACTAGATCAGTTAAGTTTATAAGTAGTGCTGATAAAAAATAAATATTCTAAACTCATTAACATAAATATTCTAAATTCAATAAGTAATCAAATATCTAAAATCATTATCATAAATCACAGATATTTCTAAAAGAGGGTGGAACAAGGAGAAATGGAAGACCGACATTGAGATGGAAAGACAGTGTTGAGATCTCGAAAGGACAGAGGTGAACAGCCGAGAGTGCAAGAGAATGGCAGAAGATCTCGATGGATGGAGACGACTCGTCGAGGGGGGGAATAGATTAAATGATGTGGCCCCCACCCCGCAAGGGAACAAAAGGGAAGAAGAAGAATTCTAAAATCATCGTAATAATAAATATTCTAAAATCATTATAATAAATAATAGAATATAATAATAAAACTTAATAATAACAATAATAGAACTACTTCATGGTCACTGACATACTGGAAAACATCTACAGTGTCACTGAGTCTATAAAAACTAATTGTACTCACCACTGGTCTGTGGTTTTGACCCTTCAAGCTGAAAGATAAAGCCAAGACAATTAACTCAGGCTACAGTGCATTAAACGTAGGGCTGGCACCAAGAATTGGTGGTTTGAATTATACACATGGTTTGAATTACACACACAAAAATATAGACAATTACACGTTTCAAATTATCATAGTGAGTGCACAAATATTTCCAATGACCATGTAAATTTATTTCACATTCCTTAACAACTTCTGCCAACATAAATAAATTGGTTACATGTTATTTGTATAAAATGTCTTGCCTATTGTGCAAAAAATGGATACAGGGTGCAATACTGTATTGTACAATCTATGAAGGAAGGACGCAATACTGTATTGTACAACCTATGAAGGAAGGACGCGATACTGTATTGTACAACCTATGAAGTAAGTACGCAATATTGTATCATACAACCTATGAAGGAAGGACGCAATACTGTATTGTACAACTTATGAAGGAAGGACGCAATACTGTATTGTACAACCTATGAAGGAAGGATGCAATACTGTATTGTACAACCTATGAAGGAAGTACGCAATACTGTATTGTGCAACCTATGAAGGAAGGACACAATACTGTATTGTACAACCTATGAAGGAAGGATGCAATACTGTATTGTACAACCTATGAAGGAAGGACGCAATACTGTATTGTACAACCTATGAAGGAAGTACACAATACTGTATTGTACAACCTATGAAGGAAGGACACAATACTGTATTGTACAACCTATGAAGGAAGGACGCAATACTGTATTGTACAACCTATGAAGGAAGGACACAATACTGTATTGTACAACCTATGAAGGAAGGACGCAATACTGTATTGTACAACCTATGAAGGAAGGACACAATACTGTATTGTACAACCTATGAAGGAAGGACGCAATACTGTATTGTACAACCTATGAAGGAAGGACGCAATACTGTATTGTACAACCTATGAAGGAAGGACACAATACTGTAGTGTACAACCTATGAAGGAAGGACGCAATACTGTATTGTACAACCTATGAAAGAAGGACACAATACTGTATTGTACAACCTATTAAGGAAGTACGCAATACTGTATTGTACAACCTATGAAGGAAGGACGCAATACTGTATTGTACAACCTATGAAGGAAGGACGCAATACAGTTTTGTACAACCTATGAAGGAAGGACGCAATACTGTATTGTACAACCTATGAAGGAAGTACGCAATACTGTATTGTACAACCTATGAAGGAAGGACGCAATACTGTACTGTACAACCTATGAAGGAAGTACGCAATACTGTATTGTACAACCTATGAAGGAAGGACGCAATACTGTACTGTACAACCTATGAAGGAAGTACGCAATACTGTATTGTACAACCTATGAAGGAAGTACGCAATACTGTATTGTACAACCTATGAAGGAAGTACGCAATACTGTATTGTACAACCTATGAAGGAAGGACGCAATACTGTATTGTACAACCTATGAAGGAAGGACGCAATACTGTATTGTACAACCTATGAAGGAAGGACGCAATACTGTATTGTACAACCGATGAAGGAAGGACGCAATACTGTATTGTACAACCGATGAAGGAAGGACACAATACTGTTGTACAACCTATGAAGGAAGGATGCAATACTGTTGTACAACCTATGAAGGAAGGATGCAATACTGTATTGTACAACCTATGAAGGAAGTACGCAATACTGTATTGTACAACCTATGAAGGAAGGATGCAATACTGTATTGTACAACCTATGAAGGAAGGACACAATACTGTACTGTACAACCTATGAAGGAAGGACACAATACTGTATTGTACAACCTATGAAGGAAGGACACAATACTGTATTGTACAACCTATGAAGGAAGGACGCAATACTGTATTGTACAACCTATGAAGGAAGTACGCAATACTGTATAGTACAACCTATGAAGGAAGTACGCAATACTGTATTGTACAACCTATGAAGGAAGGACACAATACTGTATTGTACAACTTATGAAGGAAGGACGCAATACTGTATTGTACAACCTATGAAGGAAGGACGCAATACTGTATTGTACAACCTATGAAGGAAGGACACAATACTGTATTGTAGAACCTATGAAGGAAGTACGCAATACTGTATTGTACAACCTATGAAGGAAGGACGCAATACTGTATTGTACAACCTATGAAGGAAGGACGCAATACTGTATTGTACAACCTATGAAGGAAGTACGCAATACTGTATTGTACAACCTATGAAGGAAGTACGCAATACTGTATTGTACAACCTATGAAGGAAGTACGCAATACTGTATTGTACAACCTATGAAGGAAGGACGCAATACTGTATTGTACAACCTATGAAGGAAGGACGCAATACTGTATTGTACAACCTATGAAGGAAGGACGCAATACTGTATTGTACAACCGATGAAGGAAGGACGCAATACTGTATTGTACAACCGATGAAGGAAGGACACAATACTATATTGTACAACCTATGAAGGAAGGACACAATACTGTATTGTACAACCTATGAAGGAAGGACACAGTACTGTTGTACAACCTATGAAGGAAGGATGCAATACTGTATTGTACAACCTATGAAGGAAGTACGCAATACTGTATTGTACAACCTATGAAGGAAGGATGCAATACTGTATTGTACAACCTATGAAGGAAGGACACAATACTGTACTGTACAACCTATGAAGGAAGGACACAATACTGTATTGTACAACCTATGAAGGAAGGACACAATACTGTATTGTACAACCTATGAAGGAAGGACACAATACTGTATTGTACAACCTATGAAGGAAGTACGCAATACTGTATAGTACAACCTATGAAGGAAGTACGCAATACTGTATTGTACAACCTATGAAGGAAGGACGCAATACTGTATTGTACAACCTATGAAGGAAGGACACAATACTGTATTGTACAACCTATGAAGGAAGGACGCAATACTGTATTGTACAACCTATGAAGGAAGTACGCAATACTGTATTGTACAACCTATGAAGGAAGTACGCAATACTGTATTGTACAACCTATGAAGGAAGGACGCAATACTGTATTGTACAACCTATGAAGGAAGGACGCAATACTGTATTGTACAACCTATGAAGGAAGGACGCAATACTGTATTGTACAACCTATGAAGGAAGGACACAATACTGTATTGTAGAACCTATGAAGGAAGTACGCAATACTGTATTGTACAACCTATGAAGGAAGGACGCAATACTGTATTGTACAACCTATGAAGGAAGGACGCAATACTGTATTGTACAACCTATGAAGGAAGGACGCAATACTGTATTGTACAACCTATGAAGGAAGGACACAATACTGTATTGTACAACCTATGAAGGAAGGACACAATACTGTTGTACAACCTATGAAGGAAGGACGCAATACTGTATTGTACAACCTATGAAGGAAGGACGCAATACTGTATTGTACAACCTATGAAGGAAGTATGCAATACTGTATTGTACAACCTATGAAGGAAGGACGCAATACTGTATTGTACAACCTATGAAGGAAGGACGCAATACCTTTCTTAATGGAAAGTTTCATGATTTACTACTGTGGAAAGATCCTTAAACACAAATGAATGCCAGTGAAGTTTTAACTAATCCATGGCAAATATCCACCTTGATGTTGTTTCTCGTCATGGGTCCCGTTGTGGCTGGCTCCGTTGCTGGTCGCCATGGCAACACCCTATTCTTGTCATCGCTGCTGGATGTCCAGCTGTTCTGACTGCCCCCCTCGTCCATCTGCGCGTAACCTTGGTGCAACCCCTGTTCAATCTGCTCCTTCGTGAAGCGCCGCGTTTCTGTTGTCTGATACAAGTTAGTGCCTTGAAGCTGCACGGATAATGTCCTTGCATTGTTGACGACTGGGCCGAACTCCGGGTCTATCTGCGCTAGTGATACGTCACCGTAACTTGACGATGCCCCTCGACTTGACGTGGGTCGTCGACTGGACGGCAGCCCTTGAGACGACTGACGGCGGCTACCTGACATGTACGCAGCCAGACTATTGGTCTCCAGTACATGGCCGGCCAGGTAACCTCCGTGCTTCGTCCTCACACCCTTGGGCTGCAGCTGGAAGTGGGTAGATGGCCGTGGTGTGATTAGCTGCTTGGGGGGTGTCACTGAAACCTTGTCATCCTGCTGCTGCAAGTGGTAAATCATCACTCAACTTCAAGATTAATCCTCAATTAAATTTTTTTGCTTTTCTCATTTCATAATCATTTTGCAAAAAACCAGACCTATCTAGTATTCACTAGTAATTAATTTACACAACGGTATTAATTAATTTTGATGAAATCCAGTCAAAATATGATGAAAAAAGGCAAAACTCAAAATACTATAGCATAAGGTTATTCACACTTTTATTAAACCGAATGTGCATATTACTTAAACTATTCACACACTACAAATTTTAACATCAACAAAACTGATTCGTGACAGGCTAAACTAATTGAGCAGGGAGTTTTAACTATCTGTTTGGTAAGGCCGATCTAAAGTAAACACGACTAGCACATGGCTCAAACAAACAGCCATACGTTTTTAGTGCCCCCCACCTCCGATTTCTTGTCAATTTCTGCTGTGATGTCCTCCACTTCTGCCAGAGTCTTCTTCACAAAATGATCCACAAAGTGCCTGCATGAGACAGAGACACAGAATGTGGTCACACATGCCGGCCCAGGGCAGTGGGGTTAGCAACATTTCAGCCATACTACTCAACAAATAACACTTTATTTGCAGCAACTGAAAGTTGACTGAAAGCATTGGTTGGAAATAGAGTTTATCTCCACCTTATATGAACATGTCTATCATAAAATCAAACAGTATAGCATACATTACATACATTATAGGATACATTACATACAGTACAGCATACATTAAATACAGTATAACATACATTATAGGATACGTTACATACGGTATAGCATACATTACAAACATTATAGCATACATTACATACAGTATAGTATAGCATACATTATATACAGTGACTGCCCAAATATGTTTTAATGAACCACCATTTAAAAAAAATATAATTTGACCTTTATCTGTTCATGAATATTGACCTCAGTGTGCAATGTAAACATGTTATTTGAGTTGAAACGTTAACATTAAATGTCAGTGAAACTATACGTAAAATTTGGTTCATTAGCAGACATTTAGGCAGTGATATTGTTAGAATAGAATGCTACACATAACATGATTTGACAATAAAACCAAATAGACAGTACCCTTGACATTGACATCATAGACACTTACCCAGTGGTTGGGCTCAGTTTCTTCCGCTTCGTTGGGTCCATGAGCGACTGACTTATCTCATTGAAGCTCCTCAACGTTGTGTCTAGTTCTACACTCGGAGACCTGGGCACGGCATTGTCCTGGTGGGGTAGTGGGTGGGCCCCTGATGACAGACTCGAGCTGTCTAAAGGGGGTGATGGAGCTGCATTATGGGGGTTGGAGTCCTGCATGGTGATAGTGGTGGCTTCTGTAAAACAACCACACCAGCATGTGTTATGAAAGCAATGAGCATTGGGGGGAGGGGGTTGAGACACCCTATTACGAGTGATACATCGGGTTGTGATTTAAAGCAAATGTACTATATTTTCTTTACCAATAAGCATTGTATATTATATAGTGTCCCTTGGAGTTTTAGAGAATTAGGATATTTAGACAATGTTAATGCATGAAACACAATTACTAGTACACTGAGTGGTCTAAATGTCAGTGTCTCAAATAAACTGTTTCGTCAGAAATCAAACCTACACTGTGAACTGAATTAAGCAAATATGTCACCTGGTGAATGGAACAGCTCAGTGGTTGACTGTGGCACCGGGGAACGCTGGGACTTCTTCGGGGTGGACTGGCTGTTGTGCTTGCTGCCGTAGGTGAACGACTGGGACCAGTACATGTTCTTGGAGGATGTATCTGCAATAGAATCATTGCAACTGACCAACAGGATGGAAATAATTTCTATTTACTGCATCGGGAACTATATGTTAACTCCCAATATGTTTGCAGAAACCAACTTTGCTCCCCCCCAACATACAACAAGTCTCTCTACTGTATAATCTGTATTATGTTACATATGAAAGAGTAACTGATAAATGTCCCCTCTACCACATCATTTCCCTGACAACCCGTACACATCTGTGTATCCCACCTCTTGTGACAGGGCTTCTCCTTGTCTTCAGTTTGCCCGTCATGGCTGCTGTCTCCGTACCGTCACTTCCAGGCCTTGTCATGTTGGGCCCATGCTGTCCAGACGACTGTTTACTACAGGTCTGCGACTGGCTGCCTTTAGCACTTGCCAACGAGGAAGCCGACATTACCCGTGGACCATTCTGCTTTGTCCGACTGGCTGAGAAACCTTAAGTAACGGGTAAATATATATATTATTTGTGACAATCTGCAACATCACCAAAATCAGGTTCACGAGCAACGGACCTACTGCAATCTGTTCAAGTATTGCAACCTACAAAGGCATACAGGTTCACGAGCAAAGGTATGTAGCCCTACTACAATCTGTTCAAGTATTGCAACCTACAAAGGAATACAGGTTCACGAGCAAAGGTATGTAGCCCTACTACAATCTGTTCAAGTATTGCGACCTACTCTTAGTGTCACGAGCAGGTTCATAACAGGAATCAAATGATTGTACTACAATCACAATCTGTACCAATGACACCTGTAGGTTCACAAACAGAGTCATGACATTGCATGGCAATAACAATCTGTACTGATGCCAAGACATGTTAATACACATATTTATTGGGAGACAAGGACATGTAGTCCCAATGTAGTGGTATTTTACTTTCTAAATGTCCTTTCACTTAAACCAATTCAACAAAAAAGGTCAACTATGCTATCTACAAGATGGTTTTTGTTTGTGATGACTGTTTAAATTATGACATACATTGTCACGAATGGCAGTGCCATTGATGACATATGACACAGCTAACTATGATTAGACCCTTAAACATTATGTCCTTTACATAGAGCACATAAAACCAAGAAATAACTGCTCATCTGAAGCAGTAGTTTCTACCCTGATCGTCATTACATGACTTGCCTCGATTGACACACTCCATAAGTCTTTCTTGCAACAGCTGTGGTTCGTCAAATGGCCTTGGATGCTGTTTCAGAGGTTTGTGCAAGTAATCCATGTCCTGTAACATACATGTAACAGGTAACTCATATTGTACTGCTCAATGTGTTTTATACTCCACCCCCTGGCAGACCTGTTCATTCCACCCCTTGGCCTGTTCATTCCACCCACTGGTAGACCTCACACTCTTCCCCCTGGCAGACCTTACACTCCACCCCTGACAGACCTTACACTCCACCCCCTGACAGACCTTACACCCCACCCCCTGGCAGACCTTACACTCCACCTCTTGCAGAACTTACGCTCCACCCCCTGGCAGAACTTACGCTCCACCCCCTGGCAGACCTTACACTGCACCCCCTGGCAGACCTTACACACCACCCTCTGGCAGACCTTACACTGCACCACCTGGCAGACCTTACACTGCAACCCTGGCAGACCTTACATTCCACCCCCTGGCAGACCTTACACTGCACCCCTGGCAGACCTTACACCCCACCCCCTGGCAGACCTTACACACCACCCCCTGGCTGACCTTACGTTCCACCCCCTGGCAGACCTGTTCATTCCACCATCAACTTGACTTCAGCCACACAACAATTACTTCACAGACCATTCTTTCATGTCTCCACCACCAACTCATTTAAACAACTCATTGAACTGGAGCAAAGTGATGTGAATGAAATTGCCCCAGCTTTGAAACGGCAGCAGGTGGACTCAAACCCTGGTCCTTGCAATTGAAAGTCTGGTGTTCTAACAACCAAGCTACTTCTCCAACATGTGACAGCTAATGGTGTAGTTGGCTAGCTTGGGTTAACAAGGTCTGATGTGCAACCATGCTCAATGGGAAGTCTAAAATATTAATATCCATTCTTAGCTTTACCTGTACAAATTTCAGCTTAACCTGTACAAAGTACAGCTTCACCTGTACAAAGTATAGCTTCACCAATACAAAGTACGTCTAGAAGCATACCTGGCTGGCCTGTCGCGATGCTGCCGACACGTTACTTGTGTCTCCACTCGACGACTTGCGATAACCATGGTGATAAGTTGCCTTCTCTTCAAGAGTATCTATAAGATATAATCAATACTCATCATCCAGTCACCTAATCATACTCTTCATCCAGTCACCTAACAATACTCTTCATCCTGTCACCTAACAAATACTCTTCATCCCGTCACCTAACAAATACTTTTCATCCAGTCACCTAACAAATACTCTTCATCCCATCACCTAACAAATACTCTTCATCCCGTCACCTAACAAATACTCTTCATCCAGTCACCTAACAATACTCTTCATCCTGTTACATAACTCTTTATCCAGTCACCTAACAAATACTCTTCATTCAATCACCTAACAATACTCTTCATTCTGTCACCTAACAATACTCTTCATTCTGTCACCTAACAAATACTCTTCATCCAGTCACCTAACAATACTCTTCATTCTGTCACCTAACAATACTCTTGTATTCAGTATAATTTGTTCAGAGGTTACATAACAAAGGAACCACAGTTAACAAATCTAAGAATCAGACGATACCAATAAAGAAAGCCCTGTGAAAACAAGAAATGCAGTGTGCAGCTGAAAGTGTTAGAAACATAGATCAAGAGTACTAATTACTACCGCCTACACCAAGACTAAGGGGTGATGATGAAGCTTTGTAAATACATGTAGATGTAAAACAATAATAAAAAAAAATTTGGATGTGGGGCAAGAGTCCATTTGAATTATCACACAAAATAGAAAGGTATATTCTGTAGTGTTTTCCAAGTTGAAATGTAATAATTGGTTTTCTGTTCACTGCACTGTGTGCACAGAACATGCTGGAGGGGTCAATCACAGAACATGCTGGAGGGGTCAGTCACAGAACATGCTGGAGGGGTCAATCACAGAACATGCTGGAGGGGTCAATCACAGAACATGTTGGAGGGGTCAATCACAGAACATGCTGGAGGGGTCAGTCACAGAACATGCTGGAGGGGTCAATCACAAAACATGCTGGAGGGGTCAATCACAGAACATGCTGGAGGGGTCAATCACAGAACATGCTGGAGGGGTCAATCACAGAACATGCTGGAGGGGTCAGTCACAGAACATGCTGGAGGGGTCAATCACAGAACATGCTGGAGGGGTCAATCACAAAACATGCTGGAGGGGTCAGTCACAGAACATGCTGGAGGGGTCAGTCACAGGACATGCTGGAGGGGTCAGTCACAGAACATGCTGGAGGGGTCAATCACAGAACATGCTGGAGGGGTCAGTCACAGAACATGCTGGAGGGGTCAGTCACAGAACATGCTGGAGGGGTCAGTCACAAAACATGCTGGAGGGGTCAATCACATCCAATTTTGTGGAATTTTTTAAATGTTGTATATTTACAAAGCCCCAATGACCAGTGATGTTATGGTGCTGTAGTTACAACAGTGATAGTGCCATCCTACCACCAGAAACGTGTATTGTCATGTCAACATCAGCAACAACATTACAACAACATTTTAGTGGCTGGCATTCTCACATGTATATCACATGGGTGAAATAGTCTTGTTATCTCTCATAAAGACATAAGGTAGCAATGCCATATTCAGACATCATACAGCTGTCATGAAAATGATGCGCTGTTGTCACATGGCTGTCACATGACTGTCACAAGGTTGCCATGTGGCTGTCACATGACTGTCACATGGATAGGGAACTATAGTGTCACTTAACTGACTACAGAATCCATCTATGTAGTTAAAATATTAGATTGGCAAGGATCCTATCCTCTCTAGGAAGGAAATATATGTGGAAATAAAGAATGGTGTCAAACTGGTGCGAGAGTAAACTGTAAACGAGAAATGAGTGTGAACCTGTGCAGTAACAGGTGAACAGAGTCACATCTGTGCACTGGGTGCATGTGACCAGCCCCCAAGGTCAAGGTTAATGTATACGCACATGTGTCGCACACACTGCAGCCGTCACGATGGCAACTACATTCTAGAACAATACAGCTGTATGTACAACTTGTAAAGCCACAGCTCAGAGAACATAGAAATATGATCACTGATCCCTGCTACATAAAACTAGAGTAAAAAATTCAAGGTGATAACCTTTGGGGTTGGTTTCATACACAAGGAATACTGCACTTAAATATAAATGAAAAAGCATCTGTAAAACTGTGTATGCTCTTTAAAAAATAGGTTTGTGAATTAGTAATTTAATGTTTTATTTTGACATAAATATTTATAAGATTAATGCCATTCACTGAGCACTAATAATACATATAGTGACTCACAGTGCATATTGAACTGAGGGCATGTCTACTTGAATATTGTATTTCAAAAATCAAGGGCATTTGATTCAAATACAAATACTTTTGAATAAAATGCAAATACATAATAATTAAAAAAGTAAAATGCTGTGCATAATGTGTGCATTTAAGTACATTTGCATTTGAAGCGAAAACTATTCCCCATTTTCAACCAATGACCGTCCACCACAAGATGTGACATCAACTGGTGTATGCTGTGTTCATAGGTTTGTCTGTTCGTCAGATGGCAGCTATATTTCAACACAGGCATGCAGGTGTTGTTATTATGTCAATCTCCTGGATATCACCTGTTCATTGTCTACCAAGCCACAGCAATATTAATATCAAAGGTACAAAGTCCAATAGTTCATTTATTGTAAATGTAATAACGGGACTAACACACTATAAACTAATCTATTCTAACATCTTGATGTTTTAATGAACCACATTAAAACTATACTTAAACCGTTTTCTGTTTAATCTGTGTGTCTTGGGGTAAATAATATATTTACATCGCATGTTGTGGGAATGCAATTTCAAAGATGTTAATAATATGCCCAGCACATGATCCCGTGAACACCTGACCCCAATCAACTTTGTTCACAGGTATTGGAAACTGTTAACAACTGTTTGTGAATGTACTGAATGGTACGATTGTTATTTATAAAAAAAAGATAATGGTCAAACTATGTATTTTAAAAATTGTGGTTGATTAAAGCACACGTGGGGGGTCAAGATGTTAGAAAAGATGTTGTTTATACAATATAGCATAATTTTATGACTTTGCACCTTGAAGATTTATTTTTAAACTTGTTTCATAACAACAAATATGAGTTAACATGTTAAGGGCCAATCCTGGCATCATTACCACAATGGCCACTCATCATTACCACAGTGGTCATTCATCATTACCGCAATGGTCATTCATCATTACCGCAATGGTCATTCATCACTACCACAATGGTCATTCATCACTACCACAATAGTCATTCATCTGCTGACCAACGCTTCATTGACCATAAAAACACTGGCCCCTATGTGTTGTGTAACAAGTTTAAAAATAAAGCCTATCAAGGCCAGTTTACAACTGCAAATAACTGCCCAATAGGTTGGCCAATTCTGTATTGCATGACATCACAGTGCAAAAATCGGTCGGTTCTGATGCAGTAGCCAATCAGTGATCAACACCACGTGCACCCAGTGACTTATCATCACAGCTCAAATAGGGAGTGGCATCAGTCAATATCTAGCAGTGTCTAGACATGTCGCTCGTCTAAACAAAAACATCATTTCACTGCCCGTTATCATGCAACACAATATCACCCGACCAATTGGGAAAAAAATTGCTTGCTTAAACTGGCCTTAAGTGAATACCACTGGTACAGATTAAGCTAGCATGCTACCATTAGTATTGCTACAAACATTTATGTAACAACAACTAGTTAATGCAACATGAAACTCATTGTATTGTTACAAACATTTATGTAACATCAACTAGTTCATGCAACATGAAACTCATTGTATTGCTACAAACATTTATGTAACATCAACTAGTTAATGCAACATGAAACTCATTGTATTGTTACAAACATTTATGTAACATCAACTAGTTAATGCAACATGAAACTCATTGTTCTCGCATATATATTCACATCTGTGATTGCGGAACTTGCAGAAGCAAGGATGTTTGTCTGATCCCATCAGCGTGTTGCTACACAGGGCTTGTTCACATCATCATTACTGTTGATGACATTTACAGCTGCATACCAGGGCCTGTATTTTCAAAAGATACATTTGTAACTATAAAAAAATTGGAGGGGGGGTCACTCCCAGAATATGTAATAAAAATAAAATGGAGTTTAAAATTAAAATGTTAGCCTGACACCAAGAAAGCAGCTGTAAATCAATGCAATGTCAATGTAACATCGACAACATTAGCGTAGTTAAGAAATCTATCAGCATCAGATAAAAGGTCAAATACATTAGAGAGTACTGCATGTTTTAGTAATATACATAAATATTTAGAAAGTATCTGGGTATAATGGTAGTGAGTATGCTCAACCATCATCCAACTGATTAAAAAATATTTAACCACACTCAGAAGTAATCAAAAACATTTAATTTCTTCACAAATCTGTATTTGAAATAAAATGTGTCTGAATACAAACACGTTGAAATAAAAATACAGATGTATCTGACCCAATTTTTGATGCATGTATGACTAATCCAAAAGTGATGCCTTGACAAACTGTCAACAACAACATTAATGTTGTTGTGAGCAGTTGTATCAAGAGGAACAACAACATTCCAACAACTACATCTGCAAGAGCTTCTGCTGACTGGTACCTCTCCGTAAGGTTCTTCGTCTTGTGACCACTGCTTGGTAATGTGTCACTTTCACTGTGTCGCTGTCTGCCTGGTGACAAACTTCTGCAATCGTGTCATCAACAGGACGTGTCTTTGACATGACACCGACAGTGTCTATAACTCGTTGTTTGCCTTCAACAACAAATTCTTTAGGCAATGCTGCCACCTTTTGGGCACGGGACGCAATGTGTGAGTTGCCATGGGCAACACGGGTTGTGTGCCCAAGTTGGGCCTCTACGAGCACATCCGTGAGACGCCTGTGGAGTAGGTTCTTCAACCGATAGTTGCTCAAGGCCGACCCATCACTGTCAACGGAGGGGTATCTGTCCATCGAAGGGGCTTGTGGTTGTTGGGGCTCTGCAGTGGGGCGTTTGTTTGGCGAGGGGTTTCTGTCTGTGGAGGGTGTGTCACGATGTTGGCGCGCAGCGGGGACATGCACCAGAGGCTGTGAGACTTCACACAACTGATCTGAGTTGAATAACAGTAACGTTGACCTTGCACACCATAGACGCTAATATCAACCCACAGCATACATTAAGTTTCAGAAATGCAAATGCAGGAGATTAATGAGTAGGAGGGCCTTGGGGTCACAGAGAATTGTGCGTAAATCTGAGGGTTTCAATGTACAAGAGAACTGTGTGTAAGTTAGAATATTTCACATATTTTATTAGAGATGCAACTGGCATAATATCACCTGGCAGGACTAAGACTGGAGCACTTTCTTTTTCATCAAGGTTTGTGATCCTGGGTGATGGAAGCAATAGATCACAAGCATTTTTTATTTGTAAAACCTGTTTTAAAATACGTCTTTTTCTTCATAATGTGCTCCGATTCTGACAGTTATTAAACATATATGAGTTAATTGCAAATCGATGATATGGGCAATAATGCGGGACCATTTGTTTAACATATATAAACATTTGTTAACAAGCAAGGCACGAGGCAGACATCAAGCAAACAGGGAATGGCTGGCAACAACTGGAGAGGATTGCCCAAGACAGGAGGCGCTGGAGAAATGTTGTGGATGGTCTATGCTCCAGGAGGAGTTAAGGGCCTAAGTAAGTAGATAAGTAAGGCACAAAGATACTGTTTAGCCAAATCTCCGGTGTCCAGTATGCACAAAACTTGAAATAACCCCTGATAGTGTTGTTTGTGTAAAGGGATAGATTGACAATCTATTATTAACTTAGGATGCACACAAATCAAAAAAAAATTTTCATTATAAAATCTGGGAGAGTTGTTCCCCGGAAGTCTCCCTGGTGATTAAAAGGAGACTTAACATGTTGGCCACAGTACATGTCAACATTTCACCTTTCAAAACATAGCTTCAGACGATATTTCTCCACGGCACTGCTAAAATAAATTTCCCACACACAACACATACAATACATACACATACAAACACATACAATAATATTGGCCTGTAGGAAGATACTGGTTAGACTGCTAGTGCTACATTATATTTATATGTTTATTATGCGCCGTCTCCCTGACGTTTCACAGGAACTTGCCACTATATTTGTAGTCCTGTAAGAGATTATAAAAACTATGGTCAAGAGCCTTGGCTAGAAAAAAAATAAATGGACCCAATAGTGGCAAGAGAAGTCAACCTGTACTAAGGCTACCCCAGTGAGTTTGCACACCTCGCTGGGGTTCTCTTGTATTTTGCAACAATTAAACCATTGTTGCTATGGTGATGTGGCTGGACCAGCATCATCATCATCATCACCATCTAGTTGTCAAGAGGAGGTGATTCCAACACACTGGATCTGTTCTACTGGCCTCTCTAAATGATCTCTCCCATGTAACCTGTAGTGCCGTGTATTCTCCCATGTAGCCTGTAGTGCCATGTATTCTCCCATGTAGCCTGTAGTGCCATGTATTCTCCCATGTAGCCTGTAGTGACATGTATTCTCCCATGTAGCCTGTAGTGCCATGTATTCTCCCATGTAGCCTGTAGTGCCATGTATTCTCCCATGTAGCCTGTGGTGCCATGTATTCTCCCATGTAGCCTGTAGTGCCATGTATTCTCCCATGTAGCCTGTAGTGCCATGTATTCTCCCATGTAGCCTGTAGTGCCGTGTATTCCCCCATGTAGCCTGTAGTGCCGTGTATTCCCCCATGTTTATAATGGAATGAACAGGAGTTTCACATTTAGCTGCTATTTTATTTTCGTATAATTTTTTTTATGTTTTCATATATGTCCTGCACTATCTTATTATAGATTGGTACAACTTTTCACATAAGAAACTTCACAGAGAAAAAAGCTACAGGTGTGGCACAGAACAGCAATAATTATCATTTTATTAGTGGGTTTTTGTTACTGTGCTACTGCTTTATTTTTTATAAGAATTTCCTTTTGTATTTTACAACAAAGATACATTTTTAACACAAAAATGAAACAGTGGTATGCTTCAATGGTTTTTGTAACATTTGAAGGGAGACATTTGTAGTATACTTCTATAATTTAAAATTTCTCCATTTACAGACCTTTTTCATGTTAATATGTATTTGTTATATTAAGTGTTGGTCTGACACTTTATAGTTATTCTTGCATATTAGTGTATCAACTTGACTCCATAATTTGTATTTTACTATATACATTTTGATTTTATACACCAGGCATGCCCCACAACCCAATTTCTACATATAATTATACATAGAATAAACTGAGTTACATTTAAATATAATAATTAATCATATGAATAATTTCTGTATGACCGCAACTGAATAAATTTATTATTATATCAATGAGATTTATCCACTGACCTGGATATTTGTGTTGCTGGAGGCGACCGCTTCCGTTCTGTATTGTGTAGGCAGAGTCATGCACGGGGCACGTACCACGCTCCCCCAGGGTTCCAGTGTAGCGGAAGTGAGGAATCTCTGAAATAGCCACACAGTGTCACATGGAAAGCCAGAAGTCCTCTTTATGGTCATACATGCATCTGCATAGGTATATGTGTGTGTACATGCATAAATAAAATATCTTACATATTATATATATATATATATATATATATATATATATATATATATATATATATGAAGGGTTTCAGGTCAAAATGCAATAAATGACAATTTAGGTAACACTTTTGGTTGGGCGAATTTCATATTTGAAATCTGCCAGACAAAATTCATTTACCATTTGGTAAGATGTTGGATTCTTAAAATATTCCAATATCACGTACAAGTTTCAATTTACACTCTGAGGATGAAACACTGAACTGAATTTTTCTTAAAAAAAGAAAACAAAATGGATTTATTGCGTTTTGTCCCGAAACCCTTCATGTACATATTTAAATGTGTGTGTGCGTGCGTGTGTGTCTGTGTGTGTGTGTGTGTGTATATATATAGACAAGTGAAGAATGGAGGAGCTGAGGGAGGAGTATATATATATATATATATGTAACATTGGTGAGAAGAATTGCACAAGTGAAAAGAGTAGACAAGGGAAGAATGGAGGAGCTTGGGGAGGAGCTTGGGAAGGAGCTTGGGGAGGAGGTTGGTGTGAAAGAGAGTTTCATGAGGAAGCTGGTGAGGTGTTGGTTAAAGTGGGCTGGACTCGTGGAACATATGGAAGGGAAATGGCTAACAAAGAGAGCAGATGTACTCACAGTGGAAGGTAGAATAGGAAGGCTGAGATGGGAGGACTGTGTGAAAAGAGATTTGGCGTGATTGGCGGTGGGGGAGGGGGTGGAGAGCGAGGGATGGGGGAGAGGAGATGGGTGGAGGAGGCACCAGTGAAAGAGTAAGTGAGGAAAGGAGAAGGAACACAGAAACGACCAGTATCATTGACCACCGCACATTGGACTTCCTGGACAAAGAAGAGAGAACATAGCTAAGCATGATTAAATGCAGAACAGTGACATCATTGAAATGTAAACAATAATATGGTGTATATTGTAACACATATTACATACCCTTTTCCACATCAGGTGGTAGTTTTCCATTCTGCAAGTATGCGTCTGTCAGACCAGCGAGGTATGTGGGATCAATCTGCTACAGAACACAGAACATGGTCACCTCATGCAGAAAGATGGATCACTTCATGCAGGACATGGTCACTTCACTCAGAGCATGATCACTTCATGCAGAACATGGTCACTTCATTCAGAACACAGTCATTTCATTCAGGACATGGTCACTTCATGCAGAACAAGGTCACTTCATGCAGAACTTGGTCACTTCATGTAGAATATGGTCACTTCATGCAGGACATGGTTACTTCATTAAGAACATGGTCACTTCATGCAGAACAGTCACTTCACAGAGAACAGTTACACTTACATTACACTTAACATGGTTACTCATTATACACATAACAGAGTCACTTCACAAAGAACAGCTACTTCAAACCAAACAGGGCCAGTATTCACAGAACACTGAAGTGTTCGAGAAGAATGTTGACTAACTGGCTGTCATCAACGTAGTGGACAACACAAGCAAATCCACTCTGGACAGGGCCAGATAAAATAAACAAATTTAGGAATTTATTGTAAAAACTAAAACTGTGAAGTTATGTGCAGATCCAGTGCATTTCTTTTTTAAATTTCAATCCATTCTATAAGAATTGTTTCTCATATGAAAGTGCTTTAAAGCCACCAGCGGCCAGTGTGCAGACTGCCCTTCTGGTGGGCAGTGTCTACTCACCCTTGGTTCTAAATCCGTGTCTCTTGGCGGTTTAGATTGTTTGGTGGGTATCTGTGTCAAAATTAGTTTATTTAAACCAATCTGTTAATTCACATTTGAGAAATAATAAATGTGAGACTCAGGACATTTCTCATAAATCAGTTTGTATATGTATTTATAATGGTTCTGAATTTTTAAGGATTACATCAGTATATCTGTATATTAATAACACTATTTGTTTCATTCATGGTTCTTTAACCTATGTTAGTACTAGACATATTTTAACACATCAAAAGAAAAATCAGTTGTATGTTAAAATTACAGGTGATCCCCAAACGTTGATGAACAACACTACACACATGAAATTGGTTTCATGGGGGCTACAGATGTTTCTTGCAGCGTATTTTTTCCAAAAGCATTAAATATTTTTCTGATCACAGTTTGTACAAGTGATGCATGATTCTGAGTACATACAGGCAACTGTGTGTTATGACGGCTATCGTATGTGACAGTCACAGCCTGAAGGATGAGGACACTGTCACAGATATCCACAGGTCGATGGAATAAAAAATTTGATGTAGGGGTAGTTGGGGGCTCTTGGGGGGTCTGTGGTTAAATTACATCGGTTTTATGTAGTGTTGTACAATGTTTTGAGATCATCATGTAATAAAAAGGAAAACAGGAATAACACAGAAATAATAAATTATTATCACAATGTAAGAATTAACATCCCTTCATTATATAGGGCATTGTTAAACTAAATACATGAAACAATCGATCCATGAATTACTTATTTATGTAAAACAGGATTTTTTTTTCATTTGTACCTTTTTTATTCGGGTGTCCATTCTCTCGAGGGTATACACGGGAACCCCGACGACAAATGCTGTTCGTTCATCCTTTGACCGTAGCCGTTTGGCACTCGAGTAATGGATGGGCTGGGACACACAGAGAGACATGCAGGTCAGCCATTTATAGTGAAAAATAAATATGCCCAAAACAGTTAAGATGATGAGAATGCAGTGTCCACTCAGCAGTCTCTGTGAAGATTAGATATGTTGAAGACATTGGTCGATGTCTCGTGGTATCATTCATGTTCATGTGCAATACACACAAACACAGGCAGAATTGTTGGGTGCCATCATGAGAAATTTTATGTACTGAAATGTGATGATCTTGTCGTCAGTAGCAATTTACGGACGTCTTTTGTATCATACATTATTGTCATAGATGTCAACACACGCTCACGGAGAAGTGGGAACCCTCCACTTCTCAACTTTTGTCATTTTCAGTGTTTGTCATTTTTAATGTGCTGTTTTTACGAGTTGACATTTTGATGTCATTCTTGTTGAGACTGAAGGAATAATAACACCCATGAGGCCATTCTAAGCACATATTATGTGCTAAGAATGGCCATTCTAAGCACATATTATGTGCTAAGAATGGCCTCATGTGCCTATAATGGCTGTGCAACAAATAGATAAAAAAAAATTATAAATTTTTTTGTCTTTCAAAATTACAAAAAGTGTGACATGTCATCCAAAAAGTGGGAAAGCGGGAGCAGGGGAAAAAGCGGTATTTCCCACCAGAAAGCTGTAATGATGACACCTATGTATTGTGCGTTGCAACACACAACACGTGTTGAGGTATGAGTGAGACACACACACACACACCCTTTACCTTGGCCCTAATAATGTCAGGTCTCCTGTCACTGGTCACCTAAAATATAAATATATTTACTTAGCACCAAGTGAACTTAGGTTGGGAGTTGTTATTCAAATCACAGCAACCTGTGATCGCTTGGTTGACCACCGAGCCGGGAAGCTGGCAATATAACAATTGCAACGAATGCCACTACAAATTTTGGTTTTTCCAGTGCCAGTTAATGTAGAAACACATCCATTTTGTCAGCTACAACCTACCCCCTAGTTGTTACTGCTGAATGCCACTGCATGCATATGAGCCAACTTTTTGATGATCATACAAGCATAGAAGACATTCCTTATGATCTTGTGCATTATAAACAAGGCTTTTTTGCATTAAGGGGTACTGCCTGCATTTGTGAAATGGCAGTGAATAACAGATCACCATTTCAACACACATCTGAAGACTCTCACAAAATATTTCAGTTATGCACAGTCAGTTGTACCAAAGTTTCATTAGACCCAATCACTTTAGCCCAGTTTGAGCTTCTTTTGAGTATACATGGTAAACAAGCAGACATAGTGGTGCACCACTAAGTATGCGTGGCTAACAAGCAGACATAGTGGTGCACCACTAAGTATGCATGGCAAACAAGCAGACATAGTGGTGCACCACTAAGTATGCGTGGCAAACAAGCAGACATAGTGGTGCACCATTAAGTATGCGTGACAAACAAGCAGACATAGTGGTGCACCACTAAGTATGCTTGGCAAATAAGCAGACAGTGGTGCACCACTAAGTATGCATGACAAACAAGCAGACATAGTGGTGCACCACTAAGTATGCATGGCAAACAAGCAGACATAGTGGTGCACCACTAAGTATGCGTGACAAACAAGCAGACATAGTGGTGCACCACTAAGTATGCATGGCAAACAAGCAGACATAGTGGTGCACCACTAAGTATGCGTGACAAACAAGCAGACATAGTGGTGCACCACTAAGTATGCATGGCAAACAAGCAGACATAGTGGTGCACCACTAAGTATGCGTGACAAACAAGCAGACAAGCACCACTAAGGGATGGCAAACAAGCACACATAGTGGTGCACCACTAAGTATGCGTGACAAACAAGCAGACAGCGGTGCACCACTAAGTATGCATGGCAAACAAGCAGACATAGTGGTGCACCACTAAGTATGCGTGACAAACAAGCAGACATAGTGGTGTACCACTAAGTATGCATGGCAAACAAGCAGACATAGTGGTGCACCACTAAGTATGCGTGACAAACAAGCAGACATAGCGGTGCACCACTAAGTATGCGTGACAAACAAGCAGACAAGCACCACTAAGGGATGGCAAACAAGCAGACATAGTGGTGCACCACTAAGTATGCGTGACAAACAAGCAGACAAGCACCACTAAGGGATGGCACCTATGACACTGTGTAACTTTCAGAGAAGCAGAAACACACAATGAACTGAATGGCCTGTATTAATCCAGAATGCTTGATGAAGTGACATATAACTGTCACTACACCACAAGTCATACAACATCACTTACCGTTGACACAGGTGCAACAGTTGGCTTCTTTGTAGTCTCCTTTGTCAGCTGAATCTTACTCTTATCTCTGTCTTTCTTTGAGCGAAGTCTCTTCTTTTTTGCTGGAAACTGCATTGTTAAAAAACATTTATTCAACAACTGCTAGTTAACAATAAAATATCACTTATGGACCTCAAAATTAATATATAATAACTCTGTTAATAAATTAAATAGTGTGATTATATATTCTGGACACTGATTACATTTACTGCTTGATGAGGCATATAAAAAATGAAATAAAAAATATTTCAATGTGTAAATGCAATATTAACATATAATAATACCACAGCATCATCTGTGCCATGAAAATGGTTGCTTTCGCCATTGAAAGATGCATTATAACACGAAAACATTAATTAATAAATCTTAAATAATGTAATAACATGACATTGAAATTAAAGAAATGACAATAACTAAAATTTTAATCAAAACAAAATGGCAATCAATATTTTTTTATATCAAATTAAAAAGTGAAAATAAATAATAAACTAATAAAAGAAAAAAGTTCAGTTAAAAAAGTTAAAAGTAAATGCTGATAGTTAACAAGTGAATATGAATGAAAGTTGCATATGATGTGTAGTGTTTGAGCAAAGAGGGGGTCGAGGGGTGCTCCACCTTGTCTGCCATGTACTGGAGATGTACTGGAAGACCATCTGACACTGAACTGTCTGAACCGCCATCACTGAAACAACAGACAACATTGATTGTATATATATATATATATATATATATATATATATATATATATATATATATATTCAGGGCTCGACATTAATGCTTGTCCGCTTGTCCATAGCTACCAGCATAGGACAAGTACATAGGACAAGTACATAGGACAAGTTCTGGACACTTGTACCACCGGACAAGTTCATGCCATTGCAATATAAAACATGTACTAGTCATTTTAATACAAAGACTGAATGGTTTTGACTTGTTGACACCCAAAATAAATAATGTTTAATGGCATCTATAATTTTGTTCGTTGTTGCACGTATCACCGCTTTCTTTCTGCCATGCGACTACTGCCAATGTAGTCACCAGGTGGCGCATGTAGTATTTTATAAACTAGCTTGTTCCATTGAAAACACGAATGCGCTGTCACCGTTCCTCATTTACTGCCCCCTTACATAGCCACACTTCTGACATATATGCTTGTTTTATGTTTTGATTTTTTAACATTATTGCAACACGGGAACGCATTTTGAATCTAAAGTCAGAAACATATCACAATCAAACCAAGCATAATGGCTTAATGTCATTTGGCTTTGGCATGATGGCAAAAGTTATGTGTATTTATATTACTAACTTCTTAGGGTAAACGAAAATAAAATATAAAAAAAATATGTTTGTTACAGCCCCGCTAGCCAACCTCAATGGGCATTATTGGCACAATCAAGTGTTGCTAGCTAGTCTATACTAGCTTATCAAGGCTAGGAGGTATGCCATGACATTCACTACTGTGTGCCTTTTGTTCTTACAATACTGTTATGTTTAAATGATAGAAGAAGACAGTACTAAGCCTGACCTTGATTCCATGTCTGTGGTGTAATAAAGGTCAAGGTTGATGTCACTGATGTCCTTCACATCGCTGTCTTCGTGCAGTCTCAGTCGCTGCAGAATCTCAGCCTTGAGTCGGTCCTCAAGGGCCATGAGGATGTTTATCGACTGCAAGATGGCAGCCACTCAACGTGGTTAAGAACCTTACAATCACCATAGTGTACAGTGTCTAAACCTTACAATCACCATAGTGTACAGTGTCTAAACCTTACAATCACCATAGTGTACAGTGTCTAAACCTTACAATCACTATAGTGTACAATGTCTGCCTTGGTGTGTGAACGCCAGTTTACACGAGCGATTAATCACCCAATTAGTTGGCCAACACTGTGTCGCACAGTGCAAAAATCGATAAGTGAGGCCAACTTGTGGCTACGACTTTGTTACTGGAATTGGGACTAAGTCCAATTTGACTGACTGTTGGTTGTGATATTGAAGAATTGATTTGAATGATAGTGACCTTTCATCGAAGCTCAAATTGGTATTGGTGTGAGTCAATAGGTCAAACTTGCAGTGTTAGACATGTCCCTCGTCCCCTAGTTTTGCTGTGCATAGTTATGCGACGCGGCGTCACCTGACCAATTGGGGCACAAATCGCTTGTGTAAATCAGCCTTATTTAATCCACAATTATTGGTGCTTGAATATAACATTAGCACATGCAGTGCTATAGCAATGGATGGTCGTTTACAAACATGTTTTGTACTGTATTGTTGCTGATACTCTTCTCTACTGATACAGTACTTTTAGTAGAACTATGTTTAGAGCAGCATAAATAACTAAAAATTCTTTGTACTCTACGAAACATGCCCTATAAACTAGATGTCACGAACTAGTATAAAATTGATATACATGAAAGTAGGTATATGCTGCATTATAGTGATAAAACCAATGATATCAAAGCAGCAAGCTCTATACGATAGTAGTCAATTGGGGATTACTACACTGAAAAATTACGCATGGACACACGCACGCATGCACAAATATATACTGTATGCATAACACAGTTGTCAAGTCATCATAACAATTAATTATAAATCTATAACTACCATAACATGTAAAGAAAGAATAACTAAAATGTGCTTATCCAGTGAGTCAGGCAGTGTATGTGCACATAACATGAAAACAGCATTAACGGCAAGACAATGAACACATCACAGGCTCAACACAGAGCACATATTCACTGGTGTGTCATCAGTAATACACTACATGCATGCAGTAGGTAAGCTGTGTCCCGTGATATAGCAGTACAGACACAGTAGACAAAGCTTGCTTATTGAACTACCAGATATACAGAACTAGGGCAGTAAGGTGAGGATCAACAGGGGCGTCTTCAAGCTATACTAGTAACAAAGTTGACAAAATTGTATCAATTAAATATCAACATTCTAAATACATATTCATATATATATATATATATATATATATATATATATATATATATATATATATATATATATATATATATATATATTCCAATATCAACAGTGTAAATACATAATGAACCAGGGAGAATGGTATTGACTTAGCAAACCATAAAGTAACATGTTTTTTAATAACTTATTTAGGCATATTTGGGATTTTCTCTAAATTATGCTAAAAAAAATTTAATCACATTTGGTAATAATTATTTTAAAGTATCACAAACCTCACAAAGCATATGAAAATAGGAAATTCCAAGAGACTTATTATAAACAAACACTATATTGTGATGCCCCCTTATGTACAACGTTATTATTATATTATATATTTCATAAATTTAAATTATACCTTTTAAATGTAATATAAACAATACTATGAAAATAACTTAGAGCTCCCAGATTTGTCAACTTTGCTACTAGTACATAGCTACCAGTATAGCTATTGACACAGCTACCAATATAACTGTAATAGCTAGTCATGCTCAGTACACGTAGACATTACCACAGAGAAGTGAAGGGAGTGGCGATCCATTGACGACACCACCACAGGGACAGAGAACATCCTTAAATCAACTGGCAGGATGTGTTATGTCATATGTTATCAACAGTTGCCACTAAATCCACACAGGGTTACACTGGTTAATAACAATTAGGTTAAATAGTTTTAAGGTAACTGGGGTGGATATTATATTATGGTTGTCATGAATTGATTAGTTTCAGTAGAAGTTTTTAGGATAAATTAACCATTTTTTCACAGATTAGTTGAAATACTATATAATATACCAGATAAAAAAAATAGTTTTTCATTTATTTGGTTATGTTACAAGGTTTTTGTAAATGTGAAAAAATAGCCACTAAAAATGAAGTTTAATCGTTTTGAGAAAATTCCCAAAGAAATAAATTTTGGTTAACATAAACCAATTATGTCTGCTACACCACCGTAAATGAATTAAGGAAAAATTCAATGACAGCCTAAAGTTGCAGTGCATTTTTGAAACAAACCCTTCAACAATCGTAATTTACTGCCACATTACGTTGCGTGCATGTAAGACGCATTCATTTGCAAAATTACAACATCATGAGTGTTGTAGTTTTTCTCAAACAATATTTGAAACATCATTTCTTGGTTATTAATGAAAACACAATATCAACAAATGCTTGTTTTTGTGTTGAAATTTACGGTTGTTCACTGGCATTTTATGTATTGTTGACAATACATAATGGCCATTTGTAATATTGACACGTCTGCTTAATTTGCTGCCACAATGGCCCTTGGATCTGTACTTGTAACGTCATCTACGGTATCAGGTTACGCCAGTCATCTAACAAACATGTGGCAGGGTGTGTTTTTGGTCATTAAGATTGGCCTGTTATCCCGCTGGGTCACTATGTCACATATACGTTGGCATTTCCGTTAGTGTTGGCATTTCCATTAGTGTCAAAGGCACGATAAACTACGCTGATATTTGTTGTTTAAGTACATGATTTAGTTATACTGATGTGTACAAGGAGTTTAATATCAATAAACACCATCAGACACCAAAACCCAAACTGTGATCACTACGTTAACACTGTCTGCCAAGGGTTAATGTGATCACTACATAATGGCTGTCTGCTAATGACCAAAGGGTTAATGCAGTTAATAGCATGTCAGCATCAGTACCAGCTAACCCAGCAGTGTACAACTGACACTCAAAGCATATTACGATTTATTAATTGTTAACTGATAATGTAGGCCATGATTTATTAACTGTTAACTAATAATGTAGTAGTTGTTAGGGATAATGACAGGAAAATTGGAAACAGAATAAAAAAGCACAAACAATTAGTACAAAGCTTTGTCATTTGTTTAGGAATCCAAACAATTATTCTATATTTAACACAAACCATCTGCCATCAATCAAGTACTATCTCTCATTACCAAAGTTAACCCATTTGTATCTGTCATTCACACAAACTTAATTATTCATTGTCTGGCATAAAAGTTTAAAAAATATTTTTATCAGTTAAAATAATGTGATTCTGTTCTCAATAATTTCATAAGTGCACTGAATCCCACTAGGTGGTGCTAGCATGTTAGCAGAACACATGGCCAATCAGCAGTTCTTAGTTCTACCTTTGAGTTGTCAGGATCGCAGTAGTCAAGGAGTGTGTCACAGAAATGATAGCCCATTGCTTCAAAGTCTCTGGCACTGAAGTGAAGACCTTTCTTGTCACCCAAGGAAGAGCCACAGAAAGTGGCCTGTCAATGTAGAAGAACAAGTGGTTTATTATAGAAAATCACATTTCAATTTCAGAACATAAAATTAAATCATCCTGAAGTTTGACATATATCTTTCTCACAAGTGCACAACTGACAAATGTTGAAAACGAGGACAATTTTTACATGCATATTTTAGCATTTTGGTTAATGTTACTACCAGGGTAACATTGTTCCACATGACCACACATGAACACAGTGTACAAAATGACTGTCATTGTGACTCCCACCTCCATTGTGTAGCTGTTCATGATGCCCATGTTCCACATGACTACTCGCCCAGTTCCCTCCTTGTTCTTCTGAATCTTGAACTTGCAACTCTCATAGCAGAACTGCAGCCAAATTTTTGTTGCATAAACAAAGCTGCCACCATTGTGCTTGGCAACATATTTTCAAACTTAGCTCACTTATAAGCAATGAGGTTATTTTACTATGACTGCGTAAAAGGAACATAGCAGTTTTTAATAATGCCAACAAGATGTCACTATTGAGACCAACACACATGAGAATGATAGGGTGGACAGTGCTCATTATAACAGGTGTTATGTTGAGCAATAATTGCACTGATATGTACCTTGGTGGGAGCATTCTTCCCGAGCATGACAGGGAAGATGCGTTCTCGCAGCCTGCGTGATGGCATGCCACGGTTTTCACAGCCATAGATGAAGACATTCTGTTTGCGGCTGTGACCGTGTAGATCAACATACACCACAACCTCTCGCTCCTCCGTTAATCTGCACAAACACAACATTTAATTCTTTATTACCAAATGAAAATAGAAATATACAACATATACGCATTTCAAATGTCAATAATTCAAATGGAAATGGAGAAAGTAGAAGGGTATTACTTATTAATCACTTATTAATCGCACGCGCACGATACAGCTCCTTCTACTTCTACTTCGTTAATTGGCAGAGTCCATAAATCAGGATATTTACGCAATGGTAGTTTAGAGAATGAGATCACCAGCTCTGTGAGTCCACTACAGGTTTTTTCCATTTCTTTCCCTGGCATAGACACCAGACAGAAGGGACCAACGGCTTTTACTGTTTCTTACGAAAGACACAGGCAAAGTGGGGCGAATGAAGTTGCCCAAGCTTTGAAATGGCAGTAGGTGGTTTTGAACCCCGGTCCCCCTGACCGAAAGGCCGATGGCAATGCTCTACCACTCGACCACCACGCTCCCTTCTACATATAGAACCATGCTGATGTTATTAAACAGGTACTCGCCATTGCTTCCTTGTTCACTTGCCATCTGGAGTGTGCTGCTTTGGATGGCTGTCTTATTAAATCATTTTAAAATCTTCTGATGCAGCAGGGACCACAGAAAATGTAAATATTTAACAACAGTCAGCATATGACTACAAAATACGTACTTCTTAATCATGACCTTGGTGTGCCACACGGGTGGGAAGGATTCCTTCAACATGCTTTTGTAGCTACGGTTCAGGTCTCGGCCAGCCAATGAACACCGATAGTTGCCTACTATCACGCCATCTGGATTTAACATTGGAACTATCTTGAAAATGAAAGTGTCACGAAGCAGCTGAAACAGACAAAATGGATGAATGTAAAATGGCGCAACATATACATATTGTAAGGCATAAAAACTATATAATATACATCCCTTATAGACAGGACTGGGATTCAAGTCCACCTGCTGCCACTTCAAGACTAGGGCCATTTTGTTCGCTCTATAATGGCTGTGTCTTTTAGAAGAGACATGAAAAGCCATTGTCACAATTCATTGTGTTTGTATATGTAGATGAAAAACCATTTTACCTCATGTATATGCTAGGGAATGTAAAAGATCCCACACAAGGGGCTAATGTGTAACTTGCCTTGGATTCCATCTCTCAAACAATTGCATCACAACAGAAGCACCCATGACACGGTTCAGTCAATTTTATAGACTCAGATATTTTACAACTTTCTCACATATAATCTTGACCCTAACATTGCCACAGACTAGACATGACCACCAAACATTACGGTGGGCACCAGCTGGTCAGAGAAGAAGAGGACGGCCGAGAATGAACTGGCGCCAGACATTCAACTGTGATCTACAGCTGATCAACAGAAGGTTAAGCAACATCAGGATGCTGGCTGCAGATCAACCCAAGTAGAGCACTTTGATTGCTTCATGCATCTCTAGACATGGGAGCTGCTAAATCTAAGTAACTCTAATGTTGCCACAGGTTCTAAGGCCTACCTTGGCATCAGCTGAGTTTCCAACAAGGTAGTCAAGGAATCCTTTCATCATCCAACTTGAGTTGCTCTCTCCCGGGTGGATGCGAGCTGTGATCACTACCGCCTTCCGACGCTGCAGCAGTATCAAAGCAACAGGTGAGATGTCATGACAACAGATGCAGTTGTCATGGCAACACAGTTTGCCATGGCAACAATAAACTTTATTAAAAAAACAGATGCTTGATTATATTGGATATTCTGTGCTGTCTAGAAAGAATACAGATAAGAGCCACTAAGCTGATTCTAGAATTGAGACACCTTAGCTATGAACAATGCCTGACTATGTGTGGTTTCACAACCGTAGAGACTAGGAGATTAAGGGGAGATCAAATTGAAGCTTTTTTAATATTGAATGGTTATGAAAATATTGGTTAAAATTTTGTCTTCAAACTTGAAGTGGGTAGTAGGACAAGACAGCTTAGAGTAGCATTAGTCTTCACTAATGCTACTCTAAACTGTCGATGTAGATTGGATGATAAACAAATGGAACAAATCATCTAGTGTTAATGCTGGCAATGTGAATATGTATAAAAATAAAATTGACAGATATTTAATAAGGGTGGGCTACACTTAGATGAATAATTGTTGGACTCTGGATAAGGTAATGGCTTCCTTGTCCACTTGTCATCTGGGGCAGCACTTACTGCATCGAGTAGCAATCTTGTTAAATTGTTGTTACTAATACCTTCCTCTTTCATCTAACTATGCGATGAATAAACATTAAACAACTTTGAATATACCCTTATCATGAATATGGCTATCAATGACTAGCATAATGCACATGAATAAGTTACTGTCTGTACGTCACTTACTTCGTTCTCGTGTGTGTTTTTTGTCGGTGACGTGATTGTGACGACATAGACCATGTTGCCAGCAAGAGTGCGACAGAGCACACGCTGCTTGCAGATCTTGGACTTGACTGGGTCAGTCACAATGTCACTGAGGTAATCCTGAAAGCAGAAATTAGAGTCAGTCAAACATCACTGAAGTCATCCTGCTAACTGATGCTTTTCAGTCACAACATAATTAATATTTTTCTTGACTACTTAACTGAAACAAAGAATGTCTGAATGCTAAGCAAAATCAGCTGAAGTCACTTGTAGTTAGGCACACAGTGAAGTCTAGTATGTCACCTGGTTCGTTTTGAATAAACACACTTATCAAAACCAAATCTCTACAGAAACAACTATAGTTACACAAACAATTTCTGGGACTGCAGTACAGCATAGAAACAAACTAAGAGTGGAGTAATGTGCTTAATGAAGTTACTATTTGTGATTGGAAGAATATGTATGGAGCAGAATAGACAGATATGTGGCAATGACTTGCCTGTAGGTCACTGTAGGAGTAGGGGTAGCAGTGGGTGTAGTAGACATTGTCTCCTTTGTGAGGCAATTGGCAGGTCCACGTCAGGGAGTAATAGTAGCGCTCCTGCTCCCCCGATGAATACCTACAACAGTGCTAGCATTGAGAACTACAGTACAGGGTTGTATCCAGTGCTTGTGACTGCTCAAAGCACTGTACACTTTATCTCCTAGAGGAGCTGTTCATCTGAACACCAACTTGACATCTCTAGGAAGCATTCAGTTCACCACAATTACTGTATGAAGACTACTCATTCCTTTATATCGACCACCTGACTGTAGACAGGTGTCTGTAGACAGGTAGTTATACAGGTGAGTCAACTGAAACAATGTGGAATCGGAATCGTCCAAGCTTTGAAACAGCAGCAAGAGGATTCAAACCAATGTCCTCTCGAATAAGAATCTGACATTTTAACCACTCTGCCACAATGTCCCCCATAGTACTTGGTGAATCCATTCTGTGGTTATACGTCTTCATTTATTAAAGTCCTTCTTAGTTCTGGCATGACAACTGACAGCGTTTTGCTAAAAGGTAAGGCATGTTGTAGCATGGCAAAGAGAGGTGGGTGCAATTTTTTGTCAGGAGTATTAATTAAAGGGTAGTTCTTAGGACAACCTTAGTTAAACAACATCACATCTTCTTGTTGATGTTTGTTTCAAACATTCACCACTGATTGATTTCAGTCTTTCACCAGCACAGACTTGGACACTAACACCAGCAGACACTGAGAGAGGGAGAGAGGGGGAGAGAGGGGAGAGAGAGGGGGTGATGGCAAGGAGAGAGGGAGAGGGGGGAGAGGGCAAGGAGAGAGAGGGGGAGAAGGCAAGGAGAGAGAGGGGGAGAGGGCAAGGAGAGAGAGGGGGAGAGAGAGGGGGAGAGAGGGCAAGGAGAGAGGGGGAGAGAGGGGGAGAGGGCAAGGAGAGAGAGGGGGAGAGACTGGGAGAGGGCAAGGAGAGAGAGGGGGAGAGGGCAAGGAGAGAGAGGGGGAGAGGGCAAGGAGAGAGAGGGGGAGAGAGGGGGGAGAGAGGGGGAGAGGGCAAGGAGAGAGGGGGAGAGAGGGGGGAGAGAGGCAAGGAGAGAGAGGGGAGAGGGCAAGGAGAGAGAGAGCACTAACTTGATGTTGTTGCGGTAGTACTTGATGTCTTCACCATGTCGTACCCATCCTATCTTCTTCTCGGCTGCATTCCTCTCACTGTACATAAGTGGCTTCATGCCCTGGTTGTACAGACTGTCAGGCTACAACATCACACACAGACTGTCAGTTTACATCACACAGACTGTCAGGCTACAACATCACAGACAGACTGTCAATCTACAACATTACACACAGACTGTCAATATACAAGATCACACACAGACTGACAGTCTACAATATTACACATATACTGTCAGGTTACAACATAACACATAGACTGTCAGACTGCAACATCACACACAGACCGTCAGTCTAAAACATTACCCACAGACTGTCAGGATACATCACACACAGACTGTTGATCTACAACATTACACAGACTGTCAAGCTACATCACACACAGACTGTCAGACTACAACATCACATCATGTAGTACTACTGAATGTACTGTTTACAGTTTTGTTAATTGTTTTTTTTATTTCACTATGGTAAAATATTGCATAATATCAACATAGTTTCTGTTCAAATTATTTGTCTTTGTTATTGGCACAACTAAATGTTTCCTGTGTCCTGACAGTCAGGCTGACAACACGTGTAGACACTACTAGACAGTCAGGCTGTAATGTCACAGGAAGCGTTGACACCACACCTGGCTGCCAGTTGGTGACCCACCTTAATCAGGTTGACGATGGTGAAGCGGTACTTGACATTGGGCAATGTGTTGGACACACGGAAGTAGAACCACTGCATGTGTTTGGTGGTGTAGAGATCTCGTCGCAACCACAGCTCATACTCATACTCCCCCCTACAAGCACAAGTCCTGTCATATCACACACCCTCACTAGCAACCATGAGTCCTGTCATATCACACACCCTAACTAGCAACCATGAGTCCTGTCATATCACACACCCTCACTGGCAACCATGAGTCCTGTCATATGACACACCATCACCGATTTATTTAACTCATCTACTAACTGTCAGTCATCACTAATATAACTCATCTTCCAACTGATAA
Source organism: Lamellibrachia satsuma (assembly GCA_033239005.1). Lineage (NCBI taxonomy): Eukaryota > Metazoa > Annelida > Polychaeta > Sabellida > Siboglinidae > Lamellibrachia > Lamellibrachia satsuma. Next base: position 67,525 of record BSQZ01000030.1, on the reverse strand, counting down.
CTACAAGTCACTCAACGTTGTCACTGATACAACTCATCTTCTAACCCATAGCCATAAAGGTGAACAAGAGCCAACAAGACACAGAAAGATAACTGAAGTGGCTGAGATACAAAAGAAGCACTCAGTGATCAACAAGGATGGGGGTTGCAACCCTCCCACGATTTTCATGAATCTGCTGTCATGTGCAACCACCAACATGGTCACATGACACCAGAGGGCAGTTTAGACTGATGCTGACGAAAGGATCAAGGGTTCTGAAAGCTCTTTTAAGAGACTGGAGACTACGAACTAAAGAATAGCTGGAGACTATGAACAGTAGCTATAATTCCAGACTTACATTATTATTCTGCATAAAGTCATTCAATATCATGCTTATATAAAACTCATCTGCCAAGAATCACCGAATCTCACAATATATTCTATTACCAAATCTACCAGCCTTTTTTATTACAACCACGAATCACTCAATGGTACCTGCTACCAATACATGCAGCACCTTTTTGATTACAACCACGAGTCACTCAATGGTACCTGCTACCAATACATGCAGCACCTTTTTGATTACAACCACGAGTCACTCAATGGTACCTGTTACCAATACATGCAGCACCTTTTTGATTACAACCACGAGTCACTCAATGGTACCTGCTACCAATACATGCAGCACCTTCACTGTTACTTAAATAAATACACCAGTCTGGTGGTGGTCTCTTCAGGTTACCAATCTACCGCATCCAAAAAGTGATTATTTCTTAATATAACTTTATTTAATAGAATGGTGATTGTATACTGTATTAAATTATTATATTATATTGAACAGAATGGTGATTAGACTCTCGATATGCCAATGGCTTCCTTGTCCACTTGCTACATGGGTGTTTTGCTTTGGATGGCAATCTTGTTAAATCTTGTTAAATCATATTATCCAATGTTTATAAAGCTAGGATGGCTAAAATGGTTTACCAGCATATATTATTTATTTACATATCTTCATTCATGCATTTCATTAGTGCTTCACATTATCGGTTTGCGAAAAGAACTTTACATTGCATGAAAAAAATCTCAAGGTGGCCCATATGATTACAGTTTACAATTCTCAATGTGGCCCATATGATTACAGTGTACAATTCTCAAGGTGGCCCATATGATTACAGTGTGCAATTCTCAATGTGGCCCATACGATTACAGTGTACAATTCTCAAGGTGGCCCATATGATTACAGTGTACAATTCTCAATGTGATTACAGTAAATACATCTCAAAGTAGACAATATGATTACAGTAAGCACACATCAAGGTTGTTACATTAAAGAAGCCTGCTAAATTTTATTGTCATCTTTGAAATGATGAGACAATGTTTTTTAATAAAATAACACAAGTATTAGGAAGCATCATGACAGTAAAATTAGAATAGTAACTAAGTCTAAGTCAACAAACCCCCACCCCAGAAGCCATACTTACACCTGTACAACTCGCCCCAAATTGCCACTCTCAAAACGCGACTCGAACACCAGGGTTTTGTCCAAGTCTGAATCGGGGAGATACTGCACACATGACCCACGACTGCCGTTCACACGTGACCTCATGAACTGTAACAAAGCAACACAACCTTTCCCTCAGTCACACGTACGTCCAACCTATCATCATGCACATTGACACACTGGTGCAAAGAAACTTATTCAAGTCAGACAAAAATTACAAAAACATTTAAATAATATAAATTTTCTTTTAAGCACACCAATAAACTTTACTCATTACAACTTGATAGTTGAGTTTAAAAGAAAATCTACATTTAATTATTCTCCCAAGTTGACGAAAATTTTTACAACCATTGTTAAATTAATTGCCACCACAGTCTGTAAAATGGAGCTAAAAGATGCTAAAAGAATTGAAAAGTAATTATATTTTTATACTGTTATAATTGTAAGTAGATTGGTGCATGCATATATGATAATTGAGAAACATGATAAGTGCATAGGATATATTAAATAGTAATAGTATTAAAATATTGTACTGTAAAACAGTACTGTTCCAATATAAATAATGTTGTTAATAAACAACAGTTAGTAGTCGCTATGTCTTTGAACTGAATGTACAATACACTCGATCAAACATGAGCTCATGAACAAAGCAAAATAAAACATTAAACCTCCTTGAAATAAATATTTCCTAGAAGATCCCAAGTGGGAGGGGATCAGGAAGATCTCCCACTATTTGCTTGTGCCTACTTGGAAAGTCTGATTGCATCTAACATTTTGCTTGACTGAAGCAAGTAATAAAATCTATGTTATGATTTTTCTTATCATGGAATAAATAAATAAAAAATAAATGCAAAAAAAATAATAAAAATAAAAATAAATAAAATAAAAATAAATATAAAATAAATATAAAGTAACCATGGCATAAGATGATTGGTCTACAGCTGCAGTCAATTAAATGATCACTGTATTGATTACTAGTGCATTAATGAAGAAACAACTTATCAGGCAGCTAACTAAAGACAAGTAAGATCAGACGAGGACTCACAAAGCTACCAATGTTGGGCTCGTACTCGTACACAATGCGGCCTCCACCTTCATGAGACTGGGCCATTGGTGTCGGCTCTCGGCCGGCTGCAACAGACAGGCACATCTACACTTGACAACTACATTACAATAAAACTTTACTGTAATGTGAACATTTAAATTTATTATGTTACTGCACATTCATAATTATTATGTCTGAGACACCAGTTTTGGCGGCGTAGGCCCACAGATTTGTATGAAGTGAATCCAAACTAATTTCAGGCTAAATGCCAACCTCTCATATTCTAAGCAAACTTAAATATTTTGAGAAGACACGCTGTTTACAATGATGGTAAATGCATAAATAAATATGCACATCAATTTTATTCATTTGAAAAGGAGGCCCACCATTTTTTTAACTGGCCTTGTTCTATTTTAAACTGGAAACTGAAACACTGCAACCCACATGGTGGTGTCATTGTGAGCACTGTACATGTACTGTACAACCCACATGGTGGTGTCATTGTGAGCACTGTACATGTACTGTACAACCCACATGGTGGTGTCATTGCGAGCACTGTACATGTACTGTACAACCCACATGGTGGTGTCATTGTGAGCACTGTACATGTACTGTACAACCCACATGGTGGTGTCATTGCGAGCACTGTACATGTACTGTACAACCCACATGGTGGTGTCATTGTGAGCACTGTACATGTACTGTACAACCCACATGGTGGTGTCATTGCGAGCACTGTACATGTACTGTACAACCCACATGGTGGTGTCATTGTGAGCACTGTACATGTACTGTACAACCCACATGGTGGTGTCATTGCGAGCACTGTACATGTACTGTACAACCCACATGGTGGTGTCATTGTGAGCACTGTACATGTACTGTACAACCCACATGGTGGTGTCATTGTGAGCACTGTACATGTACTGTACAACCCACATGGTGGTGTCATTGTGAGCACTGTACATGTACTGTACAACCCACATGGTGGTGTCATTGTGAGCACTGTACATGTACTGTACAACCCACATGGTGGTGTCATTGCGAGCACTGTACATGTACTGTACAACCCACACGGTGGTGTCATTGCGAGCACTGTACATGTACTGTACAACCCACATGGTGGTGTCATTGTGAGCACTGTACATGTACTGTACAACCCACATGGTGGTGTCATTGCGAGCACTGTACATGTACTGTACAACCCACACGGTGGGGTCATTGCGAGCACTGTACATGTACTGTACAACCCACATGGTGGTGTCATTGTGAGGACTGTACATGTACTGTACAACCCACACGGTGGTGTCATTGCGAGCACTGTACATGTACTGTACAACCCACATGGTGGTGTCATTGTGAGCACTGTACATGTACTGTACAACCCACATGGTGGTGTCATTGTGAGCACTGTACATGTACTGTACAACCCACATGGTGGTGTCATTGTGAGCACTGTACATGTACTGTACAACCCACATGGTGGTGTCATTGTGAGCACTGTACATGTACTGTACAACCCACACGGTGGTGTCATTGCGAGCACTGTACATGTACTGTACAACCCACATGGTGGTGTCATTGTGAGCACTGTACATGTACTGTACAACCCACACGGTGGTGTCATTGTGAGCACTGTACATGTACTGTACAACCCACACGGTGGTGTCATTGCGAGCACTGTACATGTACTGTACAACCCACATGGTGGTGTCATTGTGAGCACTGTACATGTACTGTACAACCCACACGGTGGTGTCATTGCGAGCACTGTACATGTACTGTACAACCCACATGGTGGTGTCAATGCGAGCACTGTACATGTACTGTACAACCCACATGGTGGTGTCATTGTGAGCACTGTACATGTACTGTACAACCCACACGGTGGTGTCATTGCGAGCACTGTACATGTACTGTACAACCCACATGGTGGTGTCATTGTGAGCACTGTACATGTACTGTACAACCCACATGGTGGTGTCATTGTGAGCATTGTACATCATCATATATCACAAGGGGCTCCACATGATGGAATCTGTGTAATCGAGGCAAATTCAGTAAATAATGAATGTCAGTTTCCCGTTGGCCAAAACACTGAAAATGCTGTGAAAAAGGTCTGCTACCTGCATGTCCATTGAAGATGTATCCAGTTAGTTTCTATGCTTACATTCTTCTATAAATGATCCAGATCAAAACATTCAGACAAACTGACCTGTACATCCCTAATACAGTCCAACCCAGCCATGGCTGACAGGAGAAATTTATGGAGGTGAGCTGATAAGGTGAGCAGTTTGGCTAACTGAATTGGTCCAAAGCATTTTGAATTGGCTTCCGCTGATTTAAAGGCTGGAGGTTTGACCACTGGTCTACTAATATTTAGCAAGCAAATCTTCCTTAATTGACCTTAATCCAAATTGCATCTTCACACATTCAGCAGAGCGGTAATTGGCACTATAGCAGCATGTGGACTGTGGTTGTATATTACCAAGTGTATGCTTGTTGAATGCAATTTGTTTACAAGTTCTATTTGTGTACTGTGCGAATGATCAACTGTTATTACTAAGTGCCTGGTTCTTCTAGGGTTGTGTGATATCATTACTGAATTTACAGAAACTTGTTATGGCTATCAATTCTATTATGCTAATCTAACAGTTGTACTTGAAAAATTCGACCCAAAAGACTTAATCCTCACTATAAAGCTTAAACACTTGGAACCCAACTATAGTAGCATTTTGCGGTTATATGACTAAAAACAAAGTGACCTGTTTTGCTGCATGGATTTCACTGTAAAATATATTAATTTTGCATTGTTATATTATTAAAACTACTCACACATGTCTGTCAAAATAGTTGATAAACAACAGATATATGCGTGGAAAGAAATCCACCCATTGGGTTCATATATATATATATATATATATATATATATATATATATATATATATATATATATATATATATATATATATAAATATATATATATATATATAAATATATATATAAATATATATATACATACATACATACATACACACACACATATATATATATATATATATATATATATATAGAACAGCTAAAAAACTAATTCGTGCATTGTAGCAGCTGTATTCTATGAACCTAACATATTATGTATTACTATACTGACATGCATGACTGCATACATGGTGACATTCACTTCCAAACACATGGTGACATGCATGACTGCATACATGGTGACATGCACTTCCGAATACATGGTGACATGCATGGCTGCACACATGGTGAAATGCAAGGCTGGTATTGCCCTTCAATAACATTTCGAGTCCTTAGCAACCTTAAATACATTAATGTGTTTATTGAATGAATTGATGTTCTGGTCTCTTGGAATGTAAAATTCGACATTATTTCATCTCTCAAAAAAATAATTGTTTCTCTCCAGATATTTTGGGAATTTTATCTCTCCAGACAAAATGTTATCTTTATTATACAAACAAATTGTGTTGGTATATCTACTTATTTTTTATACTGCTAATCACATCAATGGTAAAGTAGTAAATACAACACAAACTTATGAATACACAAAGGTGAGATACCATGCAGTACACGTAAGTACACCTCGACCAGAAATATATGAGACTGACAGCCACACATAAGTGTGAATGGGCAAAATGACCTGAGATAAAGTAGAGTTACGTGTCTTCACATGTGTGGTATCTGGTTGCGGTATCTGCAATCTCATGCTGGTTGTTTCATACAGTGAAGATGTAATTTTCCCATATAGTTATTATTATCTTAGGCACCATGCAGGTGATTTGTCAGACTGAATGGCTTATGGCCAGGATGATCTTTGTAACTGCATTTCCAGTTTGCTGAATAGTTCGATAATGACAACAACAACAATAGACAGCTGTTGGTGTAGTTATTTCTAGACCATGACAAGGCCAATGTACTTAATTATTGGCTCTTGTTGTATGCCATAGTTCAATAGAAGAAATGATCTCTTTATTCTGGGTAGGGATGGGCACAACACTCAAGAGTACTGTGTACTGCAGTGTTGCAATACACACTGCATTACTTTCAAGACCTAACAACTGTTTGCAAAATTAATGAGTTTAGATATGTTACTAAGATTTCTTATCCATTGAATATCGATGTTGTGTTGTTGTAACCTTCAATCATATCTCACTGTTGTTTTTTTTTCTAAATTTGTTCTTTGTTGGCTATGAATTTTGGCATAACACGTTTAATAACCAGCATTAAAATATCAGTTACATGCAACTTATCACAACAAATATGTGTTAAACAGCAGTTGACCAATGCATTACTTTATGATTGGTACACTAATATATGTCAGGAACAGAACAATTGTCTACTGTCTAGACATCAATGACCAACTGAAATGCCAACATCTGTGTGAAGTGGCAGAACTGCCTACTGGCCAAATGTAACTGTCTGACTTACTGGGCCTATAGAAGGGCTCTGGCTCTGGAGGCACATAGTCGATGTGTTTGATTCTCTCCACTGCCACTTGGATGTCACTTGGCCTGACAAATACAAAGCAACTTTGTAACAGACCTTTTAAAATATTTTAAATTTAACCAATTGTATGCCACTAAACATGATTTGATTAAAAATGCATTACAGTAGACTCCGCTTAACAGAATTGCAGATAACACAATCAGCAGTTTAGTAGAAACAGATTCCTTATTCCCATTGTATGGGTTGCTTAAGTGAATTAATCTGCTCTGGCCCGAAGTGATTCTGTTAACTGTATCTCTTTGGGTGTACATGTATGTTATGGTTGTCACGCAATACGAATTAACACCTAAGATGGTTTGTTCCTTTTCAGGTCTCTAATATGGAAACCCGCACCAAATTCATGATGAAAAAACTCATTCATTGTCTGAGTTCCGCTCACCTGACCTCCAGACATGCAATATGACAATGTCTACTGGTAAATATAGTGGAACATTATTTCATTCAAAGTAAATCTTTTTTCCCAGGAAAACATTTGATTGTTGAAACCGCAAATGATGGACTGCAAATAGATAACAAAGCCTTCTACCAGCGAGCCACTTGCTGAGGTCCAAACTCATGTGCACTGAGGCCGTAGAGCTGACGCGGCTCCCTCAGTCGGGGGACCTGAAACAAAAATCTCGGGGTTGGTCATGTGCTGCATAAAACATGCAAAACATAAATTATTTACAAATTGGTGGGGTAAATATGGGCAATAGGGACATGGTGTCATTTCTTTGGAATTCACTCCCTATTAGTGTTTGGTCAGTAGAATCGTAGGGTGAGTAGACATATATGTATTTTAAGCACCAGAGGGCGCCACACAGTATTTAATTACCCTGTAGAGGGCCAGAGCACTCTCTCTTGGTTGGTTATTATACATTTTAAGATGCTCTAAATTTGACTTGGCTGTGACTACTTTATAAGCCAACTATTTTACCAGATGTTGAGATTGTATTTGTTATAATAAACCGATGTGTAAATTGGGATTGCTGTGTGGTCTTTCATACTATTAAATGGAGGTATTAGCCATAATCTGTTCTATTAAATATAATCCCCCATCCCTCTGTTGGCTGTGAAGTGGGAGCAATACAACAGTAGGAAACAATAAAATATATCGCTGTCATGTGAAGACTTATCTTTTTAACATGCTTACCCTCCTTAGCTCCCTAGTGTGTTCATCCATCCGATAACTTACCCTCCTTAGCTCCCTAGCGTGTTCATCCATCCGATAACTTACCCTCCTTAGCTCCCTAGCATGTTTATCCATCTGATAATTTACCCTCCTTAGCTCCTTAGTGTGTTCATCCATCCAATAACTTACCCTCCTTAGCTCCCTAGCGTGTTCATCCATCCGATAATTTACCCTCCTTAGCTCCCTAGCATGTTCATTCATCCGATAATTTACCATCCTTAGCTCCCTAGCATGTTCATCCATCCGATAATTTACCCTCCTTAGCTCCCTAGCGTGTTCATCCATCTGATAATTTACCCTCCTTAGCTCACTAGCGTGTTCATCCATCCGATAACTTACCCTCCTTAGCTCCCTAGCATGTTTATCCATCTGATAATTTACCCTCCTTAGCTCCCTAGTGTGTTCATCCATCCAATAACTTACCCTCCTTAGCTCCCTAGCGTGTTCATCCATCCGATAATTTACCCTCCTTAGCTCCCTAGCATGTTCATTCATCCGATAATTTACCATCCTTAGCTCCCTATCGTGTTCATCCATCCGATAATTTACCCTCCTTAGCTCCCTAGCGTGTTCATCCATCCGATAATTTACCCTCCTTAGCTCCCTAGCTTGTTCAACCATCCGATAACTTTAACATTGCATATCGATTTCAAGATTGCATACCGGTAACCCTTTTTATGCATTTCTGAGTCTGGGCTTCTGAAGATTTGGGTGTTATAGAAGTGTTCATATAATTATTATTATTATCATTATTAGTATTTGATTTAATGTTTACTGTGGACATGGCTTAAGAGCATCTCCTCATATGACAACTCACCATCTTGCCCGCCTGGCAGCTGTAGACAAGTTGGGTGGTTCGGAGTAGTTCCTCCTGGGTCTTGAGATCTACAACAGCAGCAAAATACAGGTGTTGGTGTGCTGTGAGATCTACAACAGCAGCAAAATACAGGTGTTGGTGTGCTGTGAGATCCAGCAGTAACAAACAAACGCTATTCTTTCAATTATCGGAAGGTACTAAAAACAGAGGCAGCCCTCAAACTTAGATACAAAGATGAAGTAAAGCAAAATAGACTCAAGCAGACTATATAGACTCAAAGCAGTGGTACAAGCTTGGAGAGGACTCCTACAATATGAACCAAGTGAGCAGTTGTTAGTCACTACCTCGATTGACAGCGAGAGAGAGAAACTACATGAGACTTTAGAGACACTGCATCATTCTACGTCACCGGGGATGTCACCTTTACGACACGCATATAGGAAAACAAGACGAGTAAAAAACAGCTCAGGAAATATCCTTGAGAAAAATGGTACATTGATAAAAGGCATAATGTAAACAAATCTGAAAAAAGGTAAAATAAACACAGCACAGCAAACATTGTCATAATTTTTTTTTGGAATATTGATAAATTGTACAATATGAAACTGGAACAGGAAATAATGACATAGTAATTGTGTATTAGTAAATTGAATAAAGAAAACATGGATTATTTCTCTTGTGTCCTAATTCCCTCTGTAATTTTTCTTGTCAGAGATCAGATGCCACTATGCTAGGCATTTAGACTTACATAAGGTTATTGATTCTGTGAAACCATCAGATACCAGTTGCCTTCATACATCTATCTAGTTATTTCTCTGTATCTGAGCAATGCTAAGAAACATGACAACAAACAGATCCACAGTAAATTTCTAAGAATCTAGTTTCCCCTGCAGATACAGAGACACAAACCTGAATCTGGCGTTGGGGTTGTCACTTTAGTCTTGTGTGACATTGCTGTGCTGCATGCATGCAGGACATATGGAATGCCAGCGTGGTAATCAATGCATGATGCATGTCTCGTCAGACCCACACTAACTCTACACTACGCCAGGTGTGACAGACAGCCAGAGAACCATAAACACATCAATTGCAGTGATCAGAAAAACTGGGAGCAGCTGCGTGCAGTTTCCGAAACAAAGGTGATCAACAAAGAGTGTTCAATTGATTCTGTCGCAGGAACCCATTAAGGTTGATGCCGACTAGCAGAATGTTTGCTGCATCCGCATGGATCTCATATGGTTTCACCTGTATTACCACAGGCAATCATCATGCATAATCATGACTGCAGCAGTGCTGGAAATGCCAACGTAGACTCACTCTGCTAAACAGATGGTTTCTCAAGCCGATCTGAACAGTCCTGTGGGGTCCACATAGAGATGTGTGAAATATCATTACAAATCACAACAAAGATAAAACATTGTCTCCATGCATGGCTTGTGGTAATCCATAATATTGTAGCAGTCTCAATTGTAACTAGCAGTCATCACACTTCTAGCACTAACCACAAGTGTATTCAATGGTATTCCCAGCAGAATCACTCTTCAAGACGAACACTTCAAGTAGTCGCATGTATCTCAGGTTATAGACACTAAAACCAGTCAAGTTAGTCATTAACAAGACAGCAACATCACCAATACGCCGGTAGTTCAACATTCAGCCAGCATAGAAACGATTCTAGAACCCATGTTAAATAACTGACTACATCTCCACACCTCCAACATTCAGTATGAGAATGAATTCTCATACTACAGAAACACATTCGGCAGACTGTGCAAGTAAATAAACAATGGCGTAACCAGGAGGGAATGGCACAACCAGCATCAGATCAATAAAGTGTACGTCTGGGATAATCCCTCCAATGCTGATGTCAATTAATTCTTCTCCTACCTGTCATGCTGTCATTTAAGTGTAGCGATTAACCAATCTCATTTCATACAAATATAAATTGTTATCACTTGCGAAAAAAATCCCCACGGAATAATATGGGGGTTGTAGTACATTTTAATGTGCACTCAACAATATATGCCTACCCTCTCAATACCTAAGGCTATTTGTGAAGTAGTTGTTATTCCTGTTAGAACAACCTTTTGTTCCTTTTTATGGCACCCTCCCCACACGTTATTACTGAACCCAGGACATAATCACACAGGACAAACTTCCATGGGACATAATCCCTATGGACTTAAAAATAAATATTGTATTGTGTGATTTTGTCCACTGTTCAAATTGTTGGATGTTGTCCTGTGTTCACATTGTTGGATGTTTCCGGTGTTCACATTGTTGGATGTTGTCCTGAGTTCACATTGTTGGATGTTGTCCTGTGTTCACATTGTTGGATGTTGTCCTGTATTTACATTGTTGGATGTTGTCCTGTGACAGTATGTGTGGCTACTACTATGACGAGCTATTCTTGCTAGGGTTTCCATCCCATCTTGGTTGAAACCACAGACAAACCTGGGGAAAACCACAATACTGTATTCATGAAAACTAAATATAAAATTTGATGTATTTTGACATACTTTGTAGATGAAAGTGCAGTATGTTATATATACTTGTACTTCATTCAGTATTTTTTTGTTTTTCATTCCATAATAATTTTATGCTCTGTAAAATGTGTATCCTATGCAGTGGATAGCATGTTTGAACTTAACTGATGTTGTGCTAAAACCAATTATGTATGGCAACTGAAGTGAACCAAATATAAATGCGTGACGTGCATACAACATGTGCCAAGAGAGGTTTAGTGTGAACAGTAATGACAGATCTGTGAGATAAGTTATTAATAGACTATTTCAATACAAAATTACTAGTATTTACCACTGTGATTTTAATTAATAGTTTTTAGCTTTATCTGTGTTAAATATATTTCAACTCTTTACATAAACAAAACATTTTATTGTGTTTTATTCAAGATTTAAAAAATTGACAGATCTGAATCTTATGTGGTGCAAACTTTTGATTGTATAACAATGATTTAATGCACACATTATTGTACAGTGTGCCAGAATATTTATTTGGATGGGGTGATATATAATAAATTTATTATTATTATAAAACTGGTGAGGGTGGACTATGGTAAAAAAATGTGTATTAGTCAATTGAACAGATAAATATATGAAATAAACTAGAAATATACAAAGGTAAAATAGTTGATTACAAATTCATAAAATGGTAAAAATACAACATTTTACAGTTATATCTAATATAGATCAGTTGCTGAGCAGGAAGACTTGGTATTAACTTATGAGGGAAATTACCATAACAGAAACACTATGTACGTGGGACAATGCTATACCACTGTAACTGCTAAAGAGTTACTGATTATGAATAGTGGCTAGTTTGCAAAAGGCAAATTTATATTGGTACATGTACATGAGCTTTATAATAAGCCAAATAATGTTGTATGGGTACAACATTTACATGACAAATACAAGGTGAAACATACTATTCAAGAGAGATATCTGAATTGAACAAACTAAAAAAGCCTACAAGTTAGTGAGTACAGTTAATATACAGAATGGTCGATCAGAGAATGGAGGTAGAACATGTATGTGTAGTGTCAATAGAAATCACTTAGGGTGACAATAGATGTGTGATCATATGACAGACCAAAGAAAACATCTATACCAACTGTGTATTGATCATGTGGATATATATAACCGTTAGCGTGTTCAGTTGTATTTTCATTGTAGCATCAGAAAATTTATTTACACTAAAGTTGTAGTCAACAGTAAAGTGCCTGTCACAATCAACTACATTGTGATCCCAGAAAAATGTATATATTAATATCAATTAATTATAAAATATATACCATGAAATAACTTTGACAAATTAATATTGTCATGCCAGAAACTTCCAACACTGATATGATATCAACATAATTATTATAACATTTATACCATGAAACAGCCTTTAAAAATATTATTCAAGCTATGTCATTCTTATGTCAAGGATATTTAAATCAAGCCTGAAGTCACCAGGATAGCGCAGTGTGGCAGGCCTTAGTGACACAATAGTCGCAATTAATGACAGCTGAGCAAATTTTCTCTGACACGTTTTGGTTTGAATTATATAACCCTGACCAACTAATATAGCAACTGCTTCCAGGTAGTGGAAGCTCTGGTCATCATGGTGACAAACATTAAAGGAATCTAGTGTTGATAATAAAATCATTTGCCCGATTTTTGTAGTCACCTTTTTTGTATTTCTTGTTTCATAACATATAATTATTCTTACATTGTGATAGTAAACTGGTGACATAGTTATAGACATTACTGTTATTACAAATTAGGGCTGTTATCAGATGCATTTGTGAATAATCAATTCTAGTATATTTAAGATTCACTGCACTAACTTAAATTATATTTTTACATTGATATTTCTTGCATATCATGTTTGCCATCACTGTGGTACCCAATTCTCGTTCTGCTTAGATTAACAGGATGAAACATGTATGCATGCATAACAAATATAGGTCAAACAGACCAGGTCTCTGTTCCCTACACTTGACCATAGTAGTGGCAGTGCATTTCATGACAACCATTTCTTATTATAAATTGACAAATTGTAGACACACTTCAGTACCACTACAAATTCGCCAGGCAGGTCAGTGCTACTGCAATAAATATAAGTATACATAAGCAGCTTAATGCTGCAAATAGTCATTAATATTAGAATGCTGTTAGAAATGCCAAGAAAGCACTTTCAGGCTTTCATTGACATGACCGTCGAGTCACTTGATTAAATATTGCTAAATGACCAACACTCAAAGAAAGATTTACTTTGGCCAGCCTCTAGTTCATGTCTATGGCGTTATGCCAGTTAACATGGTTAGCACTGCACATGTACTGATTTGTGAGCTCCAACGCTGATAACTCAAATACCCATCATACTTCAACTGCGAGCCTAACTCGAACACACAGTTACATTTGTTGCGAGTCGCCCAATGATATATGACTAGCAACAATGTTCCATTCCGTGGTTATGCATCTGGGTCAGCGAACATTGCACAACAAAAGCTGTGTACATGCCGCCACAATTGTAGCGTTATTTTCTGGAACTGCATGCATGTGCGCCCCTAGTGGTGTTGCATGGCGTGAACCTGACACCCACAAAGTAGTGTTTTCAGCAACTATCGCAAAAAATGTGCCATGATTGAAGTTTTGCTGAGTTGCGGACCAGCATACATTGCTGAACTCTGCAAGACGCCTCATCAGACACCAACATATTATTTGCAGCGACAAAATTTTCGAATTGGTTCAATGTTGAAAAAATGTTGAAAAAATATAAAACAATTTGGAAACCAAACATCAGTCATCCAGAAAGAGAATAAAGGGTAGGATTCATTTGTCAGTATTGCTGCCCCATTGGTCTTATGGGAAAATTTTTTTAATAAATACCACCACCCCCAGCTGTGATAAATAGCCCCCACCAAATCCTGAGTACCTGACTCTACCCAATCTCTAAAGGTATCAACCCTCCGTATCTAGAAACAGCCATAAGACATGGAACAGGTACATGCTCCTAAAAAAAATTCTTAGTGTTTTATCAGCTAAAGAATGATTTATATGTTGCATGTACATACCACCATTTAAAAAAATGGACCACCTAAGATGGTCCACGTTCAGCCATATGCTACAGATGCTACATATGCTACAGATGCCAAACCCCTGCACCAAAAGCCCTGCAATTCTAAGTACTTGGTGTGAAAGCTATAAACTTGTTGTTAGTGGACATGGTTCAGCCAACAACAGTCAACCAGCTGAAGTGCTGACTCAGAAGAGAATGGAGACACCATCCAGACCTGTATAGTTACCGTATTACAAATAGGCAAACCCAAACAATAGAAGCAAAACCAAGAGTGAAAACTTGAGCAAAGCCAACAGAAAACCAACCTTAGAGATGGTCTCACATTACTCTTTTTGGGTGGTAACTATTGACCATGTTTAAGGTATGTACTTAACCAAAATAGAGCCTGCAAGATATGTACTTAACCAATGTATTGCCCAGAAAGGATGACATCACATCACTGAGCAAACCTAGTATGTGACCTCAAAGAAGTAGGACTACCGGGTATGTTTACTCAGAAAAACCTGAAGGAGGTGAGGACTTGGGCTGAGGACAAGGCACAGTGGTCAAGGGTGAAGAAGGACCGATTGCATCTGTAGGGTGCAGTATTACTACAACAGCCGCATATACAGTAGACGACACAGACCACCATTTCCATCATAAAGAACAGAGTTGGAGTCCTTCTGCTGCCATTTTTAAACTTGACCAATTCTGTTCATCCCAATTTGTATATGTCTTTTGAATGAGATTCTAAACACGGTAGGTCCCTCCTGCCTGGTGTCTATGTTTGGGGAAGTAAAAGATCCCTCATGGACTCACTGAGCTGGCAATCTCTCTATCTAGAAAACTCACTAAAGGCAAAAACTCCTGCATTAGTCCTGGAAAAAGCCTATCTGGAATATATATATATATATATATATATATATATATATATATATATATATATATATATATATATATATATCATTATGTGTATGTATATATATATATATATATATTTCTCATTATGTATGTATGTATGTATATATATATATATACATACATATATATATATATATATATATATATATACATACATACATAATGAGAAATATATATATATACACTTAATGATATATATATATATATATATATACATACATACATAATGAGAAATATATATATATATATATACACTTAATGATATATATATATATATATATATATATATATATATATATATATATATATATATATATATATATATATATATATATATATATATGTATATATATATATATATATATATATACACACACACACATATACATAATGAGACATTCTATCAAATTAAAATTATAGTTATTTTCAAGCACACACATACCTGCACCCTGGAAGAACTCCGTGGCCACGAGAGCTCTGGTGAGCACATCATAATCGTGATCTGACCACTCCACTCTGCCCCCGTACATCCGAGGTATTAAACTAGTGATATTTGACAACATGTCGCTGAATCGCTTCCCAGACGCCATGCTGTTAATGCAGACTTTCACACTTGTTGATAAATCCAATGTCTACAGCGTGTACTCCTGTGAAGCCAACTGAAGTAGCTATTCTGATTTGTTCAGATACGTCACGTCTCAAGAAAAATCCACAGTTTGAAAATGTGTTAATCCATCATTTAAGATGAGATAGCACCTTCTTCTGTGCAGAACAAAGAATACACAAATTGTACTTCGTTCACTGTGGAAATGTCACATGGTGAGACATTCAAGAGTCATCAGAAAAATATTCTCAAAGATTTCTTCCTTTGCTGTTTGTGGACTGCCAATGTGCAGTTCCCTTCTTTCTGTCAGAAGTCAACATCTGCCAGACAAGTATCTTCTGTCAGCTCTAAGTTGAAGACATTTGTCAATGGAAGACATGGTCCATCAGCAATAACATCAAGTCTGAAGAAGACTTGTTTATGTTTCTAATTTTTTTGTAAATCACTAACACATCCGTAGACCCAAACTTGACAAAGGTGACCATGTTAGTGCATTGCACACACAATCTAATATTTGTTATAGTAAATGTCTTCACACTAAGTCCCACACTGAATCAAGATGGCTCCACAGCTGATATCTGACTTGTGGAACTCCAGCTATCACAGAGACGTATTCATATTGCCACAACATGGCTGCTAGTGCACAGGTTCAACCAGAGAAGTTAGCTGCAGGACGGTCCTTCTAAAGATTACTCAACATGCTTCTGTTTCTGCATGAACATTCTTCAGGTGGCTGTGGCCGTCACACCTGAGCGATCACATGACTGACAGACACCACAGTGCCTCTGGATTAACAGCTGAATGGGACTTACTGACCCAGCATGCTAAGAAACTGTCAATGGATCATTACACAAAGGCAGTCAAAGAATGATTATACCTATCCACCCACCAATACACCCCAATGCAACACACACTAACAGAATTTGCACTGATACCTCCAATTAACTCAAATACGAAGGTCATTGGTAGTCATTGTACTGAGTGAGATTAATAATTTCCAATGCATAAAGTCAGTCAGTTCAATTACCTGAACCCAGACAATGACTTCTTTATTAAGAAGCACCAACTCTTTGAAGTCAGCTGATCAGTCCAAGACAAATAACAATGTCAATGCTTCTAAGTATGGTTACTGGCTGATTACTTCGCAACTGGAACAAGCAAATTAAGCAGCTTAGCTATGACCCGTATCAAAGGAAGGCATTACATCTAGAATGTCTCATTTAATATGTATAAATAATTACAAATTTGTTAACATTTCTAGAAGACACCACATCAAACTGAAAGTCCACCCAATGTCTTCTTTCAGCAATGTTGTTTATATTGACAACAGCAGAAGGCAACATACAAATAAATCATGCAGAAATTTAGGTATCACATAAAGCTATGAGTCTATGTTTATATTTTGCCTAAATATGAAGCTCTTCTCGCCAAAAGGTAGACCAAATGAAAGTTACTGAACTGTTGATATAACATTAATCAACATGCGATTTATATCAATGACTACAAAACAATAAAAAAATATTTAAACAGTGATGGGAATTGATTTTACTGGCTACAAATCTTGCACACATTGTGATATGACAATGCAGAAGGTTCAATCTAAAATGTATTTGTTATATTAAACAATCCTTCATGATATTTTAAAAATAATTACTGTACTTTTTTCTCATAAATTTAGACTATGCCTTTAAAAACCTTTAAACAGACAGGCTAAGCCATTAATTATGGGGTGTGATAGCATACCAGTTATAATGCTGGACTCTCAATCGAGAGAACCCAGTTTCAAACCCCACTGCAGTTGATTTGAACCTTTGGCAAGTTTGATCATCCCACATTGCCACAGGTCACTCAGCTGTATAAATGAGTACCAGACAGTGGTGGATATGTGAACGAATAGTCTTCGCACAGTAATTGCAGCGTGGCTGAATGCTTCCCAGAAAAGTTGAAATGGCCTTAGAATGAACAGGTCTGCCAGGGGGTGAAGTGTACAGCACTTTGAGCAGTCCTAAGGACTGGATACCGCACTATATAAGAACTTACTTTTTAATTACATACAATTTATACTTACAATGTTTGGTTTATGACATGTTATCCATTAAAAGACCCCTAGCGAATTTAGTAAAATGCTACAAATGTTGAAGCAGGACATGGAATGATTCAATAACCCCCATAAAAGCATAGTAGTCTTTTGTTTTGATTATATTGTGTACAAGGCACAAGCAATCCCTGCGGATATGCAATTAGGAATTAAACTAATATTTCATGCCACGGCTTTGAAACAGTACTGCCATCTAGGGATCATCTTTACAATTAGAAAAATGTCAGCCTAGTGTGATACAAATGCACCAAGAGCTAATTTGATATCCCATTTCGTAGTGTGTTGACTAAATTGAGGTTCCTGTTGTAATGTAAGTAACCCACACAATCAGCCAACTGAAGGAGTAGATCATTGCTAAGAGTGGACATCAGGGAGCCTTCTGTCACACAACATTTATTTGCAACAAGGGATAGAAACGGTTGCAGTTAACACAGTTCAACACCACTGGCTGACTTAGAGAGCAAGATGGCGGGGTGGGGGGTGGGAGGGACATTGCGTAAGAGGGGTAAAAGAGAGTGAAAAAGTTTAAGTTGGGGAGGAAAATGAAAACAAGATACAGAGACCGAGAACCAAATGTTTGGCATAGTAAAATAAATAGCAATTACATAAGAATTGAAGTTTCAACCACTGTATATAGGACACATATCTAGGCAAATAATATATATATATATATATATATATATATATATATATATATATATGGGTTGTGCTGATGATTTTATTCTCTAATAAAGTTTTGTGTTAGAGATTGTAGATGGTAACAACTAGGAAGTATTGGTGAATACTGTAACTGTATATATAGATTAATATGGCAATACAAGTTGATGACACAAGGGAAACTTACCGTGCCTGTGAGTCTCCCCCTGTGCTTCCTCCTCCTCATCCTCCCCACCCATCTCCTTGGTGACTCCCTCCTCCTCCACAGAGTCCACACTACTGGAGACAGCAGATTCAGTTGTGTCTGATGGTGATCTGTCCCAGATGTGAAATGCGTCAACTGGGGAGTTTCCATCGTAAACTGCACAGAAACATTTTATATTAAACAGCTTCTAGAAGTAATATAGCATACATTACAACATATTAAATACTTGATATGGTAGTTACCCCTCAAGAAACTTGTGTTCTTTTAGAATATGTCGAGTGTTTCACCCAGTCTTTGTTGGCAGACACAAGACAGAGAACTGGGGAAGCTCCTGACCAATGTCTCAGGTCAAGGCTTCACTAGCTTGTGTCATATGACATTGGTCATGTGACCAACAGAGACATCCGTCTACAGACTAACACTAATTGAGTCAGTTTATATTTGGAAAGAATACAAAAAGTTTCTTGAAAGGTAATTACATGTCAAATATCACATTCCAAGAAACTACAAGGTCAATCCATTCAATGAATATTAAATACTGTTAGCTCATTAAAATGATGTCACATTTGATATATTATGATCCACCCCATAATATTTCTTTGTTATTGCAGGAACTTAATGACAGTTTATAAGGATCATACCTACAGAGGCTAGATTCTATTTACCTTTACAATTTATTTATCCATCTGTCACACAACATTTATTTGCAACAAGGGACCAAAACAGAAGATTGGTCAAGTTTGTATGGAGTAGGAACTTAAGCTTCCTGGCTCCACTCAATCATGACATGCATGGGTTGGTGACATCATATGGAGCCTTTACTCCATCAATGATTGACCTAGGGTGGGTTCATTGCTACCCAGACATGGCAATTAAATTAGCCCTACAGTCATAACAAGGTTGATTACAGACAGCCTGATTGGGGAATTAAGAAGTAATTACACTGAGGTAATGTAGACATTCTGTGTGTGCAGGTATCCACTGCTGTGTCACTGGTGCAAGACCAAATGTTACCCAACACTTTTAGGTCTGCATTCCTAGACAGGGCTGGCTCTATAATCCTGTTAGGTCAAGTTTTTTCTTCATGTCACAGCTACCTACAGGCAACAATGCTATTACACCAACTATTATATTACACTTATTTGTTTAACACTGTTTTGCCCAACCTGTTTTTTCTAACATTGCTAGCAGACATGGGGTATATATATATATGTCTATATATATATATATATATATATATATATATATATATATATATATATATATATATATATATATGCCTATATATATATATATAATATATATATGCCTATATATATATATATATATATATATATATATATATATATATGTATATGTATGTATATCTATGTATATATATATATATATATATATATATATATATATATATATAGGCATATATATATATGCTAGCAGACATGGGGTGATATATATATATGTATATATCTATGTATATATATATATATATATATATATATATATATATATATATGCTAGCAGACATGGGGTGATATATATATATATATATGTATTTAAATATATATATATATGTATATATATATATATATACATATATATATATATATATATATATATATATATATATATATATATATATATATATATAAAAGGCACATCGTGTTGACACATTGATTGTGTGATTAGCTTTTAATCACTACTGTGGAATACTAGTGGTTGTCTACCATGTTAGATCTCTAATAACAGGACAATACCATTGTGAACGTCCATGGCGAATCTGTGGCACACCTGACAACAAACATAACCAGGCCTAGTCAGGGCAGTTAGGTCTACTCTAGTAGCAATACCTAAGCCTAACCCAATCAACAATTTAAAAGGGTTATGTAAATGGACAACTTCCTGTTTATTGCTAGCCTTAGACAAATACAAGTTGACCATAAAACTTAATATAACTTATTTTATTTCAAATGACATGTTCTTTGATATGTGTTTGCTTCACATGACCAACATGGAAAGTTTAGGATGGATATCTTTAATGTCCTTGATTTGGCAGGGGTTTGAGCACCAGATGTCAATCATTTGACTAATTTACAAAACAATTTAGTAAGTACAGAGGGAACTGATTTCTAGTCGAGATGATTCAGTCAGAGACTTCATAAGGCCAGCCACGTTAGACACCACATTAGAACGATTCAAAGCCATACTATCAACAAGCACTTAGATTAGTAATTCTATAAACCTGAAGAGGCCATGAAAGTGACTCAGTAGAAAGACAAGTGAACTTCAGAAGTAAGGACACGTAGCCACCTTGACACTCAGAGGGTTTTCAATTTTTTTCCATATAAAAACAACCACAGATACAGCAGACTTGTCTTAAAACAATCATGGATAAAAGAATCAGCCATTTAGTATAATAAAAAATAACGGAATCATTCCCTAATCCCTACTGTATTAAAAGTGAATCAATGAATTGCTCTGGCCTGAAGAGTCCAATGTAATGCATGGTATATCATGCGCGGGCTGGCTGTGATAATACTATGGAATAAAGCATACCATCTGATTTATGTAAAATTCACAGGTTGAAAACGAACAATGTGAATATTTCAATAACCTTGCAACATAGTACGGTCTACAAGCTGACAAAAGTCAATATGCAGTCATAAATATGCAGGAAAAGAAACTGCCATGAAACAATCTTACTTTGTTCTTGTCACAGTTCCTCAGGAATTCGTTTTTCTTTTCAAAATGTTGACATAGCACAATAACGCACAAGCCCATGATTATAAATGGACAAACCATGTAATGCATACATTTTATGGCATTATATTTGATGGATTAGAATTAGATGACAGTTCCTGCAATACTGGCCATTCACAGAGCTATTTACATCCGCCATTCCGCTGACAATGCCAATAAAGGTGAAGTTATTGATTATTTCTGCAGCAATACAATGAATCAAGCTTCCTGATCTAAGCATGTATGCAGGGGACACTTTGGGAAAACCTTTCTAAATACAACTGTTGTTATGCTTTCTGTTGGTAAAATGTTAGCTTCTTCAAACTTACGAAGTGTTCTAATTATATTCTGTGGTATTCCTTAGTATTTTTTCACTGTCTTGGTGTCTGTTACTGTGAGGCATGGTGGATCCGATTCAGAGAGTGTATCACAGCCATAACTTTAGAAAATAAAAAATGTGTCAGACATCTGAGATATCAACCTCTCAGTAGTCATAAATACTGACTACAAAATACGACACTGACTGCTGCTTGTCAATAACTTTAATTTCCACTGAATCCCTTCCAAAATTAAAAATCAACTACACAAGATGACTTTCACTGTCACTTGCCACTAATGTTATTTGCTCTGAATCTGTGCCAGAATGACATGTCAACTACACAAGATGACACTCCCTGTCATTTGTCACCAACTTTTATTATAATTGAATTCTTATCAGCATCATACAGCATGAAGCTGTAGTCCAACATATATACTGTTGATTAAAGAAGACACTTGGTGTCACTTGCTACTAACCTTGGTAGCGGGTGAATCCCCTCCAGAATGAGATGTCAACTTCCCTGTAGTCATACATGTTGAATATGTTCTCAACAAATTGTCAAAATCACAGATGATCCCTCTTCATAGACACATGGTCAATTGGATCCTTGGAGATTATTGAAATGAAACCATTCTACCACTGAAGAAACTGCTGATATAAACATGTAGTTGACCAGTCACTTAGTGTTGTTAGTGACCAGGTAAAACCGTTCTCGTGTTGATTAATGTTTATTGACACATCTACTCCTCCGCTCACTGACAACAGTGAATAATCCCTGGTGTTACAAATCAATCGCGTATATCCATGCTCATCGGTTGACATTGGCACCAGTAAACAACAAAGTCTTGCCATGTGCAAGTCATCAGTGAATCACCAAACCCCACACATCTGGCATAGGCAAAGGTGTGGCTAACAAGCCTACAATTTGTGACAATGCAAGTTGATCCAAGAAGGCTGTGCCAGAGCAAGTCCTGGTTTCACTTGTTATCTGAGCCCAGCACTTGATTGTTGTGGCACCTATAATAAACAGCTACTGCCAGACACAGCTTGAGAACCTGCCCCATGCAAGTCCCAGCCTGTGTGGTCAATCCAAGCTTTCAATATCTGGTTATGAATGAGCCAGGCTAATGGCCCAAGTAGCACTGTAAATATTAGATAACTCACAAGTAGCCACTCATCAAATATTCAGATAGTGCTGGCTGATAGATAAAATGGCCAGGCTGGCAGGTGATAAAACAATCAAATTGTCATTAAGATGTCAACATACTGCAAGACATTGATAGTAATTAACTTGTTATTACTGATAAACCACATGCTTACCACACAGCTAATAACATTTGAGAATAAGAAACTATGAATATTAAATATCAGTTATTTCAATGTAGTGTATAACTTATGTTGGATAAAGGCTTACATTCATTCTCATTTAACTTGGGTTATTATTATTTATACAAAGGTGTCAAATTGCCACACATCCGGAACTAGCCTATTCATAGGTGCATATAGTCACTGTACATCATACGTACATTCTTGAATATCATAACTATATATTTTAGAGACTACGTGTATTAGGTCAATTATCCTTTGAAGAATTTAAAAGCCTGAACCCTGACCCTTGTGCACTTGAAATGGATTATAAATAACAATTGTTAACTCCTGACCCTGACTTATGATAGGAATCATTACTACCCTGAGGGTAGTAAGGCTAATAAAGGTGTCATCATTCGTAGTTGGCATATTATAAGGACAAGAAATAATGAGTTGAACTAGTGATAAACTTTAATTAATTTGAAAGCAGGGATGCACAATACAGAACAGCATTAAATAAAATATAGAAGTCTTATTTTCAGAAATAAATGATATTAGGTAACTGTAACTGCTTATCTCAGCTAAATAGGGACTGGTGTTGTGCATGTTGTTATTAGATCGGTGGCAGGCCCATGAACGTGGAACAACTTGTCCAAATATTTGTTCGGCAGTTACTTTAATGGCATTAATGTAACAGTTGGTAGGGGGAAGGCCCCACCAAAAAATGGCATTGGTCATTCCCGAAGGGAAGATTTGACTCGTTTTTAGCCTCAAAGCGGGATCAATCCCATAAATAAATGCCTCTTCCAACTGTCCCAAATTAGAAACATATCATATTACATGATGTACTTGACAATGAAAGGGTTAATGTTATTATAAATGATAATTACATAGATTAATTCTATGTAGCTGACACCCGAAACAGCAAGTGATTTAATACTTCTGTCAACACCAGTGTATAACTATTTAATCAAGTTTTTTTCCACAGTGAAATATTTAGCAAATCAAGTTGCCTATAGGTACAACTTGATATACAGCTGTACATGAATTACCATACAGCAGTAGTAGGCACAGTACATGAGTGCAAAGGATTGGGTCTATTAGTTTATCATGAGTGGTACAAGCTGTTAGGGGTGGACAGATGCACAAACAGCATGTCACACATCTTCAACTCTACACTGGGCAACACTAAGCAAATAAATAGACTTAGCACATCTACCAAACCAACTGACGCTTGATTGACACACAAGAACTTTAAGAAGAACGAATGAGATGGAAAGCGCATTCGATCGCATTTTGTAATTCCAGACACATCAGCCGGCTACCAAACGATTCTTTGAGCGGTGCTACATAATCGCTCAAGGACAGTGAATGAAAATTGCTGAAAGAATTGTGAGATCCACATATAAAAGTCAATACATGTAGCAGTTATAATGGGGGGGTGATAGCTTTATTTACTCACTACTATGGTCATATATCAACTACATGTATACTATCCAGCATGTGTTTAATAAACATTAGAACCACAATTTTAATTAAACGCTGAAGATATGCTAAATGAGACAAACAAGAAATGAACAATCATGTATATACATACCCCTTGTTGGTCACAATAAAATATTGCCATCAACACCTCGTTGTCTTGCTGTTTAGTTAAAATTAATGTCAACTGGAGTCTGCACAACTACACTAACAAAAATGTAATTAAGAAGAAAGTTTTGGTACCAAGAAAAAACTTGACTTACTTAGTTACTTTATTTAAAAGCACAGGTCATAGTGACCCCTTGCTGTCCTCTGGGATTTATGGAACATACCATACATAACCTCATTTTTAGGTACAGTTCTTGCATGTCATTCATATAGCATCATAATAGTATGTTTGCTTGATTTAATATAACCCCTGTAACTGCTTATCTCAGCTAAATTGGGACTGGTGTTGTGCACATTGTTATCAGACCCGTGGCAGGCCCATGAATGTGGATCAAATTGACTCGTTTTTAGCCTCAAAGTGGCATCATTCCCATAAATAAATGC
The DNA here is from genome assembly GCA_033239005.1 of Lamellibrachia satsuma. Lineage (NCBI taxonomy): Eukaryota > Metazoa > Annelida > Polychaeta > Sabellida > Siboglinidae > Lamellibrachia > Lamellibrachia satsuma. The sequence continues at coordinate 42,038 of BSQZ01000030.1, read as the reverse complement.
CTGTTTTCTCTTGCCCTGCTAGCTGTCACTCAGTGTCATAATCATAGATTTGGACCTTTGAGGCACCACCTAAAATTGCTGGCATTGGTCATACCATACTCAGTGAACCGCACGGGAACATTTAACATTGTTTTTATCCTCTGCATCATTCAATTAAATAAGCGACATTGTATTAAATAAATGTAAAATGCCAGATGAGCCAATGACAGCCATTAATGACCCAATAATTTTTTTCCTCCAAGCCAATGTTGTTTCAGCCAATGACAGCCTCTGCTGAACCAATCATGTTTTTTAATGCCAAGCCAATTATGTCGGTTAAGCCAATGACAGTCATTGTTGGGCCAATCATGTTTTTTTATGACAAGCCAATGTTGGTTGAGCCAATAACAGCCATTGTTGGACTAATAAATGTTTTTTCAATGGCAAGCCAATGCTGGATGAGATGATGACAGGCATTATTTACCCAATCAGAATTTTTAGTGGCAAGCCAATGTCAGTTGAGCCAATAGTGACAGCCATAACTGGCTCAATCATATTTTAATGGCAAGCCAATTGCCAGGTGAACCAATGACTGCCATCATTTGCCCAATTGTTTTTTTCATGGCAAGTCAATGCCAGTTGAGTCAATGACAGCCATAATTGGCCCAATTTTTTTTTACAGTAATCATTGGCCAAATAAATTTTGCTAGCTGGGAATGAACAAGTAGGTTGTCTTCACACAAAGTGCAAGTCTGAAAACTCTGAAATGAACATCATCACATTTTTATCCAGAATTAATAATTATATAAATAGATATGATTTCATATACATGTGTATGGTTGTCTACTCTATATATTTGAGGAATCGCTCAAGATATATATATATATATATATATATATATATATATATATATATATATGTATATATGTGTGTGTTAGACCTGGATCATATCCAAAAACATGTCTACATGTTAAAAAATGCATTGAATTTTATCATTAATATCCAGAGCAAAATTACCGTTTCAGCTATTCATATCCGTAGTCGGCGTAGACGTAGAACTATATAATATATTGTCAGAAGAAAAAAATAAACTAACTATTATGTGATATATTCTTTACATTCGGTAATCATTTACTTAACTGGCCTAAATTATTAGAGGTTTATGCCAACGGTTTTTACAGCATTTTGGTACCTGAATACGTTCCTTACATCATTCCGCATATATTCCACACACAAAATTTCATATATTCTTTAAAAATATTGTGTTTTAGGCCACTTTTAATCAGTTTTACACATCAAAACAGCGGAACTGATTGCAAGATAAACATGGCGCATGTGCGATTTGCGCATTAGTCACGCCTCGGTGCCATCAGAACCGCGAAGGCGATGTTTGTGTGTATTGGGCATACAATTACGCAACGTAAAAAATTAAGAGAACAAAATTGAGAAAATAGGCTCCAAAAATGTTTCAAATGAAGAAATTCTAGAAAAAAAATTAAAACATTCTCCAGTTTTTATATTAAACGCAACATTTGTAGAGCACATACAGTTACTTCTAACGTAATATTTCATATTTATTTAATTAAATATTTGATGTTGCAAATATTATCTTTATGAAAATTAATATAATTAAATTTAAAAGAATGCATGGGTTAAATTATCTGTCGTTTGGTGAGCAAAGATTATTGTTTTTGTAATTAAAACATACTGATGATATTGACTGTCATGTGCATCTTTAAAGGGACAATTCATTTTATGTCATTGTTAATATAATTAAATTTAAAAGAATGCAGGGGTTAAATTATCTGTCATTTGGTGAACAAAGGTTTTTTTAAAATTATGCTGATATTGCATGTCTACATGGTTTCCTTCTGATGGGGAGGGGTATTGTTGGGAGGGAGGGAGGTATTCTGTGTTGTCCGTTTTCACAGAAATATCCTTCGGAGAAATCGTGATGTAGTACCGCCTTGCCAGTGATTAATGGGAAGAAGGAGATATAGCTCAGAAACAATTTTAATTGTTCATATTAAATAACATTAACTACTTTCTCATAATACATGTGAATTAAAAGCATCCTTTCATTGCGCATACACACGTTCAGCAAAATATATAACGTTAATTAACATATTAATAATTAATTAATCAACGTGCAACACTGTTGTAACTGCTAGTGTGATTTTGACGTGTAATAAATAAAACACAACAGTTTACAGTTATTTAACTTTCCTAGAGGGATGGAGTCGTCATAGAGTATTCAGTATCCTTGCCACAATAATTAAGTAAAACCATAAATGTATTATTATCATTATGGGACTACATAACTTTTCATTATCATTACAAGCCATCATTGTCAGTTTCATTATCATTACCATCAATGGCCAGTTATATGTAAAGAACTCCATGAACCAACTATTGTAAAAGTTTCTTATATTTATTTGTAAGGAAAATCGCTAAGTAGCAATGGTGTTTTAAAGGTGTCTGCTGGTGTAACTCATACTGCTGCTTGGCAGAAATAAGGTAAATTGCTGTAGGAAATCCTTGTCCAAGCCTAAGTACTAACACTATTTAGTAAGTATTTACGTCATGTGGCTTTCTTCCGCGCACCGAGGGCCTCGGTCCGAGGCAGTTGCACAAAAGAAATTGTGTGGCATTTGCACGAACTGCCATGACGGGCGCATAACCGTCGAATACACATTGAATGCACAGGTTTGTGTATCCACTGGATGTGAGCTGTGAATGTGTTATCAGTCATTCGATCAAGAAATGTGTATTCAAACAAATCCAGTGATACTACAACTGCACATAGACACAGCATATATGACAAAAGGAATACATATGTGGTTTGGTTACTCACCAGTTTATAATTATTGAAAAAACTAAATAAGTAATAAAATAAATAAATAAGTAAATTATTTAAATGAACATGTTAATGTAAAGAGATTATATTAAATTGTAAATTTATATAAATTGACTTAAATTTATATAAATTGATTTAATTAAATTAAAGTAGTCCTTCAATCCCTCCTTAAAGTTGCGCATGTGCATGACATGCAATATCATCAGTATATTTTTTTATTACAAAAACAATAACATTTGTTCACCAAACGACAGATAATTAACCCATGCATTCTTTTCAATTTAGTTATGTTAACAATGACATGCAATGAGTTGTCCCTTTAAAGTTGCATATGCGCATGACATTCAATATCAACAGTATAATTTTTAATTACAAAAACAATAGTCTTTGTTCACCAAATGACAGATAATATAAATTCAATGAAATAAAATTTTATTATAATATTAACAATGAAATGCAATGAGATGTCCCCTTGTAGTTGCGCATGCGCATAACATCTAATATCAACCAAATAATTCATGAAAAAAAACAATATTTGTAACATCAAATATTTAATTAAATAAAAGATGAAATATTACGTTACAAGTGACTGTATGTGCTCTACAAATGTTGCGTTTAATATAAAAACTGGGGAGAATATTTTTTGTAGATTTCTTTTGTTTGAAACGTTTTTTGAGCTTACTTTCTCTTTTTTTATCTTTTAATTTTTTTACGATGCATAATTGTACGCGCGATACACACAAAGATCGCCTTCGCGGTTCTGATGGCACCGAGGCGTGACTAATACGCAAATCGCACACGCGCCATGTTTATCATGCAATTGGTTCCGCTGTTTTGATGTGTAAAACTGATTAGAAGTGGCCTAAAACACAATATGTTTAAAGAATATATGAAATTTTGTGTGTGGAATATATGCGGAATGATTTAAGGAACGTATTCAGGTACAAAAATGCTGTAAAAACCGTCGGCATAAACCTCTAATAATTTAGGCCAGTTAAGTAAACGATTACCATAAGCAGAAACCGACAGTCGTGTAAAATGTTGCAGATACGGTTAACATATGGGAGCAGGAAAATATCGCATCCGTTCTGATCCGTACGTCACTTACCTTCAGAGAGCGGGCAAATAAAAATACGAAATCATAACCTACGAATTTCGCAATAATAATAACAAAATTGAAAAATAACTTTCTTTACGCGTCTCCGCCTAACCTCGCGCGCCACCTACCGGATAAATTGCGGTTCGTCTGAACTGTCCGCCAGGAGGGCCATCTTTACCGCCAGTGCCCTGTTAGAAGCCGGCGTCACTTGAACACATCAACCACACAACGCATAGTTAAACGACTAAGTACCTCAACTTAGAGACTATTTCACACATAAATTGGCGCCGGATTAATTAAGCACATGGCACATTCTCAAATTTTCGATGCCAGCAGTTTTGTTCTACTATTAAATTATAGTAACAGAACAAGTGCAGATTTTCCCATTGTCTTTCCCATGATGGCCACGTTAACGTTTTGGATGATTAGTAGAAAACGTGACCATCAAAAACCCTACAACTTTATGACATCCACTTTTACTATGCTGCCAATGAACTGAACAAATAAGTTTCGTCAAAATCACATACCTCCAGCAAATGCAAATTGGGAGTTTTCATCAAATATGAATACACTGTTTGCTGAGGCACTGGTGTTTCGAGAACGTCACCACCAAAATAATAATACTAAAATATGATATTTATACACCGTCATAATAACATAGTGTTATTATACAATAATAATACAGCTAAACGTATATAATAAATAATAGAAATAATAAATGAATTTAAAACAATACAACTAAAAATCGTACATCAAATTAAACAATTAAAAAACAAGTACAATTTAAATTGAAGGGCATTACAACCAAAACGTATACATGGAATCAAATAATTTAAACGATGAATTACAAAAAGCAATACATTATGAGTATCAAATGGGAGTAAAATAATATATCAAATAAATTAAGGTTTACAAGGAATTAAATAAGACAAAATAATAATAATAAATATCGAATAAGATTAAAGCCAGTAAGTATATTCTATCTTGTATTTTCCTTTCGGAAAAGGGAAGTATTTAACTGCCATTGAAAACTATTACAACTGTTAGAGTTTCTAAAATACATACGATAATGATATAACATGTCCGATTGACCAACTGATGCGAATCGGAAATAATGACCTGAATCTGAGCATGGAATGATCGATAGTCTTTTAATAAAAATAAGAGACCAATGACGTGAGTGACACTTAGCATTATCTGCTATTTGGTTGCACCTCCTATCGGTCGATGGAGAGACCAATCCACAGTCACCGAGTCTCTTATAGTTGCTTATTGAGCAGCTCTCAGGGGAGAGAGTTGTCGGCCCCCAGACCATGTAGTTCTCCACCCAAACCACTGACAATCCCTATGTGTTGAGCTAGCAACATATCTTATGACAACACGTCTACCCGTTTATATAGTAGGCAAACCCATTTAGCTGAATTTGTGGTGTGAACTCTTGAAACATGTTCACTTTACATGTATCGGACATAACAACATCTAATTAAACAATTTATTCATTAAAATGTTTCTTATATGGCATAGTTTGAGGAGTAATACAACAAAATGTATAACATGCATTAATAATATTACTAGTCTATGTTACTGATATTGAATTATGCAGATTCATTGGTGGTAAGATGGCGCCTACAACAACGTCGGCCCGTTAACTGTCATCAATAACCCTACCTTGGGAATGCAACACACTATAAGTGGAAAAAGGTTATTATTTTGCCAACAGTATCATCGAAAAGTGGTATTATCTTTTTATTATCTATGAATTTAGTCAATCACATCGCCGTTACTTTGTGGAAGAAATGCGCACAACAGACACGTTAACCAACAGTCAGTCAAAATGCTTAGAGAGTGTATCGTCTCCATCCCATTGAAGAACAAATAATATATCCATTAAACATAGGGCCTACATTAACCTGCTAAACTAGGCAAATCCGACATCCTACCTAATATAAATTCGAACTAGGGCTACGTCATTAGAAATCTCCAGTGCGGCAACAGCCTAGCCACATTTTGCACCACCTGCAGGTGGCAGCAATGTCGGTGTGAAGTAATTCTGACAAAGCCAGATCAGACAGAATGCGTTCAGCTTAAGTTGGTTGTGATTAGAGCGAGCACTGGTCGGTGTTAGTCACTAAGTCATACTTGGCTCTTGTGCTACGTATGCTTCTGTGTGTCCAAATGTGTCTGTTGTTTTTGCTGTACTTTCTGTCTTCTCTGTTTCTCTCCTGTCTATATATTTCATTGTCTCTGTTTCTTCCTCTCTTTTTATGAGACTTTCCTTCTATCTTTCACAATAACGATAAAGTAAAAACAAATCTCATTAATATGTTACTACTGTTATCCTCTCGACATTCACAAATGTATGCTTAACAATGTCTAAGAAAGAAGCAGTGGTGTTTTATCAAGTAGAATAATGCATGATAATAAAACTACCTCATTGGTCTTATGTAGTTAACCATCAATTATCCTCCTAGTTAACACATGGCCGACTAATTCTGAGAATCCAGCTGACGTTTGAATCAGTTCAAACAAGATCGAGCACACACGTTGGCACAGACACGGGATTGTTATGGTGCACAGCTAATCAATTCAAGGAATCTTTAGATGTACCAGATATGTTGTGGTGGATCACGAGTAAAAGAACTGTATGCTTACAAAGGTAGGAAGTGAAAAAGTATGTCAAAATGTATTTTTGCCGCTACATAACAGGAATGACAGTGTTTGCTGATGTGATGAATGTTATCAGCCAGATAACAGTCATGAGTAGCACAGGCATGAGTGACTGTTTAGTGGTTGTTAACACTCTTATGACAGCAGCAAACAGTGTAGTATTCCATAGATATAATGGAGTTAATGTGACAGATAAAACGTTGCATCTGTGAATAATTTTAAGACATTATTTTCAGAAATTTATCTAAAAATGATTTCATCTTGCATATGCCATTTTACCTTCAGATAATAAATATTATGTGACAGTACGAGCTATCAACAACATTGAGTTCGGTCCTCCTGCGCTGACTATGTGCCATGCCCAGTCTATTGCCGTCGACACCACGCCCGCGATCATCTACGCAGTTGATCACGTCACATATGGTGAAGACACCTTCCTGATTTCATATCGAGTTAATGGTACGTAAGAATTCATTTATTTGACTGGTCTGTAATCAAGGTTGAAACTAAGTTGCCAATCCATAGAGATACTGCTTCATCCTAGTTTGTTAACTAAAATAATGTCTGCTGTATAATCCATCATTGCTGCAGTGACTCTGTGTCTGCATCAAGAGTACAAAGATGGGTCTGGGTCGAAGCAGAAGGGATACGTATGTCCGCAGCTGGACGGCTGTGGACAACTACTCCCACATCCAACATAACTACCACATTTCTGACGGCGTGGCAATCTGGGTGAAGATACAAGTCTCCAAAAATGGTTTGTTCTAATCTCATTCTAAAAGTATACAGGCAGTACGCACTTTAGTTTATGGACATGGTCTTCAATGTTGTTTTATGTGATTTGACCGTCCTTATAATATGGGGTTCCTTGCGTCTGTAATATATTCTCAGTTATTATTGTAAATATTTGCAGCTTCAAATGTTTTTGTAACTAGATTGCAGTTTGCCGACATAATTACGAATTGATTAAGTGAAAGTCATGTTTCAGTTGTCGTGAGGGAGATCGGCCACACAGACAAACCAATCATAGTGGACAGATCTCCACCTATTCCAAGGCTTGTTTATGAAGGTTAAAACCTAAAAAAGGATATCTCCTTCCAGTCATCTTCCTCTCGATACTGCACCAACTGGAATGGGTTTGGAGACCCAGAGAGTGGACGGAGTATGTTTATAGAGTGGGAAAATATTGTCAAATTATGGTCGTCTGTCCCCTTTTTGTTGCTCCCTGCAGCAATGAGCAGACTGCTGATCTCAGTCGTTTGTGTAATACTTTTTAAAATCAGTGAATATGAATATTAAGCTAAAATATGTTGGTTTATTCAAGCATAAACTGCACTGAAGCAGAAAGAAATTAGCTGTTAACACAATGTTTCAGTGTTTGCAAAATAGATAGATCAATTGATAATTTATTTCCAACAACAGTACAAATTCATGATAACAAAAATTTTAAAAAATTTGCAGCATTTGGAATTTAGGTATAAGTAATAGTAATTTATTGTAAAGAGTGTGAACAGAAGTATAATACTTACCTATGGTTCATTCAAAGATACTTATAGGTATGTCACTCAGTGACTATTGTGATATAGATATAATGGTGTTTTGTATTGTTAATCAGTTCAAAAGTTGCGTGGAATGCGTGGTTTTCTTTCAGCCAAATATATAATCACCCTGGGGACGTCTGCTGGCTCAGATGACATTGTACCTTACGCATGACTGTCATATGATGTGACAAGTCGGTGTGTGGATAGCCTACACTTACAACACAAAGCTGTCTACTTTGTCAGTGTCACTGCAGTCACTTGAGGACTCTGAAAGGAACGTGATGATGAACTCAGATGGAGGTAGGGTACAACTGTATGTACTTACAGGCATCAATGTGTCTGTAAGCAATGGTTTATTAAATAAGTACAGCCGGGTCTAATGTGTTATTTATAGAATGTATCACATTAAAATCTCTCTTTCACAGAAGTTATTCTCCAGTCTTCATCATTCTGACTAACATGGACGTCACCCCACATTTGTTGCACTGTCTGTTGACCTGACACCCCCAGTGAAGGGTGTTGTGAAAGACGACTAGGACCCCAATGAGGATGAGTGGTACTCCTGAGAGGTGTCCACTGTTGCCAGCACCTGGAGGCAATTTGCTGACCTAGAATCTGACATAAAAAGTTATCTTGTCTACATATACAGAAAACCTACAGGTAAATATAATGTTATATTTCATGACTGCACACTAACTGTGCTTACTCAGTACAAATGAGGAATCCAACAGTGTCATTCAACAGCTGCTAGTATTTAAGTTGGAAATCAAATAACCTAATAGACCCTTAATAGGGAGCCAGGGAGGTTGTACTACACACAAAGAAGAACATAGTTCCATCTTTCAACTCTCTTGAGAGACATAACTTCCATCCTAATAGACCCTTAATGTTTAGGCCCAGGTAGCAGGGTGGTTGTACTACACACAGAGAAGAACATAGTTCCATCTTTCAACTCTCTGGAGAGACATCACTTCCATCCTAATAGACCCTTAATGTTTTAGGCCCCAGTGGCAGGAAGGTTGTGCTACACACAGAGAAGAACATAGCTCCATCTGTCAACTCCCCCGATAGACATCACTTCCATCCATCTTTCAACTCTCTGGAGAGACATCACTTCCATCCTAATAGACCCTTAATGTTTTAGGCCCCAGTGGCAGGAAGGTTGTGCTACACACAGAGAAGAACATAGCTCCATCTGTCAACTCCCCCGATAGACATCACTTCCATCTGCACCACAGCGACTTTGTCCGTGTCGATGTGACGGCACAACAAACAGTGCCGAGACAAACAGCTCGATGACATCGGATGGTAGATGTGACAGACCCCAAGATGTTGCAGCTCATTGATGATGACAACTTGCAGAGTGACATGGTATACACTGCTAGTGACAGTGTCTCTGGCAAGGAGTACAAGGCTGTAACACTAACAGTGTATATTAATTATAGGTCTTCATTGTTTCTAAGTTCCTTGAATGGATTGACATTCTTTTTCTTGCATTATGATATTTGATGAAGGCTGAGTGAGTCAGCTGAAATATCAAAGAATAAAAAAATCATTGACTCCAAATCTGGGATTGAACACTACAAAATATCAGCATACACACTGCACCAGGGCAAAATGACGATGATTTATCGCACCAGGTCAATGTAACTGTTTGTACTGGTTAGTCTTAGTGTAGCAGTGGCTGTTGTTGATGTTTACATTTGTAAAGTGTTGGTTTCATGTTTATCTTTTATGCCACATATTTTATATTGCTGTAGACTCTACAGAGACAATCCTAGAAAGTAACATGTCTCATATAGAAAAAACGAGGCAGCATACCACTCACAGCAGTTTGTTTTGACAACAGACATGATGTACTGATTATTGTGGGTTCTATGATGAACTAAAACATTTTTTGGTTTCATAAATCACCAGAGTCAAGCCTTGTAATACTTTATTTGCTAGTTGAAATGGAATCATTTAAATGAGTGTAGATATGAAATCTGGGTGCAGTGAACACACACCTAACCTAATGACTGATTTATTACATATGCATTCAATAGCAACACTGTTAGCTGTGAGTGCTGCTCAATCACACATTACTGTAAATCATTATGTCCAGATGGAAGATTGTGCCAGCCAGTGCCACCGCGTGGACAAGAGATGAGGCTCTGAGTCTGAAGATCAGTGCACATTACAGGATGCACGTGATGTCTGTGAATGGGGCAGGACTGGCCACTGTCCACTACACAAACGGTCTGTTGGTTGACCCAAGACCACTGAAGGTATGATCATTATTGTCCTGTATCAGTATCTAGATCAAGTGAATAGGACAGAGCTGGCTGCTGACCACTACACCAATGGTCTGTTAGTTAATCCAACACCATGTCCACTACACCAATGGTCAACTGTCACATCAAACCAGATCAACTAATCTTGCATATCATTGCAATTATTGTAAAAAGTGACCAGACACAAATTGACAAAAATCATTGATTAATTTAATGTTGGATTAACATCTATTAAAAATATATATACCCCAAAATTTCTCGATCTACTGCTATGATATTGTGACCTGCAGCACTCCACTGGTCCCCAAACCAATCAAATTTCATTAAGGCAAGCATAATATATATATATAATGTTTATTCACACAGCAGAGCAATTAACCGAGACAGCGTTATATGGCAGACTAAGTATTAATGTGAAGAACTGTTTAACTAAATGAAAAATGGCCGAAACGGCGACTGCTACTCAGAACTACGAGATGTGTAAGTCAAATGCAATTTCTGACCCAGAAAAAGAACAATCGTTTCTCGTTACAAGCATACCCCATCTGCGCATCCGTTCTTGCGCACAGTTACCGGAATTTGGGAAATGTCAATACAGTGCCCTAAATGCCAGGTTATACCAGCGACTCTAAAAAGGGTTACAACTGTCGGTGTGTATTCACTTCATACTGTTATAATGGAGAATAAATATAAAGGCCTGGGCCTAATGCCAGATACATAAAAGTCACAGAGTCACAATATGGTGGCACAGTTGTAAACCAGTTTCATCCATTCAGTTGTACAGCTGAATACCTGACAAAACTCTGATGGAATTACACGAATGAATACATTTTGTGCACTGATTGAGGCATTGCTGAATACTTCCCAGTGAAGTCAAATTAATTGGGTGTTTCAGCGAACAGATCTAGGAGTGGGTGTCAAACAGACTGTTACTAGCCCCAGGAATGTGACACTGTTTTTAATTATATGAATTTGTTTCATAACAAACATGTATTCTGGAGGCATATGGACTTTTTTATGAGTGGAAATATTAAGAGCTCTCCAGTACATAAATGTCTTAACTGCTGTATTTTGCTTGTAACTGCATACTGAGTGCACTTTTGGTACACATGACACCATTGGCCATTGTAGATGATGTTTTACTTTTCTATTTATAAATGTCATTTGTGCACATGGGCACCCTCTTGGGAGAATCTGAGGAACTAATTGATGGCTAGTTTGATGATTGTTCACAATGATGAAAATGGCATCCAGGCCTCATGGGGAACAGTGGATGGCGAGAATGACATCAGTGAATACTGTGTTGGCATAGGGACACCAGAAGGTAAAGTTAATAGTATATGCAATTTGGTTTCAAGCAGTTTGTACACTTAACTTATAAAATAATTTAATATAATTTATGCGGGACAAAGCTACCTACATAAAAGTTAATGACATGGAACATAATGTATTGCATTTTACTATTTGGCTTAGTATAAAGCTCGTATACAAACATACATTTGACTTTGTCGTCTTCAGCAAACGAGCCACGTGGCTCGTTTGCTGAAGACGACAAAGTCAAATGTATGTTTGTATACGAGCTTTATAATAAGCCAAATAGTAAAATGCAATACATTATGTATAAATCATAAATACATTATGTATATACAAGATGAAAACAGTTGTGAACTAGTTTATATAATCAGCTTACAAAATATCAGCAAAGGTGGGGGAACCAACCACCAAACATATATCACACAAAGTTAGTAAACCGACCCAACCAGAAATCAAACAAACACTGGTGTAGATGGGGTAGGAGGGTGGGTAAAAACATTTCAAGATATCGAAAGCAACAAATAATATAAAAATAATAATATAAAAAGACCAAGACATGTACATTACAATGCAAATCCTATAAAGAAAATGTTTTTTGTTCATGACTACCCTATTCCTTGCCAAGCAGTAAAAATAATCATTACTAATCTAGAGGACTGATGAGGTATAATTAGTAAAGGATCAGTGTAGATTGGATATCAGGAAGTACTCGTTCTAACAGACGACAATAAATGAATGGAACAAGTTGTTTATTGATTGTATAACTGCTAGCAACTTGAATATGTTTAAAAACAAGGTTGAAACATATCTCAGGAGGGCGGGATACACATAAATTAAAAATGTTGGACTCTCGCTAAGCCAATGGCTTCCTTGTCCACTTGCCATCTGGGCCTTTGGCGTGGATGGCAAATCTTGTTACTCTAAGACAGTCAATATATTTTATTATTATTTGCTCTGAATTAGGCATACAAATATGGCTGCTACATATTAGAAATGTAGTGAAATGTGACCATAGCTAGACAATATGCAGGGCTTACTGTAGAGTGCTGATGCTAACTTGGGTACATACCAGATATTCTAATTTTTGTATGTCGTAAGGAGACAATTTGGGCTATAGTACACAACGGGGTCAACGATATTAACAGTCACACAATCTGTAAAACATTTCAGCTGTACTCGTCTTTTGTTTGGTCTTCGAGAATGAAGAAATTTATGAGGAGGTATGGCCGGCACAGAGCCCTCAACTACTCTGAACATTAATTTTAAGTCGCTGATCTCACTGTCTATACTTGACATATGTGTTGATGACTGTGAGTTGGATTCACTGTTGCACTGGCTTTAAGTATTTCTTTATGGTAATGTCAATGTATGTTCAACATCATGCATAATGTCTTCCTTACTGTGGGATTCCAAACTTGCATACTTTCATTGAAGTAGTTCTGACAGTAAATCCCCGTCCCTCCCTCACACTGTAGGACAAACAGATGTATTGGCATTTTACAGTGTGGGACTGTCACAGCATGGTTACATTGACAAAGTTGTCCTTGGCTCTGACCAATGCTGCGACCAACTCTCCTGTTTACTATGTCGTAGCAAAGGCAGCGAATGGAGCTGGCAGAGAGAGCAGTCTTGTGTCTTCACAGTAGGAACCTTCATCATTACACTTTATTACTGTGAAATTGTAATATTACATTAGTGTAAATTAAAGTAACAGCAACACATTTCACTAAAATAATGATGAGCTGATTTCAGTTGGATTGGGAAATACATATGTGTCATTTAGAACTTTAGTGAAATAGGTTCCTGTTTGGAAGGTGTTTAAAAAGAAATCGTTTATTAGTATAAACATAACTTGTCACCACCAACTTTGGTTTAATACACTTTATGTGTGAACTGTTTTAGATAGAATTTCTAATGATTGCAAAACATTAATTAAACAACTGCTTGGTGTAGCATTAGATGAGTGATTTACTGTTGCATTTATTAATGCAGTTGTTCATTGTACGTTTACATCTTAGTGCCATCAAGTATTAAATATGTGTTCATTGTATGTTGTAGTGCCATCAAGTATTAAATAAGTGTTCATTGTATGTTGTAGTGCCATCAAGTATTAAATAAATGTTCATTGTATGTTGTAGTGCCATCAAGTACTAAATAAGTGTTCATTGTATGTTGTAGTGCCATCAAGTATTAAATAAGTGTTCATTGTATGTTGTAATGCCATCAAGTACTAAATAAGTGTTCATTTTATGTTGTAGTGCCATCAAGTATTAAATAAATGTTCATTGTATATTGTAGTGCCATCAAGTATAAAATAAGTGTTCACTGTATGTTGTAGTGCCATCAAGTATTAAATAAGTGTTCATTCTATGTTGTAGTGCCATCAAGTATTAAATAAGTGTTCATTTTATGTTGTAGTGCCATCAAGTATTAAATAAGTGTTCATTGCATGTTGTAGTGCCATCAAGTATTAAATAAGTGTTCATTTTATGTTGTAGTGCCATCAAGTATTAAATAAGTGTTCATTCTATGTTGTAGTGCCATCAAGTATTAAATAAGTGTTCATTGCATGTTGTAGTGCCATCAAGTATTAAATAAGTGTTCATTTTGTGTTGTAGTGCCATCAAGTGTTAAATAAGTGTTCATTGTATGTTGTAGTGCCATCAAGTATTAAATAAGTGTTCATTTTATGTTGTAGTGCCATCAAGTATTAAATAAATGTTCATTGTATGTTGTAGTGCCATCAAGTACTAAATAAATGTTCATTTTATGTTGTAGTGCCCTCAAGTATTAAATAAGTGTTCATTATATGTTGTAGTGCCATCAAGTATTAAATAAGTGTTCATTTTATGTTGTAGTGCCATCAAGTATTAAATAAGTGTTCATTATATGTTGTAGTGCCATCAAGTATTAAATAAGTGTTCATTATATGTTGTAGTGCCATCAAGTATTAAATAAGTGTTCATTATATGTTGTAGTGCCATCAAGTATTAAATAAGTGTTCATTTTATGTTGTAGTGGCATCAAATATTAAATAAATGTTCATTGTATGTTGTAGTGCCATCACGTATTAAATAAGTGTTCATTGTATGTTGTAGTGCCATCAAGTATTAAATAAGTGTTCATTGTATGTTGTAGTGCCATGAAGTATTAAATAAGTGTTCATTGTATGTTGTAATGCCATCAAGTACTAAATAAGTGTTCATTTTATGTTGTAGTGCCATCAAGTATTAAATAAATGTTCATTGTATATTGTAGTGCCATCAAGTATAAAATAAGTGTTCACTGTATGTTGTAGTGCCATCAAGTATTAAATAAGTGTTCATTCTATGTTGTAGTGCCATCAAGTATTAAATAAGTGTTCATTTTATGTTGTAGTGCCATCAAGTATTAAATAAGTGTTCATTGCATGTTGTAGTGCCATCAAGTATTAAATAAGTGTTCATTTTATGTTGTAGTGCCATCAAGTATTAAATAAGTGTTCATTCTATGTTGTAGTGCCATCAAGTATTAAATAAGTGTTCATTGCATGTTGTAGTGCCATCAAGTATAAATAAGTGTTCATTTTGTGTTGTAGTGCCATCAAGTGTTAAATAAGTGTTCATTGTATGTTGTAGTGCCATCAAGTATTAAATAAGTGTTCATTTTATGTTGTAGTGCCATCAAGTATTAAATAAATGTTCATTGTATGTTGTAGTGCCATCAAGTACTAAATAAATGTTCATTTTATGTTGTAGTGCCATCAAGTATTAAATAAGTGTTCATTATATGTTGTAGTGCCATCAAGTATTAAATAAGTGTTCATTTTATGTTGTAGTGCCATCAAGTATTAAATAAGTGTTCATTATATGTTGTAGTGCCATCAAGTATTAAATAAGTGTTCATTATATGTTGTAGTGCCATCAAGTATTAAATAAGTGTTCATTATATGTTGTAGTGCCATCAAGTATTAAATAAGTGTTCATTTTATGTTGTAGTGCCATCAAATATTAAATAAATGTTCATTGTATGTTGTAGTGCCATCACGTATTAAATAAGTGTTCATTGTATGTTGTAGTGCCATCAAGTATTAAATAAGTGTTCGTTGTATGTTGTAGTGCCACCAAAGATTAAGGCGACGCGATGGTCGGAAAATGACACATTTTTATAAGAAAATAATTTTTGAGTTGTTGACATCTCCGTGTAGACAAATTAGTCACCTTGCCGTTCATGTACGCTGTTCACCCGAACTAAATTTATTTATGTCATAAAACATGTCTTTTGTGTGATGCCCATCGTTACTAAGTCTTTGTTTTTGTCAAATGAAGCGTGAATAATCCAAATGTGCTTTGTTTTTCGAGCATCTTTTGCATGCCAAAACATCGCCCGAATGCATCATGGCGCATATCACCGGGATGGGCTTTTTTCGCTTAGCATCATGGTTGTAACCATTCGTTAATATTTAACAAGATTTAACAAGATTTGCCATCCAAGCCAAAGGCCCAGATGGCAAGTGGACAAGGAAGCCATTGGCTTATCGAGAGTCCAACAATGTTCACCTACTTATAACCCGCCCTCCTGATATATGTGTCAACCTTGTTTTTAAACATATTCACGCTGCTAGCAGTTACACAATCTGTAGACAATTTGTTCCATTCAGTTATTGTCCTCTGTGAGAATGAGTGCTTCCTGATGTCCAATCTACATTGATCCTTTACTAATTTTACCTCATGTCCTCTAGTTCTGCTATCCTTCTTGAGTGAGAAAAACATATTTCTATCAATATTTTCATACCCATTCAATATCTTAAAAACTTCAATCTGATCTCCTCTTAACCTCCTTGTCTCTAGTCTATATTCCCGAAGACGTCCGAGTAATACCGACTATCAACGAGCCTCCTCTCTCCGCGGATGAGCCAGGAACATTCTACATACATTCTGTGTGTGTACATGTGTGTCATCGGTATCTGGTAAGCTAAAGCGTGGAATCGGTGCTGCAAAGCAGAGTAAGTGTGTGCTGCTGCAAATAGTGTGCTCTGCGAGGTGACAGCAGATAGAATCTGTTACTGAACCCGTGACTTCGGCTTCGAGTTCAACCACACTGCCGGCGGCAGCGATTATGACAGTCACAATGGCACGCAAAGTAAGTTCAGTTCATGTGCAATACACTGACACGGCAAATAATGTTGTTATGTATGTTTACTATCATTGTGTCCCAGCAGATTAGTTCATAAATCACAATATATACGTAGTTGAATGTTGACATATGTCCAAGTCACTACCGTAGCAGTTTATCCAGGGGTATTATCCTGGGGCCATGTTTACTCAAATCAGTACTAGTAGGTGTGTGCTATATTATGTCCCATTTTTTTACAATATAACATTGTTTTGTACAGCATGGATTTTAATTTTATTTTATTCAACGTACATCTTCTAGAACTAGCAATGGAACATTGATACTAATACAGATACTAATTATACGAACAACAATGCTGTATTTTGTCAGCAGCATTTCTTTACAATATGTTTATTATCTATTTCCAGATATCAGGTCATGCAGAACCATTTGTTCATGAAGAACATCAGCGATGTAGAGGAAGTTTGGCTATGGCAAACTTCTAGAAAAGATAGGAGTGATGCGCTTTCCAGATGAAGATTGTGAAAAGGTGCTCTCGACGTTGATTACAAAGCAGCACGAGGGAGACACGTCTTATTCATGCCCAGGATGCCAACTATGAACCAGGGACATTCTAGAAACATTCTGTGTGTGTAAATGTACATTATGGATACAGTGGACATTATTTTGTTCTCCAGATATGTACAGACAGTGACCTGTGAGGATTTACATTTTTTCCCGTTATTCCCATGAAATAGGTTTTACATGGTATTTCTGCGAAATACAATAGTTTTATTTTCTAAAGGCAGTTTTTATGATCAATATACATTATTAGTTGTTCATTGGTCAAAGGACATCTGCTCTCCAGATTTGTGCAGTGAGCTGTAGATTGATATGTTCATTTTCGGAACACACTTTTTTTTCCTATTGCTGTGAACTGCTTAGGTTTGTACATGTTATAATTTCTGTGAAATATAATGGTTTATATTGGTGTCATGAGCAATTGCGTTTTCTTGTTTTCATCACAGCAGTATAAAATTGAATGACAAATTCATAGCAGATGAAGCACAGATATTTTTGACGCAAGGCAGATTTCCGACAAAGCCTAGCATATTTTGTTTGATGTAGGTACATTAAACTCGATAAGAATCAGAATTCTATAGGTTGATTACAGGTAAGTAATGAAAATAATTATATGGGTTTATACAGAATTTCAGAACTACAAATTTCAACCAGAAAGATGTGGCAGGTCTGTTGGTGCATCATCATGATATGGTAGGCTGGGTTTACATGATGCGATATTGCTGCGATGGGGCAATGCCAATGACCAAATTGCAGCTTGATTGCCCCATGTAAGCTGTAGTTTTTGAAGCATCGCCATATACGATATGAAATTACCATGACCTGTTCTAATGACCAAACAATCGCCTCGTCGCACCTTAAGGAACCAAATGTGACAACAGTGCAATTTAGTTAGCTTGTTTGGTTTCAGGTTCCCACTACACAGCAAGGGCAATGAACGCCTGCAGTTCAACTATGCTGTCTACTTGCTGATAAAGACATTGCCCAGGTAGGTTCCAGTTCAACTGTGCTGTCTACTTGTTGAATAATGACATTGCCCAAGTAGGTTCCAGTTCAACTGTGCTGTTTACTTGCTGATAAAGACATTGCCCAGGTAGGTTCCAGTTCAACTGTGCTGTTTACTTGCTGATAAAGACATTGCCCAGGTAGGTTCCAGCTCAACTGTGCTGTTTACTTGCTGATAAAGACATTGCCCAGGTAGGTTCCAGCTCAACTGTGCTGTTTACTTGCTGATAAAGACATTGCCCAGGTAGGTTCCAGTTCAACTGTGCTGTCTACTTGTTGAATAATGACATTGCCCAGGTAGGTTCCAGTTCAACTGTGCTGTTTACTTGTTGAATAATGACATTGCCCAGGTAGGTTCCAGTTCAACTGTGCTGTCTACTTGTTGAATAAAGACATTGCCCAGGTAGGTTCCAGTTCAACTGTGCTGTCTACTTGTTGAATAATGACATTGCCCAGGTAGGTTCCAGTTCAACTGTGCTGTTTACTTGCTGATAAAGACATTGCCCAGGTAGGTTCCAGTTCAACTGTGCTGTTTACTTGCTGATAAAGACATTGCCCAGGTAGGTTCCAGTTCAACTGTGCTGTGTACTTGTTGAATAATGACATTGCCAGGTAGGTTCCAGTTCAACTGTGCTGTTTACTTGCTGATAAAGACATTGCCCAGGTAGGCTCCAGTTCAACTATGCTGTTTACTTGCTGATAAAGACATTGCCCAGGTAGGTTCCAGTTTAACTGTGCTGTTTACTTGCTGATAAAGACATTGCCCAGGTAGGTTCCAGTTCAACTGTGCTGTTTACTTGCTGATAATGACATTGCCCAGGTAGGTTCCAGTTCAAATGTGCTGTCTACTTGTTGAATAATGACATTGCCCAGATAGGTTCCAGTTCAACTGTGCTGTCTACTTCTTGAATAATGGCATTGCCCAGGTAGGTTCCAGTTCAACTGTGCTGTCTACTTGTTGAATAATGACATTGCCCAGGTAGGTTCCAGTTCAATTGTGCTGTCTTCTTGTTGAATAAAGACATTGCCCAGGTAGGTTCCAGTTCAACTATGGTGTCTACTTGTTGAATAAAGACATTGGTCAGGTAGATTCCAGTTCAACTGTGCTGTCTACTTGTTGAGTAAAGACATTGCCCAGGTAGGTTCCAGTTCAACTCTGCTGTCTACTTGTTGAATAAAGATGTTGCCAAGGTAGGTTCCACTTGAACTATGGTGTCTACTTGTTGAATAAACACATTGGCCAGGTAAGTTCCAGTTCAACTATGCTGTCTACTTGCTCGAATAACGACATTGCCCAGGTAGGTTCCAGTTCAACTATGGTGTCTACATGTTTAATAAATACATTGGCCAAGTAGGTTCCAGTTCAAATATGCTGTCTACTTGCTGAATAAATACATTGCCCAGGTATGATTCCTGTTTATGTCAGGAATAAGGCTAAATACTTGGACTTGTTCTCAAATAAACTATTTTAGTACTTCTTAATGTTTGAATGTGTTGTTATTCCTATACCTCCTCATTTATATTTTTTGCTCATCTCGTTCAATATTCATTTTATAAAAAAATTAAACCTATATAGTATCGACTATGACATGTTAGCTAATTTGTGCTAATTTGTTATTTAGTTTTAATGAAATCATCAGAGAAACTTATAAATGATTTCATACTGGGCCCAGGTGAATTTCAGCAACTAATTGTGAAAGTAGGTCTATCTCTATACGCTATAGCATAATGCCATTCATTTGTAGGTTGCCTGATTGAACGATTAATGTCAATGATTTTAACAACAGTGCGCACACTTATTAAACCAATCGTGCATATTACATTGGGTCATAGCCCCCTGTGGCTTATGGCCACCTGTGGCTTATGTCCCCCTGGCTTATGGCCACCTGTGGCTTATGGCCACCTGTGGCTTATGGCCTCCTGTGGCTTATGGCCTCATGTTGCTTATGGCCCCCTGTGGCTTATGGCCCCCTGTGGCTTATGCCCTTCTGTGACTTATGGCCTCCTGTGGCTTATGGCGCCCTGTGGCTTATGGCCTCCTGTGGCTTATGGCCTTCTGTGGCTTATGGCCCCCTGTGACTTATGGCCCCCTGTGGCTTATGGCCTCCTGTGGCTTATGCCCTTCTGTGGCTTATGGCCTCCTGTGGCTTATGGCGCCCTGTGGCTTATGGCCTCCTGTGGCTTATGGCCTTCTGTGGCTTATGGCCCCCTGTGACTTATGGCCCCCTGTGACTTATGGCCCCCTGTGACTTATGGCCTCCTTTGGCTTATGGCCCCGTGGCTTAATTTGTTTTTTATGTAACCTGTTGCGCCACAACATGGTATCATGGTGAACTAATGGGTGACTAAACGGGGCCCCCCTTTGTGAGATCCTAGATACGCCAGTGACTTGGAGACACTGTGACTGGGTGGTCACAGGCCAGACTGTTAATTAAGACGACCGGGGTTTGAATCCAATTACTACCAAAAGCCGTTGGTCAGTTCTACCTGGTGTCTATTCCAGGGGACATAAATGTCACACACGGGATCAATGTAATGTAAACATTTGAGCGTTTGTGTAAATGTTTTGCTGAGCTGTTCATTGATTTGTAGACATGTTTCAGTGTTGTGTGTGGCAGGTTCAATCCCTGCTAGTGTTTGCAGTGTGCATACAAACACTACTGGTTGTGTACACATCTACTGAATTCAAATCACTACATTCAGCATATTTAACTATATGTACAATTTAGGGAGAATATTGTCATTGAAATACATTTTTTAGTTCCTCGATGTGCCGCTGCGGTATCCAGTGTTGAATAAAGACATTGCCCAGATAGGTTACAGTTCAACTGTGCTATCTTCTTGCTGAAAAAAAGACATTGCCCAGGTAGGTTCCAGTTCAACTGTGTTGTCTACTTGCTTAAAATTAACTGGTTGCAGGTTGCAGTAATATTGGAGGAGGAACTGTTACACAAGAATGTGCTGCAAGATGTCAAGAGACTAAACAGACCATCATACTGTCAGCCTGGAGACTTTTCACAGTTTTGTCAAACGTGCGACCAAACACACCAGATTTGACAAAGCCTACATATGGTGCACTTCCAAAATGATATTTAATTAATTTATATTTGAAAAAAAATTGTTTCCATTTGTTCTATAAGTAAAATAATCTTGTGAACATGTTAAAGTACATGAAAATGTTAATATTATGAAATTTATCTTTCCATAGTTTATACTTTCAAGGCTAAATACAAACTTTGGTGTTTCTTCCAGAAAGTGTGAAGAAGAACAAGAAAGAGAAGACGTGGATAAGTTTGGATGTTATAGTGAGTAGCTGCCCAGTCTATCTGTTTATATGTCACACAGTGGGAATGTAAACTTCAGTGTGCATAATTCGTGGGCATTCCACAAACTCTGTGTTTGACCAAGTGCTTTAGACTCCATACCTGATTATAGAAAAACTCCATATATAGTGACACCTGCTGACAGCTCATCACTTTTGTTGCCTGTTGGGAGACTTCTGTGGTTTCTTAACAACTTCTGCTGAAGAACCTGATTTTTGGGGTTTCAACACAATTTGTAAAACATTCACTTTGAGGCAGCACTGTACATGGTGAATTTATGGTCATGTGTCCTGACAAAATGTCCTGTCATTGTAGAGTAAAAAGTATCAAAGTGTTTATTGGTTTCTGTTAGACATGTTAGTGTGTACCAGACTTGTGTGTAATGAGTAATGAGGGTATTCAACAATATCATATAACTGCAGTGCTATGCTAGGAACTTGGAAGTTTTGTTCCTCTGTGACAATCTCTAAGCTCTATTCATTGTAATCCATAGGAGTGGCTGCATTAACCTGGATAAACCTGTCAATCCATCACTACATGATGAAGTCGCCTGGAACATGAGAATCATTCATGTTGAGAAGACAGGACATAGTGACACGCTGGATGCCAAGCTGACAGGATGTCTATCGTGTTCATAAAGTGTGTCACCAGGCTGGTCACGTCGCAGCAGATTGCTGGCAAGGAGTGTTTGTATCTTCCGACTGCACAGTCGGGACAGGGATAATGGAATTCTTCAGGTAGGACTGTGTGACTTGGTAATGTCATCAACTTTGTAATACTTTCAAGTCACTAATATGTCATTTCAAGTGCCCCCTCAGTTAAACTGACATGGTTGTCCAGTAAACTTTTCTTTTGTGGTCAACACAGTGGACCCTTCTGTAACTTCATATCGATAATGTAATTTAGTTTTAATAGAAATGTTGCAGCGACTACCAGACAAATACATAAAAATAAAAACTACTTGTCCTCATTCAAGTTATTTTTGCAAAACATTCACAGTAGAGTCCCTCTAAATAGACCACCCATGTGACCAAGAAAAAGTGGTCAGATTACAGAGGTATAAATATGAAAAGAACACACTGTCAGAGTGGTCGTTTTCGAGGGGTGGCTGTTTCCAACAGGTGGCCACATGGAGGGGTTCTACTGTATTTAAAATGTGGCCTTTTATGGAAACTGGTCTGGCTAAGAGTGAAGACTCAGACTAGCAGTTCTTGGCACTGTCCCTAGTAAAAGTAACAAAAGTACCAAAGTCATTTTATGTATAGTTGATGATGATATTTGCCTTGTGGAGCCCCCACCTTCCCCTCAGTCCACGTGTCTTATCAGCTCACACAGACATTGAAACAATGACAGGGTTGAGCAGCTAGCTGGTGTTGGTAGCAATGTTAGATATACATGCTGAGGCATGTAATGTAATTTAAAGCATTTAAATATGATATCACAAGGTTTTTTGAATGGCGAAGACCTATATGGATACTTCAGTTCAGTGTTAGACCATAGCTGCATCAGCGCGCTGGATGTTATATGTCACTTGCAGAATCCAGGACGGATTATCTTAGCTGTGTTTCTTAATGTCAAATTTTGTTATCTACGTGTTCATCATCATCATCACATCATCATAGTTACCAAGTCTAATAGCAGTATCAGTGTATATTCATGCCATGGTTTCAGATTGAAGAGCTACTTAAAAAAATAGTTATGTCATCATTCCTTGGTTTCAGATTGAAGAGCTACTAATGACAATATTGAAGTCTTTGTTGCCTGCTTTCAGATTGAATAACTACTTAAGATAATAATGAAGTCATCATTGCCATGGTTTCAAATCGCACAGCTACTTAAGACAAAAGTATTTCATCGTTGCCAGAGTGACACAGTTGATGTGATACATGCCCAACCAACAGATGTCGCCACCATGGGAAGCAGATCGTCAAAGGACCATGGCAGCTATAGGTGACAAAGCAACAGGTCTTTCCACCAGGTGTAAGACAAGTGGAAAAGCAGATAAAACTCATCAGGTATAACAATGGCAGGCTAGAATATGTACATATGTTGGTAAGATTGATGTTTGCAGTCACGTGGAAGTTAAACAGACTTTAACTTATGACACAACTATGACATCAGCCATACGAACAGGACAACAATAAGTAAAACTGTTATGTTTTGAGGATGTGTAATTGAAATCCCTTTATATGTGAGTCCATGACAGGTTTTTTCAATTTCCCTGTGTAGGATCTTTTAGTTTACTTCCCCTGTCCCTGCCAGGAAGAAGGCACCAACAGCTTTTAGGCTCTTCTGAAGGTGGGGTGAACAAAGACACATGTAAAGTGGGGTGAACAAAGACACATGTAAAGTGGGGTGAACAAAGACACATGCAAAGTGGGGTGAACAAAGACACATGTAAAGTGGGGTAAACAAAGACACATGTAAAGTGGGGTGAACAAAGACACATGTAAAGTGGGGTGAACAAAGACACATGCAAAGTGAGGTGAACAAAGTCACATGTAAAGTGGGGTGAACAAAGACACATGTAAAGTGAGGTCAACAAAGACACATGTAAAGTGGGGTGAAAAAAGACACATGTAAAGTGAGGTGAACAAAGACACATGTAAAGTGGGGTCAACAAAGACACATGTAAAGTGGGGTGAACAAAGACACTTGTAAAGTGAGGTCAACAAAGACACATGTAAAGTGGGGTGAACAAAGACACATGCAAAGTGAGGTCAACAAAGACACATGTAAAGTGGGGTGAACAAAGACACATGTAAAGTGAGGTGAACAAAGACACATGTAAAGTGGGGTGAACAAAGACACATGTAAAGTGGGGTGAACAAAGACACATGTAAAGTGAGGTCAACAAAGACACATGTAAAGTGGGGTGAACAAAGACACATGTAAAGTGAGGTCAACAAAGACACATGTAAAGTGGGGTGAACAAAGACACATGTAAAGTGGGGTAAACAAAGACACCTGTAAAGTGGGGTGAACAAAGTTTTCAAATGACAGCTGGTAGTTCTGAACCCCGGTCCCCTCGACCAACAGTCTGACACTGCCACATAGTTACATCACCCCACAGTGTTTGTTACATTGTAAAGTTAATCATGCATTATCATATTTGCATAGCTTTGATTAGGTGTTGGCTGTGTAATATGAGAATAAAGGTCAATAACAAAATCTAAATTATGGAGGTATTAGAAATATTAAGTTTTTGTAAACACACATGGTAATTGGTGTATTTGTCAGGTCCACACTATTCATACGGATGTTGGATGTTTTGGCCCATGATGACAGCAGATAATCACATGATGGATCCCAAGGTGACAGGACGCCTGACCGTGAGCACAGAGTACACCACCAGGCGGGTGAAGTCACAGCAAGGCATTGGCAGTGAATGCTTGTGTCTTCCATCTGCTCTGTCTGGTGCAGGACCAGAAGCGAATTCTTCAGGTAGGACTGTGTGACTTGGTAATGTCATCAACTTCGTAATACCTTCAACTCATTAGTCTGTCATTTCAAGTGCCACCTCAGTTATACTGACATGGTTGTTCCATAAACTTGGCAGTTCTTTTGTGATCATCCAATGGACCCTTCAGTATCTCACATTGGTTAAATGTGTATGCCTAAATGCCAGGAACATAGTAAATAAAAAAAGCAAGTTAGACATTATGGTATCAGATATTGACCCTCAAGTAATATGTATCACAGAATCATGGGCAAATAAAGATATAGTAGATGCTGAGTTAGCATTGACTGGCTATGTAATGTTTAGGAAGGATAGGCAAGAGAGAAGGGGGTGGAGTCGTTTTACATGTATAAAAGAATCTATTCAAGCATATGAAATAACACTGAAAAAGTATAAAAGAATCTATCCAAGCATATGAAATAACACTGAAAAGTGAAGCAGATTGTGAGGAAGCAATTTGGTGTAACATAGAACATTAACAATAGGAGTAGTTTATCATAGTCCAAGTGTAGGACAGGAGGAAGATTTAAAACTTAAAATGCTGTAAGGAGGACTTTAGGGAGTTGAGTAAGGGGGAATGTGTTATAATGGGTGATTTTAACCAAGGCCATATACAATGAAAATCATTAGAGAGTGCTGGAGGTGACGACCATCAATTTCTGCTTCTAACACAGGATTGTTTCCTTACTCAACATGTCTTGAAACCAACCAGAGGTGGTAATGTGTTGGATTTAATTGTGTCTTCTCAACATGAATACGTTGACAATGTTAAAATACACAAACCTTTGGGTTTCAGTGATCATAACCAGATCCATTTTGATATAAAAATAAAAACATTTAATAGGTATAAAAACAAACAACAGAGGATGAACTTCACCAAAGGCATATATAAAGAGATGAGAACATATCTAGCACATATAGAATGGAATAACTTGCTGAAGAATAAGATGGCAACACAATACTGGACTTGTTTAAAATATGAGATTGAGGGCATTACTGAGAGATTTGTTCCATTAAGAAAACAAGGGGAAAGGTTCAGGAAGAAACACCTGTCAAAAGAGGCTATTAGAAAAATAGCTCACAATCAGATGCTGTGCGGTGCATAAACACACTGGAAATGTAGAAGACTACACAAACTCAGTTCCAGTTACTAAATTTTAGAGCAATAAATATATCATTTAGGGCAGTTATTTGTAACTCCTGAAATGTTGCCTACTTAGATTTTCAGAAAGCTTTCGGTAAAGTGCCAAATCAAAGGTTGTTACTTAAACTAAAAGCCCATGGTAATGATGTAATCAATTTGATAGAAAAGTGGCTTACACACAGAAAAAAAGCTAAAAAATCTGTTTTGAGTGGGGTACCACAGGTATCAGTATTAGGCCCTATGCTATTTTTAATATAATATATAAATGATTTGGAAGATGACATATTTAGCAAAGTACTGAAATTTGCAGATAACACAAACGTATTCAGAAAGGTTACAAATGATACAGATAAACAAAGTTTACAGGATGATCTAGATCAATTGGTTAAATGATAAAAACAATGGTAAATGCTACTAAATTTTGGGAAGTATAAATGCATACACGTAGGACATAGAAACACGGACAAAGAATATATAATGGGGGATGCTGTACTGGGTAGAACCACAAAAGAAAAGGGCTTAGGAGTAACATTTTAATGCTGACATGAACATGTCAGAGCAAAGTGGGAATGCTGCTTCAAAAGTAATCAAATTCTAGGGCTAATTAGGAGAACTATCACATTTTGGGAGAAACAGCTAATTGTACTCCTGTACAAAGCCATGGTTAGACCACATTTGGAATATTGTATACAAGCATGGAGGTCAAACTATTGAAAGGACATAGACAAGCTGGAAAATAATACAATGAAGAGCAACTAAGATCATTATAGAATTGAGAGACATTAATTGTGAAAACCTAAGGAAAGCAGTAGAACCAGAGGACAAAAAGCAGCACTAGCTAAGGAACAGTGTAGGATGGTCCCCAGGTTGGACACGAGGAAGTACTCATTCCCACAGAGGGTGATAAATGAATGCAACAAACTGTCATATGATTGTGTTAATTCTAGTAGTGTGAATATGTTTAAAAATAGAATTTACAGATATACTCTCGATAAGCCAATGGCTTCCTTGTCAAGTTGCTATCTGGAACTTGTAGTTTGGGATGGCAATCTTGTTAAATCTTATTAAACAGCTAGTCAAGTAAAATCATACAAGGGACCATGGCGAGGACTCCCAGCAGAACGCCAGAAGAGAAAGGATTCCCTAGCAGCCTGATGGGAGTTTCTGACTAGGTCGTTCCAGCCAAGAACAGTATATTTAGAAGACGTATTGTTAGCCTTAGTAGAGATTACCTCGGCAGCGTCTTTGAGTGATTTTATAATATCATTGTAAAGATTGCTTAGCAAAGTGCGATGGGCTTCATCATTACAATTAGGGTTAGTACATCTTAAAACCTCATGAGGTACATCAATAGCAGATAAAAGCAAACCAGTTTGTGTAAGATAGTTATGGAGATCCTGGGGGAGGCAGCATTCCACACAGGACGAGGTGCTTGAATTTGCTCCTGTATGGTGGCTTCAGAGGAAGGTAATAACTTGGCATATATAGAAAAGCATAAGTAAGTGGTCGGAAGAGACACAATCATATTTAACTTCCATATCAGATATTGATGAGTGACTAGAGTGGGTGGTGAGCACGTGGTTGAGCCAGCTCCTTGAGCCGTGCGCATCACTAACATATGTAAAAGCATCAGAGGGGAGAAGCAATGTGTCACTTGCAATAAGGTGACAGTCGTTTATAAAAGCATTGAGAAATGGAGTAAAAAGACTGGGGTTCTTAATATCCGCATTAAAATCACCAATGATGAATATATTGGTTGATTCAAATGAATCGGTTATGGCCTGGATTTTGCCTAACGTTTCTAGATATTCATCAGCATTGTCATCAGTCTGATATGATAGATAAACATTAAGAAGTTGAATAGTGGCGTTAGAGCTGGTAATTTTTAGACCCAGGAGTCTCTTCTCATCAACATAAATCAACGGTTCAATAAAGGAGTCGAGTGAACGCCTCTATAAAAAGAGTCCACCATGAGGATGTCCACTCAAACCATCACCGTAATCAATGGAAGTAATTCCTCTGGCCTTAAAGTCAGAGTGAACAGAATTAAGGAAAGAAAGGCTCTGTTTAGAGAGCAAGTGTTCCTGCACAGCAAGTATATCTAAAGAGTTTAAGATGTCAACCACGTCAAAAGCACTGTTCCGTATACTTCTGGAGTTAAAGGAAGCAATACGGAGGGGAAAGTCTATAAGTGGGTTGAATCTGTTAGTGTGTGTTTCCTAGGAGGGAAATACCGTCCAATCTTTGTTCCAGCAGGCCAGATATCAACGTCATAAAGCAAGTTAGGTTTAGGAATGTCAACACACAGCTTGAAAGAAGAATATGAGTTGTGTCGGGTTGGTAATCGTTCACATGAGCATGTCAAACTCAAAGTTGATGACACGTAAGTATATAATTTTTCACAAGTTGTGTCAGCATGGAATCCTGTGAGAAAGAACTCCGCATGTATAAGTCGCACCGGTGCACACTTAAGACTATAATTGGAAGAGTTTCCTGCGGTCATGGTATGTGACTTACGATTAGATGTCAGTGGTTTAACAGTGTTTCGATAGTTTTTGGAGATTACTGTTGTCCACAGTGGCAAAGTAGTGCTACCAGTGATAGAAGTAGACGCTGTAGTAGTTGACAGAGTGGCTGTCGACACTAGTTGCAGAGGTCGACACAGCGGATCATGAAAAAGTAATTGTCGAGGTCGACACAGCTGGTCTTGAAAGAGAAGTTGCAGTTGTCGACACAGCGGATCGTGAAGAAGTAGTAGTTGGAGAGGTCGATACAGCAGATCGTGAAGAAATAATTGGAGAAGTAGACACGGCGGATCGTGAAGAAACAGTTGCCATGTTGGACGGAGCAGTTGCCTTGGGGGCAGATCGAACTCTTGAAGAAGTAGATACGGCAGATTTCGGAGACATCTCACGTGTGGCAGGTGTTGGAGAAGATGTAGAAGCTGAAGTCGTTGGGGCTGGCGTCACGTTCAGTGAAGAAAGTACATGTAGCAGTGATGACACAAGAGCGGTGATTTGCGTAGAAAGTTCAGGCACTGAATCGAAGAGTTTTATGAGATAGTTAGAGATAAGTTAAGGTAGTCAGCTCGCCTGGTGCTGTGTGCTTGTCATTTGAAACACTTTCAGAAGTATGTGATTCAAATGCTTAATTAAATGTCCCCAGCCGGCATACAACGTCGGTATGACGTTGATTATTAGCTGTATATACGTTGCGACGTCGAACAACACAAATGCAACGTTTTCTCAGCGTCTGGTCATCGACGTCACAAGGACGTGGAAATTTGATGTCGCCACAACGTTGAAATCAAGTCGACAACCAAACCCAACGTCTTCACAACGTCTGGTTATCAACGTTATAAGGAGGTGGAAATTTGACATCCATGCAACGGGACAACTGATCAGTTGTCCCGTTCTCATAATTAATTCAGGGGAATAGTATACATGTTTATGCTCTGTGCAATGTGGCAGTGTAACACTGTGCTCAGTAGTTTCTAAATACTAAGCAACATTATCTTCCTATGCATTTTATTTTTAAAAGACAACGCACGGCAATAATGCGGCTGTGCGATATTGAGGAATGGACGCGTATGCTAAAAAACATTATTACATTAATCATCCGGTTCTTTTCTGATTCTTTTTATCCCTAGTTACTGCATTTCACAAAGATTATTTTGGTGTTTCAATATGGTTTATATCTGTAAAGATTAATTGGTATATTGCAGGTGCGCTTGTTTGTGTCAAGTTCACCTTACAAATACTAATCACATGGATCGTGACAATTGTGAAGATTGCGACAGTTTGTTTCCCTAGTT
The DNA here is from genome assembly GCA_033239005.1 of Lamellibrachia satsuma. NCBI lineage: Eukaryota > Metazoa > Annelida > Polychaeta > Sabellida > Siboglinidae > Lamellibrachia > Lamellibrachia satsuma. The sequence continues at coordinate 11,886 of BSQZ01000030.1, read as the reverse complement.
ATCAATAAATCAATGCACAACCACGTATCAATATAAAATATTATAAATTCATATTATGCAGCAATTATACAAGAGCCCATAAAACTTACAAAGTAGGCGGAGCTTAACACGTAAACATCTACTACGCATGACACGACCCTGCCAATATCCTCTGTAGTACAGACGAATAACCCATTGTATGGCTAACTAGAGTGAACTGTGGAAACGAGAAAGATTGAAGGTGGTAATGTTATCAGTGTCTTTGAGGCTGGCTGGTAGATTGCTACACAAGTGTACTGCCAGTTTTTTGGCAAAGGTTCTTTCGCCGTAGGTGCCTGTCTGTGCGCGTCACCAACATTCAAAGATATTTTAACACCAGGATAACCGAAGGCTGCCATCTTCTCCGGGTGGTGTTATGAGCAAGTTTATGCTTCGGCAGCCTGAAGTTTGAAAGATTCCTTTCCACGAGCCATTTCTTTAGCAAAGTTGGCTGCGTAGGGAACTTAAACGAAATGCATATTACTCTATGTTTTACTAGCGTTTGCATAACAAAGTCGAACATGACTTAACTAAGTTATCTTTAACGACTTTTATTCATTCCTATGATATGGCAAACTGCTTGTTTATTTGACTTATATAATACTAACGTTATCACCATTTTAATTCGGAAATTAAATTGTAGAAATGGTAAATTAATATGTGCATATCATAAGTGCAGCCAAGAACTGCAATTTAAGTAATACTTTGAAACATTGTACCTTAATGACTTTTAGTATAATTAAATGGTATGGTAAAAAATAGTAATTCATGATAGTAAATAGGTTTAATTTTAAAACACAATACATGAAATAATAATAATCGTAATAAATCAATAAAGCGATATTCACATTACATTTACATTGTCACGATCATAGAATGTAGTTTACAGCAACAAATAAATACATTTTGTGACTGTGTAGCAGCATTTGTAAGTCAATCTTGCTCAGCGCCACCAAATTAAAACATTCGTAGTTCGATAGCGTAACAAGTTAATCCTTTTGTGAGTGTAACGAAATCACACGGTGACAGTGTTAAATGACGTTACCTGGCGGTACAGTAGACAACAAGATAATTCGCCATTTGCGAAACAAAGTTTGTAGTTTGATAACGTTTCTTACCAATCCCACTGCGAGAGCGACAATGAAAGTTTTAGTCGACGCTACCTTAACGCAGCACTGTGGGCGACGGCCTGCAGACCACAAATAGATGACCTCGGGCATTACGCAAGCACGTCCAAGCGCGTTCGACAAGCAAGCGCGTGTCGCTGAGTCCTACACGCACAGGTCTAGCTTAGTGTGGATTTGACGAATTTTCATATTTTGGTCTTTCACCAGAATGTTTCCGCTGCATATGCAGCAGTCAACATTTTTTACCGGCTTTCTTTAGCTTTCTCAGTCAGTATAACAGCTCCGAGCTTAGCTTGGTTAAATCTTAATTTTCAAAAATACAATTTGAAACCAAAGTTGTGCTGTTTGTCTTTAAGTTGCTCCGATATTTGCAGATAGCGTCACGGCGACGTTCACACTTGAGTCGGACAATAACCGTGTGGGGGGCGTCCCTCGGCAACTTTGCGGCCGATTTTGGTGCGCGCGCTCAGTTTCCTGAACCTTCTGGGGTCATTTTCATCTTGTTATTTATCATGCAGATCAGTTCATTTTCAATCTCCGGAGCCCCCACCGCCTCTGATATTCCTTCAAACCTAAGGTTAGGTTTACGACTGTATTGTTCTAGTTTATCATTGTTAGACTTCGGCAAGTTGATTCTTTTTTTCTAGTTATTCGATCGTATTTTCTTTCTATGACTTTTTGTAACTGTTCAACGATCCAATTGGCAGTCGAGACCTCCAAGTTACCATGACGATAGTCGATGTGCATGGGGCGGGAACTACCCAGACCGCCACTCCTTTCCACCCCAAGGTTCATAGATTTGTGACATGAGAGTGGGCGTAATGTCTTGGCTTTCTGTATAGAGGATGTGGAGCAGAGTTGTCATAGTATTAGCATCCAGGTATACAATCCATTGTTTCTCTATCATAAAGAGTTTGTGATTCTGTCTGACTGTTTGTCTGTCTGTAAGTGTCGTCATATCTCCGTCAGTCTCGCATGTCTGGTGCTGAACTTTTGTATGCGTGCCCGGGGGTCCACGGGGATGATTCGTACGTTACGCAAATCTAAAATCATTATGTATATGGATGTTTGACGTAGATTACGTAACTGAGAACAACAACAGTTCGTAGTTACGTACACTTGTTTCCAACGCTATTTTCTAAGATTCTTCAGAATTACGTAATCTACGTCAAATGGTACGAATGCTGCGTAAAACCGGCTGTTGTAGACCGTTTTAGGGCACGAAGATGGCATTGCACTGCCAAAAATTGACTGGGTAGTGCAAGTTGTCATAGACAATTCAATTCAGCGTGGCAACTTGTGGATTATTTCCATGAGTTGTCAAATATTTTTATACATGCTTTGAAACCCCCGATTACTAGAAATGGCATAACGGTTATTTATGTTTCATTGCAGTAGTCATACACCCTAGCAACGACTGCCTTTACTCCCGTGCAACGTCAGGCAACTCAACTAGTTTATCACAAAGTCATGTTATACAGTGCACTGGGTAACTATAACTAGACAAACATCTTGACCACCCACGTCCTTCCTCGGAGGGGGTGTGTTCCTCTGATGACGGACACCCCCGAACAAACCCTTTTCAGAAATCATCCCGGAAATCCCCGCCTGATTGTATACGCCAGATGCCCCTTTACAAAACCCAGAGGACTTGTCTTCCACTGAAATATTTTATTATATGCCACTGAAACAGTTTTATTTAACCACAATCTTTGTATCGTTATATGTTTATGTATATCAACCTTGCCATTCAACATGCCCTGTAAACATGGTATTCAGGGCGAAACATTCACATTTGTTAAACGAAGCAGCTGCTTTGCCAAGAAACCAATTTTGTTTCTGTTCGAACATCTCTATTGTAATCTGTCTTGATGCCACCACAACTTAGCTATTGTAATTTTAAGTTGTTTAATCATGGGTGTAACTGACATTGATGTAGAGAGGGTGTGTTTGTTAGGGGGGTCCTCGGTTAAAAACAAACATGCCTCTTCAAGTAACTGAGATGTCAAAACATGTATAAAAATACTTGACAATTCAGCGAAATAATCCATAAGCTGTCACACTGAATCGAAATCCGCCGAAATGTGCAGTGTGCAATAATTGTAGGTGTAGCTACCCCATATTACGAAGAAAATAACAGATACTACGTTTTGAAATAAACATGCATCAGTTTAGTCAACAACTTAGTTTGCATTTATGTAAGATTTCTTTGTCGACAGCAACCGGTATAAATTGAACGCCTTCCTTTTTAACATCGCGCGGATATTATACAATGTGGCTGATAAGCATCTTTCCTGATTGCTTTGCGACTGGTCCGGTGGCTAGATGATGGTGCTCGCCTGGTGATCAGAAGGTTCTGACTTCGAACGGTGGCTAAACCAGTCGTTTTGTAAGATAGGGCACAACACGTCGACTCGTCACCCTCCTGGCGCATGGAGAGAAAGATGGAAGTATGATGTCTTTCGGACGGGACACTAAAAGCTACTTCTAACTAGTGTCTAATGTCTAAGCAGGGGGAAGCAAACTATCGCATATATGAAATTAATCAATATATTAAGATTAATTTGACTCGCTTCACAGAAGTTATAACATTGTAGATCACTTAAACGTGTAGCTCTGGGGAACGTTTCACTAATGCGCGTAGATGCATGTATCTACAGGTGTAAACAAAAGCAAAAAGTCAACAAACACAAAATCAAAGACGTTACAACCAGGAACACCTAAAAATCCTCTGCACTTCGGCGTGAGAAGTGCCGGGGATCGTGAGTCCTAGGTCAGGCTGTCCGTTCCGTGTACAGACCGGCACCTGCGGCGAACCAGCCAGCCTCAGGGACACTGATAACATTACCACCTTCAATCGATCTCGTTGCCACAGTTAACTCAGCTCTGAATTAGTACATTGATACAGACAGTGGTAGATATGTGAACGAATAGTCTTCGCGCAGTAATTGCACCGTAGCCGAAAGCTTCCCATACAAGCCGAGATGGTGTTGGATTGAACAGATCTAGCAAGGGATGGAGTGTAAAGCGCTTTCGTGTCTCTACCTGTCACAATGACTGGGTACCGTGCTACCATATTATAAAAATGCACGTGCACATGCACGCATACATCCAGTCATACAAGCATACATGCACACGCGCACGTACTCGATTTTCACAGTACTACAGGTTGTGCGTTATCATAAGAATAGATGAACAAGAGACGACTGGCTGATGATCCCATCTTTCTTTCTAACTGTCGTTGGGTCATCAGTTATATCTGCATATGGACGACCAATAAAATATGGCCCCTTTGTTCGTGCAGATCCATCGTCGTTGTATGAAAAAATTAATGCGATTCACAGCACAAACTCAACATTAAATATGAACCTAGCATACCACTTGGTTACATTTCTAAGTAACGGATTACACGAAAGGAGATCGTGTGAATAATGCGTGAATTACATATTTATCCAAATATTAACCACAAAAAAACACAAACAAACAAAGATGCAAACATCACGTGCGCGCGCGGAAGTACGCACGCACGCATCCACACGTCACCTTAAACATTTGTCATCGCCTTTATGATAATATGTATCCCGGATAGTTAATACCATCACCTAACAGGTCAATAGCAACACAACAATACAAAACAGGTATATGGTTGTTGCTATGAAAAAACATCAAGTTGTTGAATAAAGCATAATATCGCTGCAACAAATGCAATAATACTTCTGTTACAACTGTTTACAACTGCAACTGCCAGCCCAGACAGTGCAGGGATGTTGCCGATGTAGGTGTCTTTATTCAGCTGTAAGTGTACAATACGTGTACAGTTACTTCAATGTGTTATACGTATGCTCTCGTGTACAGTTATTTCAATGTGTTACCTGTACACGTGGTACATTTATTTAAATGTGATATATACGTACTCTCGTGTACAGTTGTTTCAATGTGTTACACGCGTACTCTCGTAGTTACTTCAATGTGTTACACGCGTACTCTCGTAGTTACTTCAATGTGTTACACGCGTACATTCGGCACAGTTACTTCAATGTGTTTCTCAAGCCTCAAGTGATTACACTCCAAACACCCCAAACTTGGGCTAACGCAGGAGTTTGTGGTGGACTGTGCGCATGCGCTGTGGGTGGTACATACAACTAAAAGACTAGTATCTTTAATGTTGCTGAAAGGGTTTTATGGGAAAGTTTTATTTATTTTATGTACAGGATGTTAGAAGAAAATGTTTAATAGGTTGGTTATGTGTATGGATACTGTCGCTGTCTTGCCACATGCACACATAGACAGTCTCCATACACACACCATGGATAAGTTTACGCTGAGCACTGTGTTTTAAAGACAGTTTAGGTGAGGAGGTGTGGTGAAATGGCTTCTTGAAATGACTTGGGGTTTTATATGTTGGTAATTTTTGGTGGAATCATATTCCATATGCGAATTGCTCGGGGATAAATTGAAAATACCATTGTATTTAAACGACATCTGGGGACTACGTATTGTCCACGGTTTCGAGAGCGGGTTAGTAGGCCTGGGGGGGTTTAATATTACGTATTCGTTCAAGGGTTGGCCATCCAAGGGCAGTAATTAGTGATATTGCTGAGGTGTGCGCTGTGTGCTTCCTCGGTAGAGTTTTCGTGTCTCGTTTAAGCATTTTTCCACAGGTGTGGACGTGTATTTGTAAATATTTTTGTACAGCGTTGGATGCAAATGACTGAAGAACGTCCTATTGAATGATTTTTTTTAATTCGTCATATTCTTAATTATTGGCGATTGAACATTGTTTTGGTGAGCGGTCAACTGGATCGGTCGGTACACGCCTACCAGGAATAAGCTGCCGAGCCACTTTTCGTCAGGTGCGTCTACCAGTCTACCAGAATGTCGTCAATGTGCGTCCCAAGCGACCTATTGAACACTGCTAACAACTTCAGTGACATGTGACCACGTTTGGGTGTGTTCCAATTTGCTGCATCAGTAATTCTATTATGTAAACATGTTGACTTTCACCGGCTGTCAACTACGGGCCATAGGGGCCAACATTATGAAGACGAACTTAACGGTACCACTCAAAACACTCCTTACTCTTCGATCACTAAATATACGTGCAACTTCCAGAACGCACCGGGGAACTACTGTTGTAATAAACCATTTTCGCCCAATTTCTTCCGAAATAACAACTGGAAGACGATTAAGAACGAACATTGAACACATACACAAGGGGAGAATTAATCCAACAAATCTGGTTGACATATGTCGACAAACTGACACAAGGTATACTGTTATCTGCGTACTACTAAATGCACGATCAATATGTAACAAAGCATTGACTGAGATTTTATGTTTTTAACAGAAACCTGGAGTAAACCGAATAAAACTGCTGTTGTCAACGAATTAACTCCACCAGGTATAGGATATAGGAGAATGTCGTTCAGCTAAGCGCGGAGGCGGCTTTGGAATACTATACAAGTCAGAATATAAATTGCGAAAGAAAACAACTAAGCGATATGAGATCTTTGAATATGTGGACGTTAAATCAACACAAACATTAAGACCTATGCGGGTTGTCGTCATTTATCGTCCACCAACAACATTCCCTATTTGGTGGCTACAGTAAATAACAGCTTCGAACAAAGAAAATTTCCTAACACGCTGAGAACTGCAGTTGTGAAACAACTGCTGAAAAGTGACACGATAAATAAAGATCTGCTAAAAACTACAGACCAGTCTCCAACATAGCGTTCATCGGCAAAGTGTTAGAGAAAGTTGCAGTCCATTTGAATGGAAAGAAGCAAACATCATACCATTATTTAAAAAGGGTTCGAGAAATAAGTCAAAGAATTACATACCAGTGAGTTTAACGTCAGTGATTTGTAAATTATTAGAAAGGTTAATTATAGACCATATGGTGGACTTCCTCGTTAAGCATAACTTATTAAATTCATCTCAACATGGATTCCTTAAAGCGAGGTCATGCTTAACAAATATGTTATGTTTTTTGGAAGAAATCACTAGGTGTATAGACGTGGGTTCGCCAGTAGATATTATCTACTTAGATTTTCAGAAAGCTTTTGATAAAGTGCCACATCAAAGATTACTACTTAAATTAAAAGCCCATGGTATCGGGGATAGCATAACTGACGGGATAGAACAATGGCTGACTGACAGAAGGCAACGAGTTGTAGTAGATGGAGAAGTTTCAAATTATAAATCGGTTTTGAGTGGGGTACCTCAAGGATCAGTATTAGGACCTATATTATTCTTAATTTATATCAATGACTTGGACGACAGTATACCAAGTAATGTACTGAAATTTGCGGATGACACAAAACTGTTTAGAAAGGTTAATACTAATTTTGATAAACAACATTTACAAAACGATCTAGATAGATTAGTGAAGAAATGGTCTGAGAAGATGTTGTTCAATTTTGGGAAATGTAAATGCCTACATACAGGACATGGGAACTTGAATGTAAACTATAAAATGGGAGATACTGTTCTGGGTACTACTGTAAAAGAAAAGGACTTAGGAGTTACAATAAGCGCTGATATGAAAGTTTCAGAGCAGTGTGGTATTGCAGCTTCAAAGGGTAAGCAAATTCTTGGATTGATTAGAAGAAACATAACATACAAGGGAAAAAAGTTAATTATACCTCTTTATAAAGCAATAGTTAGACCTCATTTAGAATACTGTATACAAGCATGGAGACCATATCGTAAGAAGGATATAGATACGCTTGAACGCATACAAAGGAGAGCAACTAAAATGATTCCAGAACTTAGAGACCTTAGTTATGAAGAACGCCTGAAAGAATGTGGTTTAACAACTCTAGAGACAAGGAGGTTAAGAGGAGATCAGATTGAAGTTTTTAAGATATTGAATGGGTATGAAAATATTGATAGAAATATGTTTTTCTCACTCAAGAAGGATAGCAGAACTAGAGGACATGAGGTAAAATTAGTAAAGGATCAATGTAGATTGGACATCAGGAAGTACTCGTTCTCACAGAGGACAATAAATGAATGGAACAAATTGTCTACAGATTGTGTAACTGCTAGCAGCGTGAATATGTTTAAAAACAAGGTTGATACATATCTCAGGATGGCGGGTTATAAGTATATGAACATTGTTGGACTCTCGGTAAGCCAATGGCTTCCTTGTCCACTTGCCATCTGGGCCCTTCGCTTGGATGGCAAATCTTGTTAAATCTTGTTAAACATCTGACGATGACACATCATGTGACAGCTATGTGTGCTGCTTTTAATTATCATCTATAAAAAAACTATCATCAATACGTCACTATCTCACAACAGAAGCCACCAAAAAGTGCTATAAACGCACTTGTAACTTCTCGCCTAGATTACAGTCTCAAGTCTACTTGAGACTTGTAATTCGATCTTGGTTAGCCTTCCGGCAGATACTTCGACTGCAACGATTACAGAACAATGCTGCTAGACTAATTACGCGCACCAGTAGGCACGACCACATAACACCAGCCTTAAGGGGCTTACACTGGCTGCCGGTAGCAAGTCGAATACATTTCAAGGTGCTAGTGTTAGCGTACTGATGTGTCAATGGTTTGGCGACGACTTACTTGGCCGAACCTTTACACATCCGAATTCCTGATGGGCGTCTACGCAAGGACTATGCGCCAACAATGCATCACTAAGAAGAGCATTGGTGAATCTGCATTTGGAACAACAGCGCCTCGACTTTGGAATTCATTGCCCGCAGACATTCATAATTCCAAGACGCTAACAATTTTTAGGAAGTCTTTAAAGACTCACCTTTTTATTGGCCACTTCAAATATATGTAAATGAAGATACTATTAAGTGATGGACTCTATGGATGGACTATTTGTGATGTGCATTAATTTTGCATTAGGATTCTCGCCAGATTTTAAGGTTTTAAAATTATTTTATTTATTTATTCGGCGTTTACACATGTGTGTTTATAGTTAAATAGTATTTTATACCACGTACAGCGCACTGATCCATATAGTGGGAAGTAGTGCTTTTAAAAATGCTGTATTATTATTATTATTATTATCTGCTGGATTTGTGTTCCGTCTGTTATCATTTTTAACAAATCTGGCAGCAACGTGTTGTACTCTTTCAAGGCTTTTAATTTGTGAAGTGGTGTGAGGATTCCATATGGGTGACGAATACTCGAGTTTTGGCCGGATTAGCATGTTGTAGGCTGTTTGCGTAACTTCGGGTTTACATGGGCCAAGAATTCGTTTAATCATGCCTGAAACTTTCGAAGATTTTGAAGTTATGTCAGTGACATGATTTGTCCAGGTTAATTAGGAATCCAATTTTACTCCGAGATATCAGTGGCTGGATACAGTGGATAATAGCTGGTCAAAAAGCGAGTACGTGTGTGGGCTGGGTTTAGTTTTGTTTGTTACTGGTAGGTGGACACATTTAGATACATTAAATTCCATTTGTCGATTGTCTTACTATTTTTGGAGTTGGTTTAGGTAAGTTTGGAGAATTTCGTGGTCGGTTTTGGAAGACATTTGACGATATATAATAGTATCATCTGCATAAAGGCTTATGGAAGAGTTGCTGTTCCCATCTATGTCATTTATGTAAAATAAGAAGAGGACAGGTCCTAGAACTGAACTCTGTTTGACATCAGATGCGACATCTGTTATATCCGACAGGGATCCGTTAACTGTGACTCTCTGTTTGCGGTTGGATAGAAAAGATTTGATCCAATTTTTAGTGTTTCCAGTGATTCCGTAGGAGGTAAATTTTGATAGAAGACGTAGATGAGGCACTCTGTTTAAGGCTTTGGCAAAGTCAAGCAGAATCATCAAGTCCTGGACTGTCTCAGTGAGTTGAGATTCACAAGATAGTCCCAACTGGATTCTGTGTTGGAAGTGGAGAATGATGTTATGCTTGAGCAGGTGTTTCCACATGTTGCTTAGGATGCTATGCTCCATTATTGTACAGAGGATGCAGATTAGTGATATGCGTCTGTAGTGAGCAGGGTCAGATTTGTGGCTCTTCTTGTGTATGGGAGTTACTAATGATTGTAGCCTGTCGTTATGAAGTTTATGTTTTTAAGTGTTGTATGACTGTCTTTAAGGACCCTGGCTGGGAGTTTACCCATGTTGTATGATTGTTAGAACTCTGGGTGCGAGTTCATCTGGGCATGTAGCTTTGTTCTGGTTTAGATTGTCCAGCTGCTTTATTACACCATCTATGCCAATTTCAAGAAGGAGGGTGTAGGGGTAAGCAGAGGGGGCTATTTGGGGGATGGGGTGTTTTTCTTGGGTAAATACAGAGCTACTCTCGTGTACAGTTACTTCAATGTGTTACACACATACTCTAGTGTACAGTTACATCAATGTGTTAAACGCATACTCTCGTGTACATTTATTTCAATGTGTTACATGCTTACTCTCGTGTACAGTTACTTCAATGTGTTACACGCATACTCTCGTGTGCAGTTACTTCAATGTGTTAAACGCATACTCTCATGTACATTTATTTCAATATGTTACACGCGTACTCTCATGTACGGTTACTTCAATGTGTTACACGCATACTCTCGTGTGCAGTTACTTCAATGTGTTAAACGCATACTCTCATGTACATTTATTTCAATATGTTACACGCGTACTCTCATGTACGATTACTTCAATGTGTTTCTCGCGTACACTTGGTACAGTTACTTCAATGTGTTACATGCATACTCTCAGTACAGTTACTTCAACGTGTTACACGCATACAGTCGGTACAGCTATTTAGTTGTGTTACAGGCGTACACTCGTGTACAGTTAGTTATATGTGCTACATGCGTACTCTCGTGTACAGCTACTTCAATGTTTTACATGCGTACTCTTGTGTACTGTTATTTCAATGTGTTACACGCATACTCTCATGTACTTTCACTTCAGTATGTTACACATGTACTCTCGTGTTCAGTTACTTCAATGTGTTACCATGTACTCTCGTACACAATTTCAGCTCCCATGGTTCCACACACAAGAACACAATACTAGGATCAGTATATGGATCACCAGACCTAAGTACAAGGTATGTATTTATTCAGAATCTTGATAGAATACGCAAACAACTCCAGAATGAAAACATAAACATTGTTATATGTGGTGACACAAACATCATTATCTGTGGTGACACAAACATCATTATCTGTGGTGACACAAACATCATTATCTGTGGTGATACAAACGTCATTATAGTTTGTGACACAAACATCGTTTTCTGTGGTGAAACAAACATCATTATCTGTGATTACAAAAACAACATTATCGGTGGTGATACAAACATCTTAATCTGTGGTGACACAAATATCATCATCTGTGGTGACACAAACATCATTATATGTGGTGACACAAACATCATTATCGGTTGTGACCCAAAACCGTTTTCTGTGGGGACACTAACATCATTATATGTGATTACATAAACAACATTATTGATGGTGATACAAACATCATTATCTGTGTTGACACAAATATCATTATTTGTGGTGACAAAAACATCATTATCTGTTGTGATACAAACATCATTATCTGTTGAGAATGAGCCAGGAGAAGACGGAAATGATGTGGTTGGGACATCAGAGAGATAACTTGAACATTAGTTTGGATGGTAAGGAGATCAACAAAGTGGGTGGCTTTGTGTATCTTGGAGGAATGGCTAATGAGGATGGGCATTCAGAGGTAGAAGAGCGATGTAGGATACAACAGGGAGCGAATGCTTGGGGAA